>JADLZN010005747.1:0-195469 GCA_018155175.1 Sinocyclocheilus anophthalmus | reverse complement strand
GAGTGGGTGTGTGTGTGGGTGTGAGTGAGGGAGAGAGAGAGAGAGAGAGTGTGTGCGAGAGAGAGTGAGTGTGTGTGTGTGTGGGGTGATGTGAGTGAGTGAGTGAGTGTGTGAGTGTGAGTGAGTGAGTGCGGGAGTGTGTGTGTGTGTGAGGTGGAGAAGAGGGTGTGTGTGAGTGTATGTGTTTGTGTGTGTGGTGTGTGTGTGAGTGCGTGTGAGAGAGAGAGTGAGTGTGTGTATGAGTGAGTGTGTGTGAGTGAGTGAGGGAGTGAGTGTGTGTGTGTTGTTGTGTGTGTGTGAGTGTGGAGAGAGAGTGAGTGGTGTGGAGTGGTGTGTGTGTGAGTGGTGTGGATGTGTGGTGGTGTGTGTGTTTGTGTGTGTGTGTATAATTGTGTGTGTATAATAGTGTGTGTGTGTGTGTGTGAGAGAGCGAGTGAGTGTGTGTGTGAGAGAGAGATGGGGTGTGTGTGTGTGTGTGTGAGTGGAGAGAGAGAGTTGAGTCGTGTGTGTGAGTGTGTGTGTGGAAGTGAGTGAGTGAGGTGAGTGAGTGAGTGGTGTGTGGGTGTGTGTGTGTGTGAGGGACGTGAGGAGTGAGTGTGTGTGTGAGAAGAGAGAGTGGGTGGTGTGTGAGGATGTGTTTGTGTGTGTGTGTGTGTGTGTGTGTGAGGAGAGAGAGTGTGTGTGTGTGTGTGTGTGAGTGTGTGTGTGGGAGTGAGTGTGTGGTGGTGTGTGTGTGTGTGTGTTGTGTCTGTGTGTGTGTGTGTGTGTTGTGTGTGTGGTGAGTGAGTGAGTGAGTGTGTGAGAAAGAGAGAGAGAGAGAATGTGTGTGTGTGTGTGTGTGGGTGAGTGTGAGAGAGAGAGTGAGTGTGTGTGCTGGCATACATTTCACGTTATGTCATCTCTAAATTGGACTAATTAAGGGAGTCATGCTAAAAGTGTGTTGTTTTGATAAAAGGGGCTTTGTGTCAGAAAAAAAATGACTGAAATCTTGTTTTCTTTTTCCTGACCTTGTTTTGATGTACATGGATTCAAGGAGTCAATTCCTTCGAATCATATGGTGGGAGTAGGAGTTGACTCAAGAAAAACCGGAAAGCGAACACCACTAGTAGGGATGTAACGGTATGAAAATTTCTTATCACGATTATAGTGACCAAAATGATCACGGTTATCAGTATTATCACGGTATTGTTAAAATGTGCTGGAGATGTTAAAAAAGTACCGACACATAAATCACTCACCAAGTTTTATATTTAAAAATCAACAAACAACAAATAAAACGACTTTTTGTTTGCATAATCACTAAAACAAAAACATTACCAATGATGTTCCTATTTTAAATGACAACTTGACTGACAAAAGTTTAATAGCATGTTCAAACATCTAATGTAAATGTTCAAATAAAGCTTTGAAAAAGTTTCATAAAAAGGTAAACCTCACATTTCAGCCTTTAAATAAAGTCAAACTGATAATTGATTAATACATGATTATATGTATTTTATCTGCTCCATAAATAATTCTAGATAACTTATCTGAATTGTTTAAATGTGTAGAATACATAAACTTGTTTTTCATCAACCGGTCAAAATTTACAGCACGCATGCTAATTCGGTCCGTTTTTGGGCCAGACAGAAACTGAACAGGCGAATTAAATTAAGTACTGTAAAATCACTCGCTGCAGCAGGTGGCGCTTATGGAACAGCAGAATTGGAGCTGTTTCCCGTAACCTTCGTGGACAAAGCAGTATCGCGATTAAGAACACTTCCTTTAGGTATTACATGGAGCGAAGATGAAAACAAATGCCATCGAATCGTTTCTGAAGACAGTCAGAACCATCAGAGGTACATTCATATAATTAATTAATTCATATATTCATTTGTATATTCCCTTAGCACTCTTTTAGAACCTCCCAGCTTTCTGCCCTGTTTTCACTCAAAACGAAACTACGCTGCGTGCTGTGCGCATGTGAGATTGTTACTTAAAACTGTGCTTTATGCTGGACAGTATTTATTTATCGCGAGTTGTTCAAATCGCGGTAATTTAATACGGTTTAATGATAATTAAAAGATGAAATGGTAATACTAACCGTGGGGAATTTTATCATGATTTATCGTCAAACCGGTAATCGTTACATCCCAAACACTGCGCCACAAATGAAACTTTCTTGAAATATGTAGAAAAACCATATGAAAACTGAAAACTTGGACATGCATTTTAAACATTTTTAAAAGATGTTCAGTCTCTTTATCTTGGACATCTTTATTCATCACTGGCTCTTAAATTCTACAATTAGGCATTTAAGGAGTTGCTTTTAAGTCTATCAAATATGGTTTAGCTGGGATTCAGCCATGTTTGGAGCTGATGTTTTTTCATTTTTGCCGAGAATACGGTTCCAGAGACCCACCTCTGTCACACACTGGAAAATAATCACATTTGATCCGTCCAGTTCCTCAAATGTAAGTACAGCTATTTTTCTTCTCATCCAAATATAACAGATGTCTTACAGCCCGGACACATGGGAAATTGTTGAACGTTTTTTTGAGGAGGCTGGATTATCCCAGTCTGTCATATAAAGGCCACGGTCGGGCCAGTTTAGGGAGCCCTACTGTCCACGCCAGGGCTTAGAGGTGTTGACTGGGGCCACGGCCCCCAAACAAGCCCCTGGCACTGGTCAGGCTGTGAAAGACGGTCTGTTTGGTTGCTATCTCCATCCTTCAACACCACCCCATCAATCCTAGTTGGGCCGGGCCATCCCTGCTGAGACAGTGGCCCTCTTTGTCCACCAGCTGATGGGCTGAGGCCCCCGGCCCCACTCTTACACCCGCTCTTAGTGACAACCACCTGACAGAACCGGCTCCTAGCAGACTGAGACCTCAAAGGCTTCATCTGCCTCAACTTGTAACCTTCACGCCACTTTTAGGGCCCTGTGATTTCTGTGATGAGGAAAACGTGGAGCTGCATGGAAGGTCACCTCACAAGCATTTTGCCATTTCATTTAAATAAAAACTAGCATCATATCATATAAACACAGAAACCCAAAGGTCTTCACACAATAATGATAAATAATAATAATAAGAATAATAAAATTAGTAACAGTAAGGAAATCAAGATTTTGTCCATATTTTAATTTTAACAGTAAACCTCTTATACAGCTCTTTGTTTACCAAGAACTAAAATAAATTGTTAGATTTTCATTTGATTACAACAAATTTTGATGATAATAAATTTGATAGTAAATTTGTAATAAATCATAAATTCATAAAAATTAAAATAGGCAGCACAGAATTTCTGAAAAAAATATTTACAGTAATAGGCCCCTTTATATGGCCTATTTAATATATTGTATAAGTTTCAACCATATTGTATATGGTTTCAATTAAAGAAAGAAAGAAAGAAAGAAAGAAAGAAAGAAAGAAAGAAAGAAAGAAAGAAAGAAAAGAAAGAAATCTTGAAGTCATTAGGGAAAAAATGGATAAATAAAATGGAATTTAGGAAAAAAATAAAGCTGATTTCATAGGGCCCTAAAAGTTCATTTCTGTTGAAGTTTTAAATGAATTGTTGTTAAATTGTGCAAGTTTCATGTTTTTGATTAGACAGCTTCTGATAATAAAATCAATTTGATAAATTAACAACAGAATCCAAAACGTAATTAAAACAGATACAAAGATCCAGAATCCATTTGGGAAAAAAAAAATATATATATATATATTTTATAGGGCCCAAAATTACAAACTCAGTGTCTGTCTGTTAATGGCAGAGCAAAAGACATGCAGTACACATACACATCAGAGAACATAAATCATGAAGTGTGTGTTTCGTGTTTTAGTTTAAGGCACTATTCTGCAGACAAATGTGGCTAGACATAATTATGACATTTAAAAAAAAAGGGGGGGGGGGGGTCAATTATCTCAGGCCTCTGGAAAAATCTGTTCCCCCTGTGTTTTCAGTGTAAAGTGTTCTGCAGATAAAAGAGGTTAGACATAATTATGACATTTTAAAAACACATCAGCAGCATCACTCTGAGTTACCTAAAATAACAAAAGAGAGACTAGTCATTGTGCAATATAATTTATTTGTTATTATTTCGACAAGGCTCAAGTTGTTTAACAGAAACACACACACACACACAACAACAAAAAATACAATGGATGGGCGTCTGAACAAAAGCATGCCTCCTACCGAAGGAATTGAAACTGTCTAATTGAATGGATGGTGTTACAATTCATAAAACAGGGAAATCTGACTCTATGTTGCGTTTTGAACAGGACGTCATGTACATGAATACCTATTTAATTATAAATGATCTAAATAACATGGTGAAATAAACATTGCTTGCATAAAGACAGCATAACCACCATAAGCTGACTTGCTTAGCAGGGGCGAAATCATGACGTCATGATTTTAGTACTGAAGTTTCAGGGTTGCCAAGATATTTAAAAAAAAAACGCCCAATTGCTACTAAAAACTACCGCCGGAAAACCGCGGACTTGGCAACACTGAAGCTGCGCATGCGCTGTGAGGGGGAAACAGGGAAACTGAATTCGCCGGAACACCGGATCCGTATCTTCAAAGAAAGCACGCGCTCCTTTTCGCTTTATTATCGTCTCCGCAGTTACGGCAATTAATCACAACGTCACTGGCAGTAATTAGTCTTTGGTACACAGCACACTTCTCCTTGGGAATCACAATATCTGGAATACGCATGAGTCCTCTTTGCGCACAATACAGTCTCCTTGAAACGTTCTTAGAACATATGGTCAGCGCTCCTAAACCCTCCCCAACGTTATCTAACTACACAAATTCCATCCATCCATCTATCTAGCTATTCTTCGTTGCCGGACAAATCCTATGGTCTCGAGCAACCACCAAGCATCCCCATCTTTCCCTGAGCGCCCAAAAACCCCTCCTTCCTCTCACCTGTTCTCCTCCTTAAACGTCCTCCAGGTGAGTTCAATTATCCATACATTGTCAATCAGACGAGAACATGCTGCAAAAAGGTTCCTATAGGCGGGGCCAAAGCCCAACTAAGAAACGAACTCCCCCAGCGTTCATCACAGGCCATTTAACAAAAAAGCTATTACAAAAACACTGCCCACTGAGCTATAGCAAATAACGAAGAAAAACTGCACTTTCACCACGGTCCCTTACCGAAAGCTCCGCAGAGAGCGAGCACTCCCGGCTTATTGCACATTGCGACGGCTTGTGCGTGGCAGTGCTTAGTATATCAAGCGAAAATAATTCAAAAGAAGGGTGTGAAATATTATCAGCTCAGCCCTTTAGTTGGTAATGCAGTTTAGATTTTTTTTAGGGCAAGTCGTTTTGGAGTTATTGCCGTTTATCGCTGAATGTGTCAGGAATATCAAAAACAAAACTAACTTAACCCCGCTGAATCAGCGCGCTAATTGCCTTCACGTCACACCTTCTGGAATAGAGGGAATGGAGCGAGCGTATATACATGCGCTCACAACAGCGATCACGCGGACTGACATCTATAGATTAAGCTAAACACTTTTTTTTTAGTTTACATGCAGTGCATTGCGAATAATGCATTTCAGTGTAATAGCCTACACTTCAGTTTGTAGATCTCGCAGTCACTATAAATATTGGCGTACAGTTTATAGTTACAAGTTAGTTACAAGTTATCATAGTTTAGGCCTAAATCATGTAGGCTACATGTAGGGGTGTAGCAAACATGAGGCTATAACAAATGTATATATTGTTATATGTTAGGGGCTGGGGGTCCTTTCTGTCCCCCCTCCTTCTTTGTGAGAGAGAAGCTGGAGATACAATAGATGGAAAGAGATACATAAAATTTGTTAAAGTGTTCCCCTTAAAAGCACAAATGGCCCCTGCCTGACCCAGTATTTTAACCTTCTGATGCATTCATTAATAAATCACACAAAAAAAACACCCTGCATTTAGGACTGTAATTTTATGTACGTTATTGGCAGTTTGTAGAGATAAAAAATATATATTTTTAATGTCTATAATGTATCTATCTAGCTGAATGAATTGCTATGCTATTTTTATTTTATTATTCTGAATATCATCATTTGTCACATTTAGTCAGTCAAAATAATTTTGAGGTTAATTGATTTAATTTTGTGTCCCAATTTTGTATTTAAGTTGTTACGGGGAAAACAAGACGAGAGGCGTGCGGATCCATGTGCAAAACTTTATTAAGCAGAGAGGTCAGAAACACAGGCAGGGTCAAACAATGGCAAACAGGTATATAGAGGGAAAGCCTGAAGAGTAATCCGAAACACAATCGATGGTCCAGGCGAGGAATAAACAGTATCCGAACAGGGCGAGACGAGAGGGGTAATCCAAGACAGGCGATATACTTCAGGGCAGGCAGAGATCATACAGAAACGAGATATACAGGCTAGGATCAAAACACGAAATTATTAAGGCAATAAACAGGATAAACTAGACTTGGACTCAGACTCAGAACTAGAAACTCAAACTAGGACCGGGAACTGGCTCCGTAAAGTAGCTACGCATTACAGCATAGATGCTAAACAATACTCGGCAGCTTGAAAGGGATTTGAGTGAGTGTTATATAGTGAATGTGTGATTGGTTACAGCTGTGTGCAATTAGTGCAATGGATGATGGGATATGTAGTCCGGGATGACATGCAACAGTTTGTGTAGTGCGAGAGTCAATGTAAAGGAAGGGTGACCTCTGGTGGTGATCGAACGGAAGTCCATGGACAGGATTCGTGACATAATTATTCAACTAAATTACTTAATAGTTGGTTTAGTATTTTACATTAGTGACACTTTTGAAAATGTATAAATATAAAAAAGAACTATATCAAAAGACATTTATACATACTGTAAAAGTTCATCAGGGGGTGGCAGGGTTCTTTACCAAGGTAGTGGTTACCCCAGCAGAAATCATCTTACCCCTGTTTTAATACTTTACATTTTGTGCTATAACAACTAAATTAGCAGATGCATCTATTTTTTTCCTATAATATATCGGCTTAAACATTATCTTCCTGCATATGCTAAACTTATATCTAAACATGTTAACATTTAAAAGTAAATCAACATTGTCATTTAAGGGGGACATCTTCCCCCATATGTTTTCAGTAACAATATATGTATATATAATATATATATATATAATATATATATATATATAATATATATATTTTTTTTTTTTTTTTTTTTTAGGGTGCTGGTACTTGTGCTTTGTCGGTCTTGCCAATAGTCTGATTTTGACAGAATCAGCATTAAGGATCAGCTCACTCTGTGTCTTGCCCGTGTTATTGTCCTATTCATCAGACCTTTCAATACTCCTGAAGCTCAGAATCAGTAAGCCAATGCTCACTGCATCAGTGGAAGAGTGGGCCTGAAAATATACTTACCTTTGCTTCTTCCTCAATCAATTATTTGGCAAAAATCTCCAAGATTTATCATAAGTAGTTTCAAAGCTTTTAAATTGTGCAAATTTGCAAACATACAGGTCGTTGTCTCACAAATGCGTCTCTCTTTGGCTCCACCTAGCGGCCAAAAGGTTTGAGTGCCATGGATTTGGTCAAAGTGGTGGCACAAATACAGGTGCATCTCAATAAATTAAAAAGTTGTGGAAAAGTTCATTTATTTCAGTAATCAACTCAAATTGTGAAATCGTGTATTAAATAAATTCAATGCACCCAGACTGAAGTAGTCTTTGGTTCTTTTAATTGTGATAATTTTGGCTCACATTTAAAGTCTTTGGTTCTTTTAATTGTGATGAATTTGGCGCACATTTGAACAAAAAATCCACAAATTTCCACTATCTCAACAAAATTAGAATATGGTGACATGCCATCAGCTAATCAACTCAAAACACCTGCAAAGCTTTCCTGAGCCTTCAAAATGGTCTCTCAGTTTGGTTCACTAGGCTACACAATCATTGGGGTAGACTGCTGATCTGACAGTTGTCCAGAAGACAATCATTGACACCCTTCACAAGGAGGGTAAGCCACAAACATTCATTGCAAAAGAAGCTGGCTGTTCACAGAGTGCATGTTAACAGAAAGTTGAGTGGAAGGAAAAGGTGTGGAAGAAAAAGATGCACAACCAACCGAGAGAACCGCAGCCTTATGAGGATTGTCAAGCAAAAAATCGATTCAAGAATTGAGGTGAACTTCACAAGGAATGGACTGAGGCTGGGGTCAAGGCATCAAGAGCCACCACACAGAGACGTGTCAAGGGATTTGGCTACAGTTGTCGTATTCATCTTCTTAAGCCACTCCTGAACCACAGACAACGTCAGAGGCGTCTTACCTGGGCTAAGGAGAAGAAGAACTGGACTGTGGCCCAGTGGTCCAAAGTCCTCTTTTCAGATGAGAGCAAGTTTTGTATTTCATTTGGAAACCAAGGTCCTAGAGTCTGGAGGAAGGGTAGAAGCTCATAGCCCAAGTTGCTTGAAGTCCAGTGTTAAGTTTCCACAGTCTGTGATGATTTGGTGTGCAATGTCATCTGCTGGTGTTGGTCTATTGGTTTTTTGAAAACCAACGTCACTGCAACGTTTACCATGAAATTTTGGAGACTCACTGCCAAAAGCACAAAAAGTTGGTTAAATGACCATGGTGTTGTTGGTGTGCTTGACTGGCCAGCAAAACTCACCAGACCTGAACCCCATAGATAATCTTTGGGGTATTGTCAAGAGGAAAATGAGAAAACAAGAGACCAAAAAATGCAGATGAGCTGAAGGCCACTGTCAAAGAAACCTGGGCTTCCATACCACCTCAGCAGTGCCACAAACTGATCACCTCCATGCCACGCCGAATTGAGGCAGTAATTAAAGCAAAAGGAGCCCCTACCAAGTATTGAGTACATGTACAGTAAATGAACATACTCTCCAGAAGGCCAACAATTCACTAAAAATGTTTTTATGTCTTATGAAGTATTCTAATGTGTTGAGATAGTGAATTAGTGGGTCCCTTTTTGTTTTTACCCCCCCCCCCCTCTTTAAATGTTCCCCCCCCCTCCCAGCCAAAATAATCACAGTTAAAAGAACCAAAGACTTAAACTACTTTTCAGTCTGTGTGCATTGAATTTATTTAATACACAAGTTTCACAATTTGAGTTGAATTATTGAAATAAATGAACTTTTCCATGACATTCTAATTTATTGAGATGCACCTGTAGTCCTTAACTTTTGTGAGTCTATATCAGAGATCTGAACATACTGTAATCACACTTTGTTTGACCATGAGATGATGTTGACTGCATAAATACATTAGTCTAAAAATAATAAGCATGGTGTAAAAATAATTTTCACTCAGAAATTGCTAATAAATTCCACAAATAATTACAAAGAAATGGCAAGTAACATATTAAATTAAACTTGATATTTTGAAGTAGAAAGAGATTTCTTTGTAAACTGTACAACAATTTTTGTTTTATTTACAACATTAATAAATATTTACAGTGTGTATATACAGTATATAGGTTTCAAGATATGTGATAATTCTCATCTTAATAAAATTATTAGTTTAACTGTTGGTTGAATTGTATTTGAATTGTAACACATTTTTTTGTGAATAAGAAGCATTTTTATTTGATTTCTGTACAAGATTCTGTCTGTGGCTGAGCGCATCTGTAGCCAGACAGACCTATATAACAGATTGAGACATCTAGAGGTAATCCTAAAGGGTTTAAACCACTGGTCATACACGTGATTATTATCTTTTTTTCTGGGTTATTCTGGGCAGCAGAAATGATTTGCTCTGACTTATTCTCTCTCTCTCTCTCTCTCTCTCGCTCTCTCTCTCGCCCTGCAGAATCCACTTAAAGCTTGAGAACTGTCTGTCCAACAAAACGGCGACCTGCGTAAAACATCACTGCGAGTCCCCCATCCCTTCCTGTACTCTCAGACAATAATCTGTCATCAGCGTAATAAAACATACCCCTCACAGATCAATTTCACTTTGATATTAAATACTGTAATATCAAACTTAAATCGTAGGTAATCAGATGAGAGGCAGCAGAGGAAAATTATTTCTCTTTTTAACAAACAAGACAGTGACTGATGCAGATAATTATGCAGATTCTTCTCTCCTGACACCGCCGTTACATCTCATGTCATTTATCCTCCACGATCAGGTGAGCTAAAGAAAAACTGCAGCCACTCATGGTTATAGGTGCTGCATTGATGAAACATGGAGCTTACATCTAGACTATTTTATACTGCATACACCAAAGTAACAAAGAGGTATGATCACAATGTCATTTAAAATTAATTAATGAGCCCTGCAAATTGTTCAGACTTTCAGGACTCAAATTAATTTGACCTATAAATGAATTTGAATTTTTAATGAGGTTTAAAATGGAACACTATGGAGTAAAGATAGCAAGACAAGATGGTTTTCTGAACAAGCAGACTTGCATAGTCTTTAATAATCCAATGCAAAATATGATAACTTACAAATGCATTAGCAAAAACATCAACATTTGGAAATATAACTTATATATATTACATAAATTGCAAAGCATCTTAAGTAAATGACCATGTGTGGTCATGACATTTGTGCATTGCCATATCACTTGATGTTGTTATAAAAAAGAAAGACAAAAAAGTGTCACAAAAGACATTTCTGAATGACCCTGCAGAATGTTTGTAATCTTACTGCAACCTATAAGAATAACAGCTGTAATGTACAATATCACACACAATATGTAATACAGTAATGCATTTCAATCATTAACTTATCCATTTAAAATCCTTCACTTTTTAAAAACGTATTAGTTTACTTATTTTGTGTTGTAATGCTACAAACTACAATAGACGTTTATAGGCTTTTAAGACTTCTATAGCAACATACATAGTTCTATGGGTTATACATTTGTGCAACAAAAAGTTACAATATCTAAAATTCATTGTAGGTGTTGTCTAATGCATCATCACATTAATTTGGCAGTGAAATGAATATCTCTAAAGGCTAACTGTACCAGAGCCCTCACAAAGGAAGAGATTTTATTCATTATACTAAGAGCTGTGAGCCTAAAAAAATCAAGTAATAACACACCAAATCAAGGGCACACCACAATAATAACTGTTATTTATTTATTTAAGTGGAGTATTATTCAAATAATTCCTTTTTACACATATACATACATCCTACTATTATATAATTATATTAATATATATATATATATATATTATATATGTGGTTGTGTGTTGTGTGTGAGTGTGTGTGTCTATACTTTCATAGTAAATAAATGTCATGTTTAATAATATTTTAGCACGGCTTTTTATACTATTTTATATAGAATTTACAATTAATACTAGTTAATAGTAAATAAATACTATTTCTTTTCTTTTTACATTTATTGATTGATTTTTAAATATGAATTATTACTATCGGACTATAAGAGTATTTGTTGATTGTTTGTCTTCAGACTTTGGCATTGCTCAGCAATATTACAGACTTTATTACCGATTTGATATAGTGGCTACCTTAATTCTCCGCTAAAATGTTATTATTATAAAGAGTTATGTTACCTACTTACATTAATGTCAATCAGGCTCGCAAAACACGAATGAGATTAGTATTATTTATTAAAGTTGAGTTACTATACCTATTTACATTGTTGTCATTCAGACTTGTTATGTTATCATAAGGCTTTGAACCTTGCTGTGTTGGTAATCTGCATTATGTATGAGCAGTTGCTCCACTTTGAGATTTACTACAGTTTTAAAGGCTCAACTAATTGTAACCATGGCCATGAATTCTCTATTCTAGTTCAAATAAGCTTCATTGTGAATCTCCCAGTGTCCCCACCATCTCCACCTCCACCCATGGATGATCGTGGCACAAAGTCTATAGTGGCAGTGTGTTTTATCTGACCTTTGCTCTGACTCCAGAAGAACATAAACACAAAACAGATTGCCACAGAGCTGAGGAAAGAAAGAAATCCCATGGTGGTAGCAATGATAAGGGTTTTAGCATCAAACGGGTAAGGACTTGACACCCGTGCGGAGGAGTTGGTAGGAGGTAATGAAGTTCCCATCCATCCCTCGTCTGAGAAATACGATGCTGTGTGGTTTTGTGGAAGCCCCTCCACTTGCAGACTCACAGAGATGCTGTCGTTACCTGCTGCATTAGATGCAGTACACAGATATGTTCCACTGTCCTGTACTTGGGTATAACGCACCTCCAAGCTCCCATTAGCAAGCACTCGTACTCTCCCAACAGAGCTAAGTGCAGTCTGCTGGGCTGACAGCCAAGTAATAGAAGGCGACGGATAGCCGTCTGCTTTGCAGTCAAACCGTACACTCATGCCCTCCACCACACTCGCATCCTGCTGCTGGCGGTCCAGAATCTGCGCTTGTCTGCACGTAAATATAACCGTGAGATCAGCCTCTGAAAAGTCACGAAAAGCCTTCTTGTGCTGATTTAGAGGTGAACAGGTGGGTTGGCGGCCATCGAAATCCAGCCGTCGCCGACGTCGCATGACCCAGAGTAGCCTGCAGTCGCAAGCCAACGGGTTTCCGTCCAGCCTCAGTGTCTGCAAGTTCCCTACGGAGTGGAAGACGCTTTCTTCCAATGTGGACAGTTGATTCGAGGACACATTGAGCAGACGAAATTGGACCAGACCCCTGAAGGCACCCGGCTCAATACGTAGCAGGTTCCCACCTACCAGGTGCAACTCTTGGAGCCGCAGAAGCTCCCCAAGAAGGTTGCCCTGTATGGAGGTGATGGGGTTGTAGGACAAGTCAAGGTACTGCAGGTAGGTGAGAGGACGCAGTGCAGCATAAGGTACGGCGCTGAGGTTGCAGTTGCTTAAAATTAAGGTGGTAAGGTTCAGACCAACCAAGCTGTTGCTATTTAGCGTGTCGAGAGAAGGCCAGTGGAGGATCTGCAAGGTGCGCAGCTGGTGCAGTCGGCGAAAAGCGTTGTTGGGCAACACGCTTATGGTCAGCTTGCGCAGGCGCAGCTTGGTCAAGCTCTGAAGTTGTGACAGAGCCTCGGTGGGGACAGAGGTCAAATTGCTGCGGTCCACGTTCAACTCCTTCAGCGCCTGAAGCCCAACAAATGCCCGTTGCGAGATAAACACCAGGTCATTTTCTCCTGCATCAAGCTGCTGTAAATTAATCATGTCCCGGAATGTGTAATCCAGAAAAACCAGGATCTCATTCTCGCTGATATCCAGACGTCGAAGATCAGAGAGGCCGGAGAACACCCCAACCGGGAGGATCTTGAGACGGTTGTTCTTAATCCTCAAGTATCGCAGGTTCTTTAGCCCCTGAAATGTTTCCACCTCAATCATAGAGATTATGTTCTCACTCAGGTCCAGGTCCTCTAGCTTTGACAGGCTGGAGAACTGATGCCTGGCCAGTGTTTTCAGCTGGTTTCTTGAAAGATCTAAGCGTTTGGCATTGCTTGGTAACCCCTCAGGCACACCCGTCAGGTGTCTTGAGGAGCAGTTTACCTCCAAAGTGTCATGGTAACAAGTGCATTTCTGTGGGCAGGTGAGGTCAGCAGCCGATAGGTTTACGCACCACAACAGCAGGACTGTCCATGCGCCCCACTGGCCACACAGATCCATGAACATCTTACCTCCTTCCTGCAAAAAGAATATGGTCAATGATGTGTCAAATATGAGGAAAAATCTTTAAAAAATCAAATGTGATCCTGGACCACAAAACCAGTCTTACGTCAATAGGGTATATTTGTAGCAATAGCCAAAAATACATTTTATGGGTAAAAATTTTGATTTTATGCCAAAAAATCATTAGGATATTAAGTATAGATCGTGTTCCATGAAGATATTTTGTGAATTTTCTACTGTAAATATATCAAAACCTAATTTTTGATTAGTAATATGCATTGCTAAGAACTTCATTGGACAACTTTAAAGGCGATTTTCTCAATATTTAGATTTTTTGCACCTTCAGATTCCAAATTTTCAAATAGTTGAATCTAGGTCAAATATTGTCCTATCATAACAAACCATGCATCAATGGAAAGCCTATTTATTCAGCTTTCAGATGACTGTATATATCTCAATTTCGAAAAATTGACACTTAAAACTGGTTTTATGGTCCAGGGTCACAAATGGACAAGTCACAGAAATGTAATTCTATTGGTTTCATATGGTTTTGAAAATGGTTCATATGGTTTTGTTATTTTCAAGAAGTTTCAATTTACAATCTACATGTGAGCTGTTTTTTTAAGTTTTTAAATATATTTCACAAAGTTAAAAAGTATCTTTTTAATATTTCTATAGGTAGAGAGGCAGTTTAAAATATTTTTTAAATAATTAAAAATAAAAACGATTATGCCCAAACTTACTCTAAAAGTTTCTTTTCATTTCTTTTTATTAGTTAGGACCCAATAGTTGACATTTCTGACTTTATTCTCCAAATATCAAAATTAACTTTAATCATTGTAACATTATATTTATGAGATTTGCAATGATGTATTTTTGAATATATTAATAGATATGGACAAAAAAATTATTTAGCCATTGACCCAAATGCTTTTTAAATAATCACAGTGGAACAGTACTAAGTAGTACTAAGCAATAATCTACATATACAAGAAGCATTTTCAAGAGCTAAAGATGTTAAATGATTGAATCAGAAGACAAACTTAGTTGCCTCCTCATAACTATTTTTTAAGTCTAGTTTACCAAGGGGCTGCTTACCTAGGGACTTTTGTAGTGCCAGTTCTCATAACCAATGTTTTCAGGTTGGTATCTATGTTAGGCTCAGTGATTGTTGAAGATACATTTAGACGTCACTCCCAAAAGCCTAAAACCAGAGAGCAGAGAAGAAACAAGAAAAAGGATTGAGACTATGTTATGATGATTTGTGCTAACAATCTCTTTAATCCTCTGCCTTTAGACAGACCGACTGATCCAGACACAGCTAAAGTTGTAAAACAGCTTTTCATCCATTTCTGATGAAGGACGACAGCAGAATGTTTCTGGACCTGTTTGGGTATAAGACTAAAAATTGTATGCACAGTCATTAGGTAAATACAAATGATGAGACATGTGACAGCTACACAATAACACGGTTATTTCCCTCCAGCCCTCTGGTGTGAGAGGACAGGTGTGCAGGGCACTTTCACTACAGTCCAGCTTAACCTCATGTCACAGGGTGCAGGTGCACAGTCCTTGACACAAATTAGGAATTACCCGCCCAGCATGGACAGATGTTCAGTTTAATGGACAGAGCTGAGCCAAATGGCATCAGACATTCAACAGAACAGAACAGAACAATGGACTGCTCAATTACGTGGGAGAAAAAAAAAACAGAATAGCTAGATGTAAACTCAGAATTCTGAGATGTAAACTAAGTGATGTGACATGTGACCAAGTATGGTGACCCATACTCGGAATTAGTGCTCTGCATTTACCCATCCAAAGTGCACACACACAGCAGTGAACACACTCAAACCGTGAACACACACCCGGAGCAGTGGGCAGCCATTTATGCTGCGGCGCCCGGGGAGCAGATGGGGTTCGGTGCCTTGCTCAAGGGCACCTCAGTCGTGGTATTGAAAGTGGGAGAGAGCACTGTACATTCACTCCCCCCACCTACAATCCCTGCCGGTACGAGACTCGAACCCACAACCTTTGGGTTATGAGTCCGACTCTCTAACCATTGGCCCCGACTTCCTAATATATATATATCTAAAAATATATAAATGTTAATACAAGTTTTTATCCAAATTCTGCTTAGAATAATAGTATATATAATAATATATTCTAAGTCAGAATTGGAGATAAAAAACTTGTAATTAACATTTTTATTTATTTTTTAAACAGGCTTCCGTATAAATACATTCAGCATACACAATCGAACCAGGAGGTAAGATTGAACAACATGCACTGAATTAAGAGTGAAATTGCATAGCAATATAACCTTACAACTAGGATGTATAGCTTTGCACTGAAATAGTTCAAATAAAGGCAATGTGATGGATTGAGATGTCTGAGATTGAGATTTGTTCTTTCATCAAGTACTCAGTAATATATTTATTTTTTGGATTTGTTTGTTCACTGAATCTTAAATGTCTCCTGCATCTGCTAAAGACGATTAACAGCACACGAATCTTTCATTTATCATTATCACACACAGTTTTCATTTATTGCTCACCTCTAAAGGAAAAGATAGCCAGTCAATTTGCTTCTAAGTCAGAAAAAAATTGCATCATGTTTCACTTCAATTTATTATTATAGGTAAACAGCCTTAACACTTCATAAACCTCAGGAATTGTGAACAGCTCAATAAAGAGAAAAAAACACCACATTAGAAAGTAGCAGTGAAGACAAAAACAACAGCAGGATAAAATAATAATAAAAATAAATAAAAAAACTGTGAAAACGCTTTTCTTAGTTAGAAATTGCATCTCTAAATTATCACATTAGCAGACCTAACTAAATTGAAGTTAAATTGCTTAATAAATCATAGTTTTACATTGAATTTGTAAACATTTCCAGCAGTCCTTTGCATACTAATGAATGAAACAAAATGGGTATAAACTCCTACCTTGTCGTGACAAATGATCTCAATTAATCCAGTCCTGCATTACACCTCTCCCACTGCCTGCTTGCTTATTATAGCCTATTAGCATGGGTCTGGCTTTCTCACATCTCCTGTTTACTCACAAAGCTTCTATTTTGAACTCGTCCCTGCTGAAACCACTTAAAATGAGGTTGACTTGTTTCCCTGAGTCTAGTGTCGTCCCCTGTCTCTACACAAAGGCCTTATACTGGCCAAATAAGCTGACTCATAATGCTGTATCTAGCAAAAGGAGGGAGAGAGAGTCAATCCTGGCTTGGCTGTTTTGACACCATATTGGTTTTCCACACAGCAGAGAGCCTGGCTTACACAAATTAAAGCTGTGAATCCCTCTCTGTCGACTTGTGAAAGACACAGTGCAGCAGGTGTACGAGATCTGGACATGGAGGTGACAAAACTCATGCTCTGTCTTGCTGCTTGCCTATAACTTTTTCACACTGTCTGACAACTAAGCTGTTCTTTAATTAAAGCAAAAAATTAGTTTACGTAATTTTGATGTTATGATTTTAATGTTGAAACATCTCAACAGCTTACTTTGAGGTTGCAATCAACTGAAAATTAAATTTTCTTGTTCTTGTTTTTTTATTTCTTTTCCCTTTTCTTTCTCTTTTCTTCTTTTCTCTCTATACTATATTTGTGGTTTGATATAAATTTGTATATATCTGTCTAACTATATTCTTGGCATTTCTCTGAAAGTATTTTATATTTTACGAATATATTTTATATATTATAAAATGCAATATATGAGTGTGATTATACGTATTTTCTGTTCTTATATGAATAAAAAAATGTAATACAAAATGAAGACACATATTTATGTTAAGCACACACAAAAAAAAAAAAAAAAAAAAAAAAAATATATATATATATATAGATATATACAAATATTAAATAGATTTATATAATATGAAAAATTGGTGGCCCAAACTCAAGAAGATGCTCTTAGTAAAACTTTGTATAATACGGATACCAAGACTGTTATACCAGCTTTGGCAATGCTCTTATCTAACAAACAACACTCCGCCAAAGAGTGTGCCCTTGTCGATCTGATGCAATGTCGTCACAGTTAGCCGGCCTTCACTATACTGAACACACACACATAATGTGTTGTTTTCTCATATTGGGCCTGACTTTCATACTTTCACATCAACAATCAAAACTCATTAGAGTCAGACAGGCTTCATTAGGTTACAGTAAATGACATGGACCTTTGCCAGGTAGAATAACAGGAGAAAAACCTTTCCTCTGCTGCTGTAGCTGTTCCCCTGACTCCATTAGAAAACCACAACACTTAAACCCTCTGCAGACAGACTCCAATTTGCACTTCACTGACTCCAGGCGTGCAAATGTTCTTATAACAGTCCTAAAAGAAGTACTATTGAGATTTAACTGTGTATTTTTGTGCGAAAAGGTCAAGGGAGGGATGTGCCGAGCAAACGGATGAGGGAATCCAGACGTTTTGAAATTAATATGTAACATTACAGCATATTCACAAAATGGCAGCCAAACCCACAAGAGATTATATTTGTATCCTTATTTTGGCTTATTTTACACTAACAGTGTCTAAAATTGCAGGAACTCTTCAGAGGTCTCTGACCTGCATATTTAGGGTGATCTCTAACCTCTATAGTGCATCCAGGGAATGTACTTCACCTGTCTCTTGGAGCCCGTGCTATTCTCGTCCCAGCCGGGTGAAAACTACCCAGAGCCACTCTCCAATTAGAATTCCTCACATTAATTCTTCACAGCAACAATTGCAACTGAGTGAGAAAGAGGCTGTTTATGGCTCTTGGCCCTCCACCCCTGCCACAGAATGCAGCCATGTGAATGAATACAAGTATAAAAAGCTTTCTTAAAACAGGTGTTGTTTAGCTATGGGATATGATGACAGATCTTCTGGACATGCTTGCCCAGGGAACAGAAAAATAAATGTAACCGAGAAGGTGAGGTTCACACTTGGATGCACAAACCACAGATGCTTCCTAAAATCCTTGTATTTCAAGCCCACAGTGAATTTACAAGACACTTCTGCTCATTCTTCTGTAATCCACCTTTGCTGAAAGCCATAAGGATGGAGTTTAAAAACATCTCCGTTGTGTGCCTGCATTTGTAGCATATAATACAAGCATTTGTAGTCTCAGCTTCTGTTGACGTGTGACTGATTTTGCTGCTTTACTCTAAAGGAGTGTGAGAGGAAGATGTGGAAGACAAGGGTGGCTACAGGCCTCTAACAATCAATTTGTATTGTAAACACTTCAGGCTGTAATATAGTACGAGTTTTGTGGCAGTAGGTTTGCACATTTTGCAGACACTTTTATGCTTTTAATATCAGCTTATGCATTCCCTGGGAATCTACAACAAACAACAGTGCTGCTCAGTACTAAATGAATTATTAAAATTATGGTTATTGACTGAGATTTTTTTTATCTGTAAATACTGAATATTTAAATGTGCATTTGTTTTTACATTTAGATTATACTTGCCGTTATCTAACTAACTACTTTTATAAAATGTTTAAATGAAAGCTTTAGCATATCAGAAAATGAATATCTGTTTTTTTATACTGTACATTATACATTTGTGATTTCCGTTTTTATTTATTTGGACAAAACAGTATTGGATTTTAATATTGGACATTGATCTGTTACCAGCCATAACATCTAAATTATCTTAAAGAAATAGTTCACCCAAAAATGAAACTTTGCTGAAAATTTACCCTCAGGTCAAGTCCACAATCCATAATAATGTTTCATACAGTAACATATTGCATTCTCCTGTTGTTCTCTCACATCAAAATCCACCAGCATATTTGTTTAGAACTGTTTTCAATAGTGTTTGATCTGTGCATATTTCTCTCCTGATTCAAACGAGTCAACTTTTTCTTTACTGGAGAAAGCAATATTATGGATAGAGGACTTGTATTTTAGCCAGAACCTTGTGAAAGTTTGAAGTTAAAAATGTCTTAATGATGGATTTGTTTATTGTAAACACACTGCTTTTTGCTTCACAAGACATTCATTGATTGATTGGAATGGTGTGGATTATAGTGATTTGTTTTGTGTGAAATTTTCCATTCTGACGGCACCCATTCACTGCGGTCGAATCCATTGGTGAGCAAGTGATGTAATGCTAAATCTGTTCTGATGAAGAAACAAACTCAAACGTGCTACTGTTGTATGAACATTATTTAGTTTTGCGGCAGAAAGATTAAATAAAATGTAGTAAATTATAGACAAGTAATGGCTGTAGGTATTAGAGAACAGTATCTAATATTTTGTATATGTTGTTTATATTTTACTTGAACAAACAAATATGAATATTCATGCTTCTCTGTTTTTCATGATTATGTGGAGCAGTTGAGAGAGGTCACGCTGGGTTTAGATCACAACAGTCTGAAGGACAGATTATGATAATTCAGCTTTGGGCTGGTCACTAGTCAGCGCATGTATATTGTGTACCCCAAAGAGAATCAAATGTAATGCAAAAGAAAAAAAATTAACATGAGATCATCTCATATGTTCCTACTGCCTGCCAGAAGGCAGCACACAAACGTGTATCTGATTTAAACTGACTTTAACAGAACTTTTCAATGACACACAAGTAAGGTCACCTCAGGCTAAACTGAATGCATTAATGTAACTGGGTCATTGCACATGTGCTCACGTTCATTGTTAATTTTAGGCATTTTTATGGACAATGGGTGACAAACATTTGCATATATGCTGTATAATATAAACCTGTGAAGAAACATGCAGCATCAAAAGCATCTGCAATTCAGTAAATATGCTGGTGGGACGGAGACAATTTGTTTGTGAAGGCCCGGATTCAGGTTTCATTCCAGTGACACACTTGTCTTGAAGAACAGGTTATAAATCAAGTCAGAGTCCATTGATTTTTAGTGTGATTGTGAAGAGGTCACACATATGGACGTGGTTTAGGCTCATATGTCATCTGTGAAAAGCACAGAATCTGCTTCACTCATGTATGTATTAGACATCCATAGATTTCAATCCATCAATTGAGGTTGCAACCCAGTCGCGCTGACAGATTGCCTCCCATCCAAGGTCACAGATCCAGCCCTTAAATGAAACACTCTTACGGGAAAAACAGCTATTGCTTAGTTAAAAGATAGGTCTGGTCTATTGAGAAATTTCCCCAGTGAGACCTCTGCATCTGGCTGCGTGTTGTAATACAGGACACCCATTAGCAGGGTCATATGGTGCCCTGGATAGTTCAGTGTTTAAACAGTCCTAAATAGATCCGTTTTAGGGCAGCAGAATTACACAAAGAACCAGGATGATGCTCACAACGTGAGGCAGATTTATCGGGGCCCCAAATTGCAAATTTAGTCCAAAGGTAACTGCTCTGCTTTATTAAAACGGCAAAACTGGTCAAAACAGGGCATCTGCACCTGTTCAGTGATATTAAACCCTGCTATAAAATGATCTCATAGCAGCAGACCTCATAAGAGCGTGATGAGAATGTCGAGTGACCAAGCAAAACAAACCAGTGATCAGGTAAGAGCTTTTACCACTCTGCCCCATCAACTGGTGATAAATCAGGCCCTGCTGTGCATTACAACTCTTCTGATTAAAGTGCACATCTGGACTGGCCCCAAACCTTGCGCTCCTTTAGCGCTGGCTCATGCGGGGCACGACAGGAATTTGTTTCGTGCACATCACTGGCGGTGCGGGATGCTGTTTGAAATCTTATTAGAGAGAACTTGCACAGATTGATTAGTGCTAATTAAGACATCCATGACTGCAAGGCGCCTCCAAAAGCCTCAGTGACCATGCGACCTGAGACAGAAAGCTGAACTCACCTGGTGCGCACAGTGTGAGCTGACCACTGGGGTCCCTAATACTATATTTAGTTTGACTTAGTATGTTTGACTCCCAAAAGGAAGGCCTTCAAAGTCATACGCCTCATGGGACTATAATTTGGCCCTGTCAAGTGGGCTTTAATGAACAAGAAATAGATCTATCTGTCTATCTGTCTGTCTGTCTGTCTATCTATCTATCTGAGTCAATGACTCTAATCAATGCTTTATCAATTAGTTTGTCTTTCAATCACTGAAAATGAATGAATCAATCAACACATTGGTCAATCCATCTATCTATCTGTCTATCTATCTATCTATCTATCTATCTATCTATCTAGGCTATCTAGAGTGGATGTACCTAACTGATGCTCTACCAATTGCTCTGTCTACTAATCAATCAGTCAGTCAGTCAGTCAGTCAGTCAGTCAGTCTGTCTGTCTATCTATCTATCTGTCTGTCTATCTATCTATCTGAGTCAATGACTCTAATCAATGCTTTATCAATTAGTTTGTCTTTCAATCACTGAAAATGAATCAATCAACACATTGGTCTATCCATCTATCTAATCTGTTATATATTCTATTATTAGGCTATCAGCAGTGTGGCTGTCCTCTTGGTACCAACTCACGCATGTACTCACATTGCATCTTCTACCAACGATGTTGTCTGTCTACTAATCAATCCAGGTTCGTCAGGCAGTCTGCTGTCTGTACTGTATGTCGATCTATCTATCTATCTATCTATTATCTATCTGCATCAAGATCTAATCAAGGCTGATCAATTAGTTTGTCTTTCAATCACTGAAAATGAATGAATCAATCAACACATTGGTCTATCCATCTATCTGTCTATCTATCTACTATATCTATCTATCTATCTATCTATCTATCTATCTATCGATCTAGGCTATCTAGAGTGGATGTATCTAACTGATGCTCTACCAATTGGTCTGTCTACTAATCAATCAATCAGTCAGTCAGTCAGTCAGACAGTCTGTATGTCTGTCTGTCTATCTAGAGTCAATCGAGTAGGAGCCACACTCTATCAATTAGTCTGTCTATCAATCAATGAAGAGCCACTGATGAGCTGTAAACAAATCCATCCATTATGATATCTATCTATCTATCTATCTATCGAGTCAAATCAATGCTTTCCTATTCCAGTTTTACAGACTCTCTGATATTTTAGGCAAATTATTTTAATAATAATTAAAGTTTATAAAAGAAACATATAAACGTAAATACATAAGAAATCATTCAAACTGGAAATGTACATATGCCTTCTACAATATCAACTCTACCTTGGAAACCAAAGTGTTTAAATTAAATTATTGTGATTACTCAAGTGTACAATAAGAGCCGTCAACTTTATTGTCTGTTGTTTAACTTTAATATAGGCCAAACATTTTATATATTTACATGTAATATACAACATATGTTTTGACGTCCATGTAACTAGTCTGGTTGTGACAAAATTAGTTACTTCCAAATTACTCGTAACCCTGAAGAACTCCAAACAAACATCGTTTTGAATGTATATGTATAGCCTGCATAAACTATCCGAACAAAAATCAAAGCGGAACTCACCTGCTTCCCTCACGATATATGCATGGCAGCGATGTCATAGCTCTCCAGGTCTCTGTCCATCTCGGTTCGCAGTTCCTCACTTCTGCACAATGTCCTCTAACATCGTGTTCAGAAAGACGACGAGCATGTCTTGAGACAAGACCCGAATGTTTTTAATCGCTTTGCTCCTTCATTAATTCCTTCTGTCAACGACACATCCCTCCAGGGTCTAGTAGGATAATTGTAACCTAATTTAGGTTGGCTGTTCTCCGCACTGACGCTCCTCTGCACTCGATCCTCTAACTTTCAACTCCCACCTGCGCGTTTCAGTACTAGGCTACTGAACATCCAAAGCCACAGCGGTTTTAGAGAGCAGATCGGTTTTTACTGGTCTATTCAGCAGAGCCAAGTGAAGGATAACACCTCGTGAGGGCACTCAGAGAATGACAGATATTTGCGCGGCTTGGCCAAATCTCCGGATTTAGGTAAAACAGCAGATGGTTGCTTGAGTGAAACTCGAGGCTTGTAGATGGTAGAAAACATCTCAAATAAGGACACATGTTTGCTTCAGTCGATTTATACGATACAAAGACAGTGTTAAACTAAACGTGCCTTTTCTGTGGTAAACTGGTTATAATTGCACTGCATTTGTCGACGGTATCTATTTTTTAACATATGTATATATATTTTTTTAATTTAAGGTAAAAGGTTGTAGCAATGTGGTTGTCAGAACTTTACCATAAAAATACGGTGACAATATTACAAGAGTTACGGAATGGCACAAAATTAGCCATAAAAAGTCATTAAAAAATATCTATGAAAGCCAATAAATAGCTCATGCTATAACATAAACTAAAGTACAATGCACATAGGGAATTATGGGTAGCCTATGCCCATTTCCACATGAATAATATATGATTCTTACTTGTAGCCTATACCTAATAAAATGTAATATATTAATAATAATTATTACTCTTATGTATTACAATATTTCACTGTAAAAGTATATGTATTGGTTTGTTAAATACCATTTTTGTATCTCAGTATTTTATGAGATAATTGTTTTTACTTTCAAATCTATCTATCTATCTATCTATCTATCTATCTATCTATCTATCTATCTATATATCTATCTGTGTGTATGTATGTACAGGATGACACTATTTTTAATGTATATGGGTCTGCGTAACTTGGCCACTTTTCAGTTTTTTCCTGTAGTATTTTTATCAACAACATTTTTTACAGCGTCGGCTAACACAGTGCAATTAAGACTGTGATAAATCACTATTTGTTTTCCATGAGGCTTTGAGTCAGATGTGCAGGCCTGCAACCAAGATCCTCTAATATGCTGACCATGTTCAGATCTCCAAGCAAATGCAAAGTTTGACCATCTGTAGAGAGACAACAATGTTATATAACTTGTGTTAAAACATGTCGGTGGTTAAACAGACTGTGGCAGCTATTTTAGCCTTCATGCCGTGATGAAAAAGCTACACAATCACTAACATTCATATATTCTTAAATAACTTCAGTGCCTGAAGTTGGGCATCACACAACATTACTCAGCACTATTAACGTAAAATGATAAGTCAACTTTTATTTTATTCTCTTTTTGTGTGAGGGGGACAGATATTGCACCCAATGAACCATAAATAAATTCTGTCACCAATGTACAAATGAATAACAGGTGTGATATTTAGTCTCAAAAACAATGAATCAGGCAGGTCATGCCATAGACACTGTATACATTTGCTCACAAGCATCATAAGGATGTTCCCTAATGGCAACAGATTTATTTCCACATGGTTATTTACTTTTGTTACAACTGTTGGTAGTGCAAGTCAAACTGAAACAGAGATATTTGCACTGGAACATTAGTAGTTTAGGAGAACAGTGACACCCTCCACATTGCCTGTAGGATTTTAATTAAATCTGTCCACTAGAGGGAATACATTTCAAATGAAGGAAGAGACTGAGAGCAGAAACATCTCTAATATAGGAAACATTCACTTTTATCCTCATTTAGTAGCTCTAAGTTCTTTAAACTTCACAAAAGTAATACATCATAACAAGACTGGCCTATTTTGCACAACCCTTTGTCTTTTTATCGACACTGTAGTCTAGTTACCAGCAGTGATATATCATATAATATAATATAATGTATTCAATATAATATAATATAAGATAATATAATATAATATAATAAATAATTATAGTCTGTATTTTATGAAAAAAAAAAAACTAATTGTATAATGAAATGCTCAGACTGTGGGAGAGCTGAGTTAAATTTCGAAGGGCACTGAGATAAAAGACTGGGGCGGAATAGGGTTTAAAATGCCTCGTGTGGTTGTACGTGTTCCAACTGTTGTTTCAGAAAACTAATTCCATGCATCTGTTTGCTGTTCAGCCGTAAGCTAGCAGTTACTAAAATCATATTTAAATGTACCATTAGGTACCTATCTTTATTTATTTATGTAGATATTTAGCCTTAAAATATTTAAACCTTATCCATTAATCTATATAAAATATTAAATTATAACCACAGATGTTGCCATATTACTTTGCTGTGCTTAGAAAATCCTATAAATGAGCACTTTAAAGAGTTAGTTCTCATTCAGAGTGTTTTCTCTTTCTTCTGCAGAGCTTGGTCTTGGTGTTAAGCCAGCAATTGGGATTATTTGCTTTTAGTTTTATTTTTTTCTTCCATATTGTAAACAAAAGCCTTACTGCTGTTTGTTGTATATTTAAAAAAGGATTTATCTTGTATCCCAGCACAACCTTCTGAAATCTGCTACATCATTCCCAGCAATGAATATATTCTCTCTCTTTATTTTTCTCTGTATCCACTGACACAACAATCTCTTGACCTGCCTTTATAAATGCCGTACTGACCTTGGTTTAGAGTAAGACGGGCTGCACACTGATTTGAATTGGTCAAATCCTGCCATCACAAACCCTCAGCTCCCTGTGCACGTGGCAGATAGTACAGTTTTGAAATTGTGAATGTACTCTTGCTCGTCAAAGACTGTTTGTCACACTGTAACAATGTATAGTTTGCCAGGCCTCTGTGTCTCAACTCTAATCCCCAGCATGTGGACATCTGTGCATCAATGGAGGCAGCACTGGAAAAACAGAAACAAGCTCCTGTGATGGGATTTATGAATGGAGTGCCTCTGCTTCAGAAACCTTTTATAACTATAATATAATATAATATAATTAATGAAATATTAAAAATATTAATTACTGTAAAAACTCCCATTAAAAAAAAGTTAAAGTAAGTAAAATGTTTGCCCATATGGAATCAAATGCAAATATTTGCTCATTGAATCACGTTGAATGATGTTTAAAAAACATCCCAGAACGCACCTCATGAGGTTGGTTGAAAGAATTCCAGAGTGTAAAGCTCAATTGAAGTAGCTTAAATAAAATAAATAGACTTGAGTTGTTGAACATCTTTTGGTCACCTTACATTTGTGTTAATTTAAAGTTTTGGATGACTCACTATTTTCACTCAAAAGTAAAAATTAGGTGATGTAAGTGTGTCCGACTTTTGGACCAGGTAGTGTATAGGACATATATACAATAGTGCCCACAAAAAAAGGAAATTTGATGCATGGCTCTGTAGTTCTCAGTCTGAATAATAAACTGTAAAAAAAGTGTCAAAAGTCTTGTGACAGTCATGGGAGCAGACATGTGACTGCAGCAAGGCATTCTGGGTTTCTTCAGCTGTGTGGTTGGAATGTAAAGTAGCATGAAACAGATGTAGAGTTTGCTGCTAACAGCTAGCTGAGTAAAGGAGGAGTTTTTTTTTTTTTTTTTTTGCTGGGTAACATAATTAAACATTTGTCATGCTGGAGCTATTTCAATTTATAATAATACAATAATAATGTATTCAAATTAATACCTAATATTTCATGTTTAATCAGGTTAATATGATTGCATTGCAGTGTTTTGTGTTTATTTGAGCATTTGTTTGTAATGTTAATTCTTTGTTTATTGTACAAAATTTCACAACAATATCAATATCAAATAAAAAAAAAGATATATAAGGTGTAATCATTAATGCTTTAGCAAAAAGACACAAACACAACACACACACACACAACACACACACACACACACGCACAACAGGGCTCTGATCAGGATCCGTATGACTGATAAAAAAGTCTAAAGTTTTGTAACCATGAATGAGCAGGTGTGTATTACCAAAAAATGCTTCAATCATTTAATGTACCTGGGTCAGAGTCAATCCTTCCTTTTAGGTATTGCAGTTTAATATGTAATAATATCAAATTAATTCCAGTGAGCACCATGTTTTACAATTTGTGCAAAACTGATGAATCAAATCTCAGTTTTTAAGATGAGTTAAATACATTTGGGACACCGTTTTTTTTTTTCAATAAACAAAAGCTGAATACATTCTTATAGTCTTCTCAGACTTGTCACCATGTCAGCAGGCTGTGCTGCTTTTGGCCTGTGATATTTATGGATTTGCTTGTATGTTTGTGAGTAATCTGCACATAGTATGAACAACTAACACTAGGGGACTTTCCTCGACATACATTTATATCTTAGTGCTGACCGCATGGCTATACAGTAGACATCATGGGACAATTTTCAAGTATACCTCATGCAGTGACACACTGCACAGGGAACTCAGGTTGTTGACTAACAAGCAGAAGTGTTCATGACAAGCTAACGTGGCCTCAGGAGAACAAAGTTTAGAAAAAGATTATTGATACTATCAAATCAATTGTGAGTTTGAAGTCATATGTCCTCTATTTATGCCAGCTAAAATACCAACAGAAATTGTGAGCTGATGAATTCACAGAAGGTTACAAACTCTAACAAGAAACTTTTAATCACATCCATCCTTTTACAGGAACCCAACAGATATTCCCTGAAAAGCTGGATGTACTGTTTCTTTTGTTAGTGTGACTAAAACCATCTAACCTGCTCAAATCAATGGAAAGAATTAAAAACTGCTATTAGAAAGCAATTCCCAAGACTTTAGAGAGAATTTAAGCAGTTTTGGTATATAAAGGAAAAGCCACACCAAATGCATTATGTAAAACTAAAGGTTGTTTATGTAAAAATAATGGGTGCATATAGGAACTTCTTGCTACTGCTTGCAAATTTTTTTCCCCTGGCAACCTTATATGCAAATAATTTCATATTATTTAAAGCTGAAAATAACACAAGGGATCTCTAAAATATTATTATAAATTCTCTTGTTAGTAGTGTTGGTTTTAGTAAATTAAATTTTTAATTTGAAATACAAATCTCTTTCCACGACCTTGGACACTATTCCCAACTTCCCACTTTTCCTAAAACTGTAACCTGACTCCTGACATCATCGCTTTGAGCTGGTGTTTGAACGATTCCAGATGAAGCGGGTCTTCATCCTTTTCCCGCAACAGGAGCAACTTCCTCAAAACTCCAGCATATAAAGAGGTCTTCCACTAACCCAGTTTCAAACCAGCATCCACCTTTTGTTCTGAGCTTCTGGAAATCATCTAGGTAACTGAGTTTCCTCATCGCCACTCTGTTTTTCTTTTTAACTCCTCGTAAATGATTTGCATTGTTTATCTGTAAAGTGTTATAAAATGCTGTTTTAATACTTGTAAAAAAAAAAAATAAAAAAAAAAGTAAAGTATGGAAATTCGAAACATTTGAAGTTGTGGGTGCAGCTTTGTTGCAATCACTTTCGCTTTCTTTTTATTCTTCGCGAAACCTTAAAAAAAAACTTTAAATATATATATAATATAGATAATAACACGGTGAATCTCTTCTTGCTCATTTCAGAAATCACCACTTAATCCTCATTTCTCTAAACTGACTAAATACATTTCACTGCGGGTCTCGTTTTTGTTTGTGGTTTACGGTTAACACGGTTGCAAGAGCACCGCGGGTGTGCTATAGTTTACAGTGTGGCTTTACACCTCTGACTGTTGGTCTGTTTGTCAGGGCATAATGCATACATTTGGTGGAATCACCCTGCTTGTGGTGGTGGTGTGGTGTGGACTAGCTCACACTCTGGAGAATCTCACACTGGATGAAGCATGGGAGAGCTGGAAACTCACCCACAAGAGGGAGTACAATGGCCTGGTGAGTAATAGCACATAAAGACAATTCAATAATGTTTGTTTCCTTAGGGTACCAAAAGAGTTAATGAATTAGATTGGGTTAGTCTTTTCATGAAAAAGCCATCTGTTTCTCCCTTCTCTGGAAAAAAGAGGGGAAAGCTAGCTTGTATTTTTTAATGACTACATTGATTTGAATGTTACGGCTAAATCCCTTTCTAATAGGGCTGTGCTTTTACTCTTACAGCCTTGGGATCTGTTAGTTATTTTATAGAGTTTTAAGTATTATGTGCAAATTCCACCTACATCCTAACTTAAAGGTGCCATGCATTAAAATAGATACATCTTAATTAAAGGAATATTTCAACCAAAAAAAAAAAAAATGAAAATCTGCTGAAAACTGACTCACCAATAGGCCATATGCAAGATGGAGTAACTGATTTTGTTTGTTCATTGAAAACAGATTTGATAAATTTTAGCATTACATCACTTCCTCGGCAATTGATTCCTCTGGCATTGAATGGGTGTGCCGTCAGAATGAAGTTTAAACAGCTGATAAAAACAATCAGCAATAATCATCAATTAATCTACATTCTTCATCCCCTAATCAAAAAAAAAAAAAAATTAACTCTGTGTAAAGCAAAAAGCTGCATGTTTGTAATAAACAAATCCATCATTAAGATGTTTTTTGACTTTAAACTGTTGCTTCTGGCTAAAATACGAGTTCTCTATTATTCGAATTACTGTAATATAACATTCAGGTTCATGCAATGTATCATCAGCTGGTGGTTTGTATACAGTTTGGGAACCACTGGCCTACATCATTCAGTATCACTTATTGTTTGTGTCAAGTGTTTACATGTGTGCTTTATGGTGGACAGGATGACGAGTCTATTCGACGGGAGATTTGGGAGAAGAACATGCTGTTTATTGAGGCCCATAACAGAGAGTACGAACTGGGGATTCATACCTATAATCTGGGCATGAACCATTTTGGAGATATGGTAAGTGCCATAATTCAATCTACTAATAATTTGCTGCTGTAAAACGTTTAACACGTTGTTTTTCAAACATTTGCCTGTCTAATATGTTGGAAAACAGCTGTATATGTGTGATCCTGCCCCTTTAAGTTTAAGATGTCACAATCTAGCTAAACTTGTTTGCGGAGTAAACATGACAACAGGAATGTTCCAACAACAACATATGTATTATAAAGGAAACTAGATCCAAGTAACTTGATAACATTTTTGAGGGTTGATCAGCATTTGTTTTTTGTCTAATGCTTATCTCTCTGCAGACACTAGAAGAAGTGGCAGAGAAAGTCATGGGACTTCAAATGCCCATGTACCGGGACCTAACTAACACATATGTGCCTTATGACACAGTGGAAAAGTTGCCCAAATCAATTGACTACCGTAAACTGGGATACGTCACTTCTGTCAAGAACCAAGTGAGGAAATATTTCAAAATATTTCAGTAATGTCAAATATTTCCTCATTCTGAGAAACTCTCACACGATCAATCCTATCCTCATGTGCTTTCACGCAAATTTCGACAGAATGAGGGTTACCATCTAACTTTAATCTATACCATCTAACTATCATTTGTTTTTTCAAGCCAACTATAGTTATCACTGTACTTAAGTGCCATTAAGTGGTCAAAAATATTATTTCTCCACCAGTATATAAGTGTTTTAGGCTGTCTTCAGTGTTTTTTCCCCTTTTGCTCACCTCAGGGTTCTTGCGGCTCATGCTGGGCCTTTAGCTCTGTTGGGGCTTTGGAAGGTCAGCTGAAGAAGACTAAAGGTCAGCTGGTAGACCTCAGTCCTCAGAACCTGGTGGACTGTGTGACTGACAACGATGGCTGTGGTGGAGGATATATGACAAATGCCTTCAGATACGTCAGAGACAACCAAGGCATTGATTCAGAGGAGAGCTACCCCTATGCTGGAATGGTAATAGTTAGCCTTATGCTAAATGGCTTAAAAGGCTAAAAGTTTTTTTGCGTAACTAAACAAATGAAATAAAAAATAACTTTATCAATGTTATTTGGTTAAAATGCAAACAAAGACACCAATGATTTGTTGACCAATGATAGTAATTTTCAATACTTAGTAGTTCACATTTTGAAACTCTTCAAACAGTGAGCTCAACAGCAGTATTTGTCAGTTAAACTGCAGACATTTTTCTATTGCTTTGGCACTAAATTCATTAAATGATTACATCTTTCAAGTTACACTGTTGTTGGTGTTATTTTAGGTCATTGTTTTATGAGTGACAAAGTTCTACTTTTACTACTCTAATGGAAGAATGGCTTGATTTGAGACATGAAGTGTTTTGGTTGTTTTAGTACATTTTGGATGTGCCCAGCTGAACGTTTTTAAGGAGATCTGTGTAAAGAATTTTGAAAATGGGAACTAAGTATTGAGAAATGTGTCCTAGAGATTTAAAAAAAAAATGTTGACGGCCATAATTTTTCATCTCACTACTGCCCCCTGCAGGACCAGCAGTGTGCCTATAACAGGTCAGCAAGAGCGGCCAGTTGTAAAGGGTATAAAGAGATTCCTCAGGGTAATGAGAGAGCACTGACCACTGCCGTGGCAAAGGTGGGACCTGTATCAGTGGGTATAGATGCCATGCAGTCCACCTTCCTGTACTACAAAAGCGGTACTTGACATCACTTTTACATCTACGTAGTGTTTTGTTGTTGTTTTGCTGAAATGTTTATAGTGAAGGTCCCTAATAAGACTAAAATTTTGATCCCTGCTATGTTCAAAACCCGTTTTTAGGTGTGTACTATGATCCCAACTGCAACAAGGACGATGTCAACCATGCTGTTCTAGCTGTTGGCTACGGAGTCACACCAAAAGGGAAAAAGTACTGGATTGTGAAGAACAGGTACGAAAAATTAGCTGGGAGCAGTGCACAGCATTGTTTAAAATAATGAATAAAACATTTTATTAAAATGATTTATTTTAAATTAAAAACATAATGATTAAGATTAATAAGAAAAAAATATAATTACTTTACAAAATTGTAAAACATTAAATGAAAAAAAAATTTTTTAATTTTAAAAAAAAAAAAAAAAAGAATAAATACATTTCGCCATGTTGTTCGAGTCAGCATGTATTTTAAAATTCTCCGTAATTGCCATCGTTTTTATGTTGTTTCTGTTCCTGAAGTTGGGGTGAAGATTGGGGGAAGAAGGGGTACGTCCTGATGGCTCGCAACCATAACAATGCATGTGGCATTGCCAGCCTGGCCAGTTTCCCTGTTATGTAAAAGCTGGAAGTAGGGAGCTCACAAGGGACCAAACTTGTCTGCTGCTGACCAATAACAAAAGGGACTCAATCACTATCAGTGTGCTCCAGCATTAAATAATGATTGGGGAAACACTCTCTAAAAGAAGCAGTTGATTTGAATACCACAAGGTTAAGTGTATTTACCTCTTGTGTCCTAGATGTCTTCTTAATCCTATGAAATTATGCAATCGAAACTGTTTTGTGCAATATTTGAAATTCATAAGGGAAATTTTTATATTGTGTATACAGTCTGTTAAACTTTTTTTTTATTCCCCTGGTGGGCTCTGATCTTTGACACTTGTTTTATGATGTATTGATTATATAGATTATTAAGGGTTTTTTGTGACCATATTAAATTAAACTGTTAATTAAACTGTTCATATTTGGGTAAAAGTATCTCAATGTCATTTTCATAAATGGTTTACTGCAATAAGGTTTAATGATGTAATGTTTATCACACTAACAGTATGTTAATACCAAGTCAATATCACACCTCTGTACAGAAATAATAAATGACATTCAGAGAATAAAATATCAATGCCAAACCACCTTTATTTCAAATTCAGAGAACATGGTATCTGTACGACATACCTGTGGGTATGAAGACTTAGATTTAATTTTTTGTTGAGGTGGAAGAGAAAGTATTAGAGCCTTTATTTTGGGAAGCTGAAACCAAGAGAAGTCAAGGAAAGAAATACTGAACTAAAAACTAAATGGTTTACGTAGCCTCAGCTGTTTAAAGAAAAATTATGACAGTTGTGTGTTCAGTGGTATGAAATCTTATGACCATAACTGAACCACTTCCCCATTAACAGATGAATGACCCAGCATACCCTTTTTTTTAAATCTTGTACCCACATCTTCACAACAACTGCTACTTAAAATCTGTGAACTTTGACTATATCAAAATTACACTCAAAAACGAAACATGTAATTGCAAACGTATGTTTTACAAATGCATATGTCAAGTGCTTTAGTGATTTAGGTCTATATAACTATACATATAAACATTTGTAAAAATAAACAAAGTAGTAATTGTGAGAAATAATTACTAAACTGAAGATGATGAATAAAAACTTGAGCAATGCATTCATAAGCCACTATTCATGTAAAAGAAATGCCTGGGACAAATAACATTTAATTATTTTATTTTATTTCACATTTTTCCAATGGTAATTCAATCACATTTTAGTATAGTTTGTCTATTATTTTTCTATTGATTACATTTATTATTTATTATTGATTAAATAAGATTTTATTCCATAAAACTTAAATGAAATGTGACAGTAGCTATTTAAAATGGTGAATGCTGAACACACCAATTTCAGTTCTACATACAGTTTGTTTGTGTACTTCCTGAATGATTGAAAGCTGCAGTAAATGTTCCACAGAGCTTTTGTTCCAAAATATAATCACAGACCACATCAGTGTGACTGATGGATGTTCTGAAAACATCATATTCAGAATCCACAAAATTCTCTTTTCTGAGAGAAAAACGATAATTAACTGTTTTACCACTCAGCATGACTAGCTCTAATATTAACTAAGAATTCCCCTTATCACATTAAAAAATTCTAAACGTAGTTATATTCATTTAATCACAATCAGCACCAGGTCAGCACAAATATTTGTTGAATCATGATGACTCATTTTATAAGCGAATAGCAAATGCTTCATGAAAGAAAAAATTAGGTCATGCTACCAATTGTTCCAGTTCCACATGTGGCCTTTATAACTTTTGCCCAATGGTAAGAAATGTCATTCTAAGCACAACATGTTCATCTAGACCTAAACCTTGTAGCATACACTCTCAAAGCCAGATACCAGGCCAGCAGTGTAAGATGGTACTGGTTCCTTTTTGCTTTCCTCTACAGTCAAAAATCTGGGTGTGATATTAGATAGCAACTTGTCTTTTGAAAAAACATATTTCCCATGTTACAAAAACAACACTCTTCCATCTTAGAAACATTGCCAAACTACGAAACATGTTACCTGTTTCTGATTCAGAAAGCTAGTTCATGTATTCATGACCTCTAGACTGGACTATTGTAATGCACTGCTGGGTGGTTGTCCTGCATCTTCAGTAAATAAGCTACAGGTAGTCCAAAATGCATCGACTAGAGTCAAGAAAATATGATCATATTACCCCATTTTTACAGTCTCTGCACTGGCTACCTATTAAGTTACGTATCATTTACAAAATATTATTACTTGCCTATATGGCCCTTAATGGGTTAGCTCCTGCATGCCTAACTAGTCTTCTACCACGCTACAATCCATCACGCTCCCTAAGGTCGCAAACCTCTGGACTTTTGGTAGTACCTAGGATAGCAAAGTACACTAAAGGAGGTAGAGCATTTTCGCATTCAGCTCGCAAACTCTGGAATAGCTTTCCTGATAACGTTTGGGGTTTAGACACACTCTCTCTGTTTAAATCTAATTAAAGACACATCTCTTTGGCCAAGCATTCAAATAATTCATCTCATAATCTTGTACTGCAGTTATATCTGATCGAATGCACATTATTATTCTTTATTTTGGGTTAAACAAATACATTTTGCTTTTTTGGAACAGCAGCTACGCTAATTATGTCTCTATTTGTTTCTCTGTTTTTGCCACGGGATAGACATCCCGTGGTAACTAGGATTTACACAAGCTTCAGTCTGGATCCAGAACACCTGAGAAGAGATATGCCAACCCCTCAGAGGACCTCAGATGATGCCCAACCCTGGAACAACTTACAGAACTACCACATTTTGCTATCAGTTTGATTGCATCATATAATAATTGGCTGTTAATAGTGTTTCATCGTCTATTTGATTGTCTTTAATTGATTTTTCCATACATATCTGCCATATGTACATTAACTGACAAAGTCACCACTGATAAGCTACCACTAAATATTGTAGAAATTGAATTTGCTGTAAAGCTGCTTTGCAATGATTTGTATCGTGAACGCTGTACAATAAACTTGATTAGATATTTAGTCATGTGGCTTGCGTGCTCTGATGTTGTGTTTTACCACATGATTACTTCTTGTCTTCCTGTTATCTTTGTACTGGCATATATCATGTAATAAACTGTAATTATGGGTGTAGGTCTCAACTACCACGTTGTTATCAAGTCTTCTACATTCTTGTCTGATATGAAAAATACGTCACTGTGCATCACTTGAGGAATATCTTCTTCCGGTGTTTAATATAAAGTCCTCTAGATGGCGACCCAAACAGAACAAATGAGAAAGCACGTAGAATAAAAACATTCTCGTTTCCAATCCGTGTGAAACTTAACCTAGTGAGATTCCTGCATAGCTTCTTGAAATGGAAGTATATTACTAATCTTAGATGACATCTGTCTTTAACAGCTGTAGCTGCTGCTGGTATTTCTTTTACAGTTACAGAGTAACTTGGCTGGTTTATGACATGGAAAATCCCCTCAAACTATAATTCCACAAAACCTCAGACATATTTTTGGGGTTACTGCAAGTTGCCATGCATCTTACAATTGCATATAATTAATTTAATTATGTATTAATCAAAACATTACATTGTATTATTTTATTTACTACATAAATTGCATTTTGTTTTTAATTACATTTTTATTTTGGATTACATTAAACATAGGCTATATATTTTTAATGTAACAGGGCGAAGCAAAAAGTAAGCAAAGACATCTGTGCCATATGACAATATGAGATTAGCACGTGATGGAACAAAATAAAAGCAAAGCAACCAGGAACTCACAGACGCTGATCATCACCTCCTCTACAGACCAACAGAAGTGCAGCTTAACGAGAGTGCACAGGTGAGACGAGACACATGAACACATGTTTTATTGTTTTTGTTAACTAATATGCGTTTTATCTTTGTAGCAAAAGTCTCTTTTGTCGGGGTTTTTCCCGACAAAGTTTCTCTTTCAGTTTTAGTTTAGGTGGTGACTGGTTTTATGAGAACTTTTATTCAAAGAGATTTGAAATTTGTTCAGTGTTTTATTACTTGTTTATTGTAACTTTGAGTGTGACGTGAAAACGCTTCAAAAATACTTTTAATTGTCGTGTATATGTGTTGTGGAATGAATGATCAGGTGAAGTCTATCAAACACCACTGTTAGTTTAATTTCCGTATCTTCCTTGTTCTGGTATGTGTTCTCTTGCTCCGTTTGAGTGGCTAACCATTTTGCCTCATTAATACAACTGGTTAAATCTCATTTTTACCTTTAGGGTTAAAACTGGAGTTGTAAAAACGGCCCCGGGATATAATACATGATGTCACGATACAGGAAGAATCAAACAATCGCTCTGGTTAATAAAAGTACAGCACATTTTGGGGAATCTGTAAACACCTACTTAATGTCTGGATTTATTGTTTTATTACTTGGATTTCTTCAACCAATTTTACTACATTTGGACGGTTTAACTTCCTTTGTAGTCAACTTGTGTATATGTATATATTTTCTGATAAAATTGGTGCATTTCAGTATCGGTAACTATTACTGGCCGTTTTGCTCTTGTCAGGCCATGATGCTCGGGAGCTTGCTGTTTGCCGTGTGTTGTAGCGCAGCACTGGCCCATTTTAACACAAATCTAGACCAGCACTGGGAGTTGTGGAAGAAGACGCATAACAAGTTTTACTCCAGTAAGGTGAGAATATGAATTTCAGCATCTGTCAGATGATCCCAATGAGGATCTTTAATCTACTTACAGATTCATTTTCATAATGGTCTTTTGACTGTGTGTTTGTGTTGTGAAACTATAAGTTTCACTACTAGTTTGAAGTGGTGTTGATACTATTCATATATTGATTGAATTGTGTTGAAATGTTGGTCTAAATTGGAAGTATTTACAAAGGATATCTGTAATAAATGCAGTGATGGCAGTCTCACAACAATGTACCACATGTGTGATCCCGGTAATGTGAATGTTGTTTGTTGCAGGTTGAAGAACTGGGCAGGAGGGAGTTGTGGGAGAGAAACCTTGAACTTATCACCCTTCACAACCTGGAGGCCTCCATGGGCCTGCATTCATATGACCTGGGCATGAACCATATGGGTGATATGGTGTGTTTCTTTGTTCATGATTATCTCCATGCAATAGCTCCCAGCTAGATGAGGTCAATTAAACAGTTTTTGGTTCTATATTGGTTTTCTTTACAAAAATCATGTTTGTTTTTTATTTGTTTGTGTTAAATATCTAGAAATGATACAGCTGTAACATTCCCCCCCCCCTCCTATTCTTATGTACCCTGTTTGTGTCTTCACAGACAACAGAGGAGATCCTGCAATTATTCGCCACGACCCGTATCCCTTCTGACTTTAAGAGGCAAACAGCAAAATTTGTGGGCTCTTCTGGGGCTCCTATCCCAGACTCTCTGGACTGGAGAGAGAAGGGATATGTCTCCAGTGTGAAGATGCAGGTGTGAATGTACTCTGTTTGAAAGTATGCTAACTGATATCCGCTCCATTAGCTGTGTGTCTGTTTTTAGGGGGCAAGACCCTGTAGCCCCTATTGAATTTGTATGTTTTACCCTGTATTCCAGAGATATGATTTATGCAAAAACGCTTAACTTAAAATATTGTCCAAATTGTTATTTTTGTATCCTTTCATTCCCTGGGTTATGCCGATTCTGACAGTATGTCATTTTTTCCATTAATGTGCATGTTGAAGTAAATGAAAGTTTTCACTACCGCACAGAAATGATTGATGGGCACTTGACCTGGAGATTGTTGGTTTGAGTCACGTGTGGTGCAACTTTATAAAATTATGCGTAATGTTGTGCTGTTTTGATCCCTTTATTATCCAGATCAGAATTGTACACATTTTTATTCCTCCTAAATTCGAGAAAAATAATTATTTTATCCACGCTGTGTCATTTGAACTTCTGTTCATTCTCACCCATATTTCCTGACCGCTGTTTTCCATGTTTTAACATTTCTGCTAATTTTGCTCTTCCTCTACTGCACTGTGCTACGCCTCTTCAGGGGCTTAGGCCCCGTATCCCTGTTTTGCAGATATTTTTTATTTCTGTCATTTAACAAGACAAAATTTTATACAGTAGACCTGACATAGTGTAAGTTCACTGAAGGAAAATGGCTTCGATTGTGGTTTAGTTTGCTCTCATGAATGTCAGTGAATTGACCCACATTCTGTGTCAAGAATCTTGGTGTCACCTCCCCCCCCCCCCAATTATTTCCCTTCCTTTCATTTTGTTTTTCCAATCAGTGTTTGAGGGATTTATTTCCCCTTTCCTCTACCTTCCGCTGATGATTTTGAAATTCAGAAACCATCAACAAAACCTGATGGTTCAAATGCTGGTTTCTGGAGCCTCACAGCATAGGTTCTTGTGTTCCTGTTTCAGTAGTTTTATGTTCCTGTTTTTCTGTCAGGTGCTGTGGTTCATGTGGGCATTCAGCTCAGCTCAGTTGGGGCTCTTGAAGGTCGCTGATGAAGACCACAGGGAGCTGGTTGATCTCATCCTCAGAATCTGGTGGAACTGTTCACCATTATGCAACAAAGGCTTCAATGGATTTTTAGCTTCTTCTGCTTCCAGTTGTTTATGATAATGGTTGAATAGACCCAAGTCATCCTTACCCTTATGAAGGACTGGTAAGTTTGTTTGACTGTTGGGTCCTGTGAAGAAAAGTTTTGTACACTATTCACCAAATATTATTTGTCATAATTCAATAAATGAAGCCATCATATGCATGCATGTCCCTCTTCTTGCTGAATTTGCATTTGCCCGAGATTGATTTTGTTTAAAAGAAAAAAAAAAAAAAAAAAAACACCTGCAATACTATAATCCATTTTCATTTATAGGTCTAATGTGTAATCTAGTAAATGAATGTGTCCTACAGCAAGGGCAGTGCAGATACAATCCATCCCAGCGTGCAGCAAACTGCACCAGGTACTATTCTGTCAGTCAGGGTGATGAGGAGGCCCTGAAGCAGGCTGTTGCTAATGTTGGGCCTATTTCAGTGGCCATTGATGCCACCCGTCCTCAGTTTATCCTGTACCGCAGTGGTGAGTTTTTCTCATCACATTTCAATCAAACTGATTACCAGATCAAATTCTTATTAGCTCTGGTTAGTTCTATGATGTTATAATGTTCTCTTGGATCGGTCCACAGGAGTTTACAATGACCCAACCTGTACAAAAAAAGTGAACCATGCGGTGCTGGCTGTGGGATATGGTGCGATTGCTGGACAGGACTTTTGGCTGGTGAAAAACAGGTACAATCAGAACAATTGTGAAGTTTTGAGATCATAATTTGACTGGGTCTGACTTTTATTTTATTTTTTATTTACACACTCCAAGGCTTGTTAAAACACAACATCGGTGTCAAAACATTTAGATGAATAAATACAGATACTGATTGTTTTCTTTTTTTTTTGCTTTAACAGTTGGGGTACCCATTTTGGAGATGGTGGCTACATCCGTATGGCCAGAAACCAGGACAACATGTGTGGCATTGCCTCATATGCCTGCTTTCCAGTTATGTAACTGAAATGCTGTTTAATTGTATGAACATTTCAAAATTAGAAATGTACTGTTTGATCTAATTTTTTGGATGTAAATTTGTGTTCTATATGTGGTTTTACATTTCCATTGTCTTAAAAAAATCCAAGTGAATTATGAATCTTACTAAAATAAATATGGATTTTTAAATTGTTTTCTTTGACTTATCTTGAAAAGGAAATATGCTATTTATGCTCTTTGGAATATTTACAAATGACAACTGATCAGTGCAGCATCACAGGCTATCCCTGATAGTACACGTACATCACGGAGATGTCTATCAATGGCTATTTTTTTTTTAGTGTTTGCTCCTCTTCAATACATCTATAGGACGTTTCCCCAGATGTCAAGTAGATGTTTAGAAAATGTCTTTACGTTTATGATAGAATTTTAACACTGACATCTTAAAGACGTCTATCATATGTTTGTACACAGCAGATGCTTTCCCTATGAAGTGATCTTTAACAGACATCTCGCAGATGTACGTGTGCTATCTGGGATTAGCTATTAAGATTTCTTAGATCCACACATGTGGGTGGGTTCTGATTTTTGTTGATTTTAACAATGCACCTTAGTCATCTGCCACTTCAGCATGTAACGCAAGGTAACGTGGTCTAAATTATTGCCCATTTGGAAAATGTACAGTATTTCAAACATATTAGCCGAGTCCCTATAGCACCATACTGTTGCTTAAGATATCATCCAAAAGGGAAACTTGTCTTTTAAAATGGCTTTCCGCTAAACCAGGGCCTGTATTCACAAAACATTTAATCTTACCACTAAGAGTTCTCCTAAGTAGCAGTAAAAGTTTTTAGCTAAGAGGTTTATCTTACAACCTATTCACAAAGCTGCTGAGACAAAATTTTACTAAGGAATAGAGAGAAGTCTTAAGCTAAGAATAAGGGCAGGGTTGACCTCGTTGCTATGGACGATGTCAGCATGCTTATTAACTATGCACACAGTGATTGGCTGATAGTCCTCTGTCCAGAGATTTATTCATGGACATATTGAGGGCACAAATTATGTGCCGTAATTCAAGTAAAGGTTTAAAAAATGCGGATAAGTGTCACTAATTACAAGTATATGTTCAGCTATTGTCGCCTCTTACAGTCTGCTTCTCAAACATTACAGAATGCAATAACAGCCTTTTAATTACAGAGTAGAATAATACTGGCTGACAGTAATACATCAAACTAAAATAAAGACGCAAGAACACTATTTACTTCTGTCCAACTGTTATGAAAACGGATAAATAAAAGGAAAATTAGGATTGTGATAACCTCCAAAACCAAAGTGTACCTTTAAAAGGTCTTCTCAATGTTTCTAAAATGTTTCTGTTCAAAGCAGATCGCAGCAACACCATTTTAGGATCTTATGTGGTTGGTCTAGTGACTTAGGAGTAGGGGGTCGAACCGATATATCGCCGGTAATCGCATCGGCCGTAGTTTTTCTGTTGCAAAATTATGCTGCCTTATGGCATTGCCCACTTCATATCATTCATTTTCATTGCTGTTCTGTATGTAAAATGATGTGACCGGGCTTATTTGAAAACATGTATTCCACAAACTTCCCAGAATACTGAGTGCCCTGTTGGTTACCGTGTTTACTTCCTTTTTAATTAGATTTTTTAATAAATATTTATTTATTTGCGAAAAATACTTTGTCATCTAAAGTATAAATACGTTTATTTTACAAATTTATTTTTTAACCCATTTTCAAATGATTTCAAATTTCTTAAATAGGCAATAAATTAAAATGAATAAAATTATATCGGCTTTATCTCGCCCATCGACCACCCTGCTTTCCAAGATATTGGCATCGGCTGTCAAAAAACCCATACCGGTCGACCACTGCTTAGGGTCCTTCTTCACGTCTCACTATCATGCAACGATTTCGGACTTTTTATGCGAACCCTTGTGAGATACGCGTAGATCAAAATGTCGCTCCTAATATTAGGACTGACACAGTACCATTATTGTTTTTAAGATTTTCTCCTAAATTGGCGAGTTACGAGCTACTTTTAGCCTTAAGATGTTTTGTGAATATGGGCCCAGGTGTGACAACGTTTTGGGAAATATAATGTAATGCAGCGGTTTTTAAACCTGCCCTGGAAGACCCCTAGCCCTGGACATTTATGTCTCCCTCATCTAACTCACCTGATTCAACTCATCAACTTATAGACTGCAAGACCTGAATTGGGTGTAGGTGTGCAGGTAATGATTTTATAATTGTCCGTGTTTGATTGTATGCGTGATAATACTAATCCTAAATTCACCACTAGATGGGGATTTTCCACTGTATTTGCTTGTGGTTGTTCAGATTGCCCGAAAACAGCAAGCGTCGTCTTTTACGAATGATACAATTTGTAACATATTTTGGTGTATTTTTTTTAGTAACAAGTATTTAATCCAATGCTCTCTTTTTAGATATTTAAATTGTCTTTTTTTCTTTTTAAATCATATACGATTAAATGGTTTAAATCAAAAGATTTAGGCTAAAGAAACGACAGGTGACAGTATTTTCTGAGCCACAGCCACACTGGAAAGGGAGAATGGCATGAAACCTTTCAGATGTTCAGTCTAGCAGAAAGAGATTTTAGAAGAGCTTTAAAAACACTTGCTAACTTTTCAGTCTGCTTGTCTGAACTATTAATAAGTGGATCTCAAGATACCAGAAATATAGGCTATGTGTATGGTTTTCTGGTTGTGGATAGTGAATTCTGCTAGTCTGTTTTGATCCAACAGTAATCATTTGTTTTATTATTATTATTATTATTTTTTTTTACTCATAGCAGGGCAAAGCAAGAAGACAGCTGTGTCATATGACAATAGGTAGAGATTGGCACGTGATGGAACAAAATAAAAGCAAAGCAACCAGGCAGGAACTCGTTCATCATTACCTCCTTTACAGACGAATAGAAGTAGCTTAACAGGAGTGCACAGGTGAGACGAGACATGTCATGTTATTTCGTTTTTTGTTGTTTTTTTGTTGTTTACTTTCACATGTATCTTTTTAATGAAAGTCTCCTTTGTTGATTCTTTATCTCTCTCTCTCTCGCTCTCTTGCAAAAAACAAAAGAACAAAAAACATTTTTTCTGTTTTAATGAAGACATTGACTGGTTTTTATGATAGCTTTTCTTTAATGATATTTAATGTATAGTATAGTTTGTATTGTCCAAAGATCCTGATCTTTCTGAGGATTCACTCATGTTATAACATCAGATATACAGTTGGGCAAAAAAGTATTTAGTCAGCCACAATTGTGCAAGTTCTCCCACTTAAAAAGATGAGATAGGCCTGTAATTTTCATCATAGGTATACCTCATCTATGAGAGACAAAATGAGAAAAAAAATATAGAAAATCACATTGTAGGATTTTTAATTGGTAAATTCCTCGGTAAAATTTTTTGGTCACCTACAAACAAGCAAGATTCTGGCTCTCACAGACCTGTAACTTCTTCTTTAAGAGGCTCCTCTGTCCTCCACTCGTTACCTGTATTAATGGCATCTGTTTGAACTCGTTATCAGTATAAAAGACACCCGTCCACAACCTCAAACAGTCACAATCCAAACTCCACCATGGCCAAGACCAAAAAGCTGTCAAAGAACACCAGAAACAAAACTGTAGACCTGCACCAGACTGGGAAGACTGAATCTGCAACAGGTAAGCAGCTTGGTGTGAAGAAATAAACTGTGGGAGCAATTATTAGAAAATAAAAGACATACAAGACCACTGATAATCTAACTCGATCTGGGGCTCCACGCAAGATCACACCCCGTGGGGTCAAAATGATCACAAAAAATCCCAGAACCACACGGGGGACCCTAGTGAATGACCTGCAGAGAGCTGAACCAAAGTAACAAAGGCTACCATCAGAAAACACACTGCGCCGCCAGGGACTCAAAACCTGCAGTGCCAGACATGTCCCCCTGCTTAAGCCAGAACATGTCCAGACCCGTCTGAAGTTTGCTACAGAGCATTTGGATGATCCAGAAGAGGATTGGAGAATATCATATGGTCAGATGAAACCAAAATAAACTTTTTGGTAAAAACTCAACTTGTCGTGTTTGGAGGAGAAAGAATGCTGAGTTGCATCCAAAGACCACCATACCTACTGTGAAGCATGGGGGTAGAAACATCATGCTTTGGGGCTGATTTTCTGCAAAGGGACCAGGACGACTGATTCGTGTAAACGAAAGAATGAATGGGGCCATGTATCGTGAGTTTTTGAGTGAAAACCTCCTTCCATCAGCGAGGGCATTGAAGATGAAATGTGGCTGTGTCTTTCAGCATGACAATGATCCCAATCACACCGCCCGGGCAACGAAGGAGTGTTTTCGTAAGAAGCATTTCAAGGTCCTGGATTGGCCTAGCCAGTCTCCAGATCTCAACTTCATAGAAAATCTTTGGAGGGAGTTGAGAATCTGTGTTGCCCAGCGACAGCCCCAAAACATACTGCTCGATATGAATCTGCATGGAGAAATGGGCCAAATACCATAACAGTGTGTGAAAACCTTGTGAAGACTTACAGAAAACTTTGACCTCTGTCATTGACAACAAATGGTATATAACAAAGTATTGAGATGAATTTTTGTTATTGACCAAATACTTATTTTCCACCATAATTTGCAAATACATTCTTTAAAAATCCTACAATGTGATCTTTCTGGATTTTTTTTCTCATTTTGTCTCTCATAGTTGTGGTATACCTATGTTGAAAATTACAGGTCTCTCTCATCTTTTTTAGTGGGAGAACTTTCACAATTGGTGGCTGTCTAAATACTTTTTTTCCCCACTGTAGATTTTAATTTAAATCCTTGCACTTTTTTCGTGCTGTACTAGTAGTGAAAAAGAGGAAAGGTTGGTTTTCTGTGTGAACATCATATAACAGACGTCTTTGACCCTTGGGCCTCGTCTCTCTGCTTTTTAAGCTTATCACGCGACGTTTTTAAAATGCTGCGATTGTTTGTGTTTTTAAAGCACAAGTACGTTCTGTGTGAACGGCTCGTTCGTTCAGCTCACTTCAGTTTTAAAGTCCTCATTGAACAGTACCAGTTTCGGCCAGTAGGGGTGTGTGTGTGTGTGTGCGCGCGCACGTTTTTGTGACAAATGAGGACACAAATTTGTATAATTACATGGGTATGACATAGTTATTACAAGGAGAAGGTGACTTTTCAGAACAGTACCCCATGTCCCCACTTTTCAAAACGCGTATAAATCACACAGAATGGAGTGTATTGAAAATCTGAAATAGCACAAAGTTTCCTGTAAGGGGTAGGTTTAGGGGTAGTGTTGGTGTAGGGTGATAGAAAATACAGTTTGTACTGTTTAAAAACCATTATGCCTATGAGATGTCTCCACTTTTCACAAAAACAAACATGTGTGTGTTTATACTGTACATACATACATACTACTACATTTGTGTTGTATTATGTATTATGTGTGTTTGTATATGGGGTTTTAAAGCACAGTAATGCCTATGCCGTTTGGACCACTGTGGGAACTCCTATACTATATATAATAGATCTATTATATATATATATATAGATATAGTTCATATTATATCTTATTATTATATTATATTGTGTTTCTCATTCCTGGAAATAATTCTGAATATTGTTGGATGATATCTACATTTAGATTCAACATAAGTCAATTAGAATAGATTATCATCATAAAATATTGATGTTTTGAATTCTGGTCCTTAACTATTACTTGCCGTTTTGCTCTTGTCAGGCCATGATGCTCGGGAGCTTGCTGTTTGCCGTGTGTTGTAGCGCAGCACTGGCCCATTTTAACACAAATCTAGACCAGCACTGGGAGTTGTGGAGGAAGACACATAACAAGTTTTACTCCAATAAGGTGAGAATATGAATTTCACAAGCATCTGTATAATCCAAAAGCTGATCTTTTACCTACTTTTAGCACATCTAGAATTTTTTTTTTTAATCACATGTTTAGTTAGGAATACAAAGACTTCCTTGTTTCTTGTCAAACTGGTAAAACTTGTTTCATGTGCTTATTTGTTAAAGAAATCATTTGTATTTATATCAAACTTAAATAGTTTGACCAGTGATGTCAATAGTTTAATATATTGCTGTATTAAACTGTGGAATTGTCTGTTGTTTATATTGGCAGGATGAGGAACTGGGCAGGAGGGAGTTGTGGGAGAGAAACCTTGAACTTATCACCCTTCACAACCTGGAGGCCTCCATGGGCCTGCATTCATATGACCTGGGCATGAACCATATGGGTGACATGGTGAGAACATGAGTCCAGTGTCCCTTTTTTGCCCTTTCCACTGCATTTCTTTGTCTGTGATTTTTGTATTAATGTATTGTATTTTGTATTAATTAATAACTCCTGGCATGCAATACTTCATTTCCTTGTTTCTATTTTTAGCATGAAGTTACTGTGAAATTTAAAGAATGATTTCTGCGTGAGGGAAAAGCATGCATCATTATCTCTTTTATTTTATTTTTGCAATGCATTTTTTTCATCCATTTTATTTTCTTCACAAAAGTTTCTAGATGTTTAAGTTAAAATAATATCTAGAAATTATACAGCCATAAAGTTATACATTTTGCCAGACACAGGCTATATCAGATGACAATTTCATCATCTAAAACTCAGATTTTCCTATTTGTTTTGTTGATTCACAGACAACAGAGGAGATCCTGCAAACGTTAGCCACTACTCGTGTTCCCCCTGGCTTTAAGAGGCAAACAGCAGAATTTGTGGGCTTTTCTAGAGCTGCTGTCCCAGACTCTTTGGACTGGAGAGAGAAGGGATATGTCTCCAGTGTGAAGAATCAGGTATGATTATACCATATATTTTGAGAGAACACACACACACACACACACAAAAAAAAAACATTTCTTCTAATTTTATATTTGTGTCTGTATAGCCTTTTTATTCACAGGACGCTCTTTTTGTTTCTTTTGATAGACCTGAGACAAAAGAAATTTTAAGAATTTCAGGTTCACATTATTATAATATTTCTGTTATATGTTGCTTGAAGGCAAAAAAAGTGCAAATATTCCACAGTTCTTGTGTTTCCTGTTTCAGTAGTTTTATCATGTTTCTCTCTTTTTCTGTCAGGGTGCATGTGGATCATGTTGGGCATTCAGCTCCGTTGGGGCTCTTGAAGGCCAGCTGATGAAGACCACAGGAAAGCTGGTTGATCTCAGTCCTCAGAATCTGGTGGACTGTTCCTCCAGTTACGGCAACAAAGGCTGCAGTGGTGGTTTGATGAGTTCTGCCTTCCAGTATGTTATTGATAATGGTGGAATAGACTCTGTGACATCTTATCCTTATGAAGGAGTGGTAAGTTGTTTGTGAGGGTCCATGTGAAGGAGAGACAAGTGATAATTACAAAAACATGGTAGAAATTCCATATTAGAAATTAAACTGCAAGATTTTAGCGATACGTATGCCGACATTTTAGCACATTTTTAAAACGCTTCGATCCATTATCATTATGAATATAATCTAATAAATAAATGTGCCCTACAGCAAAAGCAGTGCAGATACAATCCATCCCAGCGTGCAGCAAACTGCACCAAGTACTATTTCGTCCATCAGGGAGATGAGGAGGCCCTGAAGCAGGCTGTTGCTAACATCGGACCCATTTCAGTGGCCATTGATGCCACCCGTCCTCAGTTTATCCTGTACCGCAGTGGTGAGTATTTCTTTCTCATCACATTTCAGTCAGACTGATTACCAAGTTTTCTGGTTGAAAAATAAAGGTCAAAATTATTTTAATTTTTCATTGACAACTATTATAATGTTATCTCACATCTGTCCACAGGAGTTTACAATGATCCATCTTGCAGCAAATTCATAAACCATGCAGTGCTGGCTGTGGGATACGGTGCGATTGCTGGACAGGACTTTTGGCTGGTGAAAAACAGGTACAATCAGAACAATTGTGACGTTTTGTGATCATGAACTGACTGGGTCTAATTTTGTTTTTTGGAATGTACCCACTCAAATTCCTGTAAAAACAAAACTGCTATTTCAAACAAAACACTGAGATGAATAAATACATATGCTAATTGTTATCTTTTGCTTTAACAGTTGGGGTACCGGATTTGGAGATGGTGGCTACATCCGTATGGCCAGAAACCAGAACAACATGTGTGGCATTGCCTCATATGCCCTCTATCCCCTTATGTAACTGAAACCATGTTGAAATCTATGAATATAGATAAGAAATAAGAAATTTATTATTTTATAATCTAATTTCTTAGCTGTAAATGCGTGTTATAGATGGTGTTTCCCCCCATTTTTCCCTCCAATGTCTTTTTTAAAAAATCCATGTATTTTAAGAATGTCTTACAATATACATATGATTTTTCTCTCTTGTAAAGCTTTAAAAGAAAAAATGCTTTCACTCTATTCAGTGTGTTTACAAATGACTTGGTTTTATTCAGTGCAACATCACAATGAACAGTTTGACATGAGGTATTAAAGGATTTTTCAAGGTCAGCACACAATGTCCAGTTATGATTGACATTTAGATTGCTGTGATTTTTACACCTTTGGTTGATTAGCCACATTCATAAGGTAACACAAGGGAGAGAATGGCATAAAATGACACAGATATTCACACCAGCAGAGATTGTAGATGAGTGATAGGTAAAAGAAAAAAGAAAACACTTGCTACCTTTTCAGTCTGCTTATCTGAACCGTTAAGAAATGGATCTCCAGATGCCAAAAATGCCTTGAGAGAATGAATTCTGTCAGCCTATGTTGTGAACAATCAAGTTTGCTAAAATCATATTTTTATTTGGGTGATTCATGACACAGCTAGAACATAATTGCATCATATTTGTAGAGACAAACATAGGCTATTTAACATTTATTTTGGTCTCTATCCTCACTTTTACAAGGTAACACTATTGTGGTTCTTTTTCTCTTCTTTTTGGAGGGATAAGCAATCATAAGATCAGCAAGACCCCTCTCTTGCTCCGATTGTCATTCCCATTTGGTCTTTATATTGATAAATGTTCTTCAATCGCTCTATCTCTCTCGCTCTCTCTCTCTCTCTCTCTCTCTCTCACACACACACACACACACACAGACAACAAAGGTTCTCTCTGCCTGCAGGTATAGGGGCTGTGATTTAGTTGTGTCCACGGATTGATTCCAGCACATTTGGCTATAAAAACTTCGCAACGCACAGACGCTCCCTGAATGGATGGGATCTTTGGTACAGTTATCAGCTACACGACACATCACACACAGCTGAGGTAGATGAAATTAGAGCTGTCGGGTAGAACAAAAATGGCCAAACGGGTTCCCCTCAGTGGGACGGTGAAATGGAAATATCACTTCAGATTTACACACTGTAGTACCTCTTTCAAATATATCTGAAGAGGATAAACACTACGAGAATATGGCGTGATTTATGTTCCTCTCAGTAAGCGGTAGGACATAATGACCACTAGGAGGCGCCAAATACTAAATTACGTTAGACGCGTCTGCCATGATCTGCTAAACGTGATCTTCGGGACACTACAAGTCGTCGAGTGTTCTCTAACCATCTACCGCGGTAAGTTTGCAAATTATTATAACCTAAATCATTACATCTCTACAAAAAAAGAGAGGACCGGCTAACCCCCAGTGCTGCAACAGGGTGACCTGGAGAGTTGAGACCCACACACGCTGACACCCTTTGCCCCTCGCGCAGCACGCTTACAATTTTCACTCATTAAACTTTAATTCACATCCCCAAACTACCATTCACCACCCCTCCCCTTCCTTACCGTGATTCGGTAATGCTGCTAGCCTCTGATCTGCCACCCCTCCCCGTGAACGCCCTACGCCCATGGGTCCGACCCAGTGCCGAGCGCCGGCCCCAGCCGCTGAGAGGACAGATAAAAAAGGGCCTCTTTGAAGTCGGCAAAAGTCGATGGCCTCTTTCATGGGCCCTCTTTCAAGTGTGTGCTGTGCAGGGGCCTCACTACATGCCCTGCAAAGGTTAAACACAGGGGAACGAAAAAGAGCATTGAAAAAGGGACGATCTCTCCCTCGACGGCCCACCCCGAGAGACCATGGCACAGCACGTACAATCATCGTACAGTAAATGAGGACTGCAGTGAGGAGATCACAGTTCAACAGCCCAAATATAGAAACATCTCGACTTCATAGCCACTTGTGTGCTGTTTTACGATCACGCTGAGTCTCGATTTGTTCGGTCAGGCTGTGGCCTAAAGGGTCTAGACATGCAGCACATGTGAACGATGAACATGGATGGGTACGCTAGCTTGGCTATCGAAATATCTAACAGCGTTCAGGAGATGAGAAACGTGGGACATTCAGGAAGGACAAATATTCATCTTTGGTATTGGAACTCCTATCAGAGATAGGGTCATTTTTCCACACACAAACAACACTCAGTGAAATAAATACTGATGGTAACTAGCAAATAAATAAAATAAATAGCTAGAAGATTGGAAATAAATACATAAATAATTATAAATACACAAAGTGGTTGTTCATGTTCAATTCAAGCTTTTTGTAGCCTAAGTATTTTTCATCAGGGTCTTCAAGACTTTGAGCTTTTTCCAGTATGAACAGCCATCGGCCAGATTGTGTGCTTGAAATTTTTACAAAAAAAAAAAGATTTCTCCATCCTCAGTGTGACATCTAAGAAATCATTTGAAATCAGATGGAAATTATGCAAGAGGAGAGAGCGTCCTGGATTCCTCTTTTCAGCCATTCTGTCAGCAGAAACTCTCCAACAAGTTACATGTCTGTTGCAAAAAGAGACACAGCTGTTTTTGTCTCGAGTTCCTCCTCCTATTTTCTGAGAGGATGCGACTCCAGTCCTGTGCTGAGACTGTAGTTGTCTTTTTTGACAATGAGGTCTGGCTTTTTGTAACAAAGGCATATAAAAAGAAAACAAGCTCTCTAAAAATTTTCATATTTTGGTTTCAGCTTTTTTATCCAGTAGTTTTTCCCTTTAAAAGAATCTCTGAAAGATTTGTTTGCATCCTCCTTTGTTTCTTTGGTCATTAATTTTCTGTTTGTTGCAAAATCATCTCTCTCTCGAGAACCCTAAAAATATAATTTTGACTCTGACTTTGTCTGTCATGATCAACAAAGAAAACCCAGAAACATTTGCACTGATTTTAGATGCTGTAACGAATTACAAAATTAATAGATTCAATATCTATTCAGTACCTTTTCATAACCCTCAATATGTTGATTTGTGAATGATTTCACAAGCCCTGATGTGTTGGGCTCATCCTTTGCGATTAAAGCTAAAACAATCAGCGCTAAAACTACAATCAAATCCTGTCTCGTCTAGACATTGCGAACATCAGACTTAATCTTTGGTTTCATATGCTGTTGATTTGTATACACCCTTGATTAAACATCTCAAACTCTAGGAGCTACAGGTAAACCTGTGCTGTGGAGAGCATAAAACGGCTCATTTTCCCATCATGCCGTGGAGCAGGTCACAGCTGGAGACGCAGTGCTAGACCCTGATGAGCCGGTGGAGGATGGGCGGCCCTCTTCGGTCCAGCGGTTGTGGTTTCTGCGGCGAGCGTTCATGAAGAAGTTGCTTACGGTGGAAAGCTCAAGGCCAAGCTGCTGAGAGATGGTGATCTGCAGGTCTTTGGTCGGTCGGTGGTTCTCTCTGAAAATGGCCATGAGAGTACGACGCTGCAGGTCTGTGAAGACTAACCGGGTGCGCTTGGGCCCCTGGTTGCGCTCTAGCTTGGATTGCTCCTGCTCCTTACGCTTACAAGCTGAAAAAAAGACCGATAGAGAAAATAAACATTAGTCTACAAATAAGACCTGAAAATCTTAAATGGTCTTTCCATTATCATTATTAGCAGTTTATCTTTGTTATCTCTACACTTTGTTAATTGCAGAAAACATAAATAGTGTTTCATAAAGGTCTATTCAGTGTAGATATTAACATGTGACTTGCATCTTTAACAATAATATAATTTAAAAACTGTAAACAGCAGAAAACAAAGAAAGATGCGCAAATAATTGTTGACAGCTTTATCAAGGAAATTATGGTCAAAGGCTAAATTTTAAACTCCAATATTTAAGATCTAACATTTCAAAATGTTGAAAATATTAAATCTGAATAGCAACTAGGTATAATAATTAAGTCCTTCACTGTTGTAGAAAAATATGCTAACAATCAGGAAATTACAGTCGAAAGCTAAAGATTTCAAATTTTAAAGATCTCAACATTTAAAATGTTAAACATTTGCATCTGAAGTGCATCTAGTTTGAGAGATGATAAGTCCTTTGCTATTGTAGAAGACCTTCGCTTTTGTAGAAAAATATGCAACAGATCAGGAAATTACAGTCGAAAGCTAAAAAAATCTTTAAAATAGAAAACGCTGTATGTAAAATGAAACTGAGCAGTTCTGTGCAGTAGAAAGGATGCAAAAGATCAGTTCGAGCAAATGTTGTCAATACTCTGCATTTATATTTCACAATAATTATCATATAACGTTATTGAAGTTATATAATATACGGCTTAATTAACTACCACACTGGCTGTAGACCAGACTATTGCCTGAAAACCAGAGAGAGTTTCTATCAGACAACTGCCAACTTGATAGATAGATAAATGTACTTTATTGATTCTTGAGTGGAAATTCAGGATAAGGGAGATTAAGTGATAAAGAGAAAGACTGTAAACGTGCTGAACAATAATGATCTATATCAAATACAACAGACGATGAACAAACCAGAAGAAACAAAACATTCAGAAAGTCTGTTGTCCTCAAAATGCATGTTTCAGTTCAACTCCCGATTCTCTCGATTGGCCCCACTGGTTTTCGCCAATACAACGGCGACCATTAACTAAATGCTTCCTGATGTTGTAATCATGTGTAAAAGGTAGGAATTACCATGCTATAAATTCTGCGCTGCGCACCTCACTCCCAGACATAAACATCCCCCCATAGAGTTCTTATGATCGTGGGAGCAGGCCCTAATCATGATGTATACCACTTGTCTCATGTAGCTGAAACGTGATCGAAAGCCTTTTTCATAAACCACCCCCACCCCCCAATTGCCTATCACCCCGCCTCCCTCCCCGCCGAAGCCGTACTCCCTGCCTTCTCCACCCCCTGCTGATTTTTTTTCGGCCAGGGGCTGATAGAAATTATTGATTAAATCTGTGCTGCTCAGACTCCCCGACCTATAGAGGAGCTTTAACCCTTTTAGTGCTGGATGAAAGGGGGGCTTCGGCGTGCCAAACCACATTTATTGTCAATCTCTGCAGGGCGGCAGAGATCTAAACTTAACTATGCAATTTTTATAAAAATAGTTTGGGGCTGAAAATGTAAAAGTAAGAGCATCAGTGAAAAAGCCTCTGCTATTAATCTGATTATATTTCTCTGATTCCTTAAGACAAGAGCTTTAGGCTTTAGTGCTTGTGTGTGAAATCCCAATGCTGTCCGAATGCTGAGCTTTAGAGTAATGATCTCTACCCTGCCCTGCGACTGAATTTCTCTCTGTTCATCTCTCTCCCAATCAAAGCTCACACAGAACACATCCACACAAAAGACCTGAGGAAAAACTGAGTGAGAGAAAGAGAGAAACAATTCAGGATATGTAGGAAAACCAGGATACGAATTTTAAGTCAATAAATGTAGCTTATAAAATATTAAAATATGCATTTATTGTACAATAAATGCAGTGTGATCTCAGACCCTGTTTGCAGTATGCATGATACTGGGTAAAAAAATAAAAGTGTAAGGGAAAAAAAGTGCTGATGGATTTTAAAAGGATGGGTATTTGTTGTATACATGCTTGTTAAGAATCACTGCATTAAGCTGAATCATCATTAAATGTGTCGGTAAGTTGAACTCCTGCTGTCTCCGAGAGAGGATGCGTGTAGCTGCATGCATTCTAATGTTTGCTCACGCCGTCTTATTCACAGGAGGTGTGTGCTGGAGCCTTCTGCGTTGCTTTCCCAAGGAAATCAATACTAGCTAGTAATTAAACAAAGGGCATGGTGAGAAAAGTCAACACTCATGGAAAGTGGGTTATATAGGAAAATACAGAGGTGTCCACTTATCCTTTTGTGCACAGAAGCTGTGAAAAAAAGCCTTAAGAAAAATCAATCAGATGGTGATTGGCCAACAGAAAGTTCACAGTCAATATCAATTAAAATTTATGAAAAATATTTCAACTAATAATCCAAGCCTAAATTATGCATTATGCATATCCCAAAAAAAAAACCCCTATAGCTTGAACATTTTTTTTGTCATAAAAAACAGGGCTTACGTTATCACAGCACCACTCACCATCCTAAATGAACATTTACTGCCGATCAACATTTCCACAATGGCATGTTTAGCGACCACCGCGGAAAATAACAGCAGGACATGGTACCACTCAGGCCAACAGGGCATTGATTGATTCCATGTATTTCGTTGCATGGAACACCCCTACGACTGAGGGCACAGTGGTCACCAATCAATATCTGTAGTGTTAATGCAAGCAGAATAATTCATTCTGAAGCGTATTTCATGCTTAGGTGATTGATCGCTTGGGATTCGGAAAGATTTTAGGAGAATCTGTGTGTTTGTGTTTGTCTCCCACCCCACAATCCTCAGTGGCTGCTGCAGCATGCCAGCCGACATTTTGAAAACCGCCCCATCCCTGCATCGCACCCCCCCCACCCATCCTTCGTCCATTCTATGTTACTGTTTTTCTCTGGATCTCTTTGTGTGCTTTGACACAGTTAAAGTTTCAGCCTCTTTAATGTCAAAACATTGTAACACGGCAAGATTCACTGGATTTTAAGTGAAATATTACTTATTTCTCAATGATATACACAATGTTCATTTAGCATTATTGAAACATTTAAGTGCCAATATTTTACTGTAAATTGAGCAATTGTTGGTCAAAGATAATGTTGTATTTGTGGTACTTTTCATGTATTGTAACTGAATAACTTTTATTTAATATTTTTTTGTTGTGGTTAATCATATACTGTATGTACCATTTGCCATTGTTCTTAACAATACTCAGATTTACTTATTAATTTAGTAATACAGATTTACTTATTAATTTTGGGGATTTGATCTGTTTCGCTACAACAATCCATTTCAAATTCAATTAAACAAGCTCAAGCGTTTTACCTTCCAGACGTAACGAGGCCATCCTCTGAAATTCTGGCTCCTGTAGCCAGTGGGACATCCTCTTGAAGGTTTCGCGGCCAGACTTGAGTTTCCCCCAAGGTTTGGGGTTCCTGAGCAGGTCTGACAGAGTGCCCTGAGACCTGCACAGAACCCGCTCTGCGAAAATGGCCTGTGGGATGCTGTACCTCTTCAGTTCAGTGATGATTCTCTGAGCCACATCTTTGGTGTTGATCTCCTCCCCTCCACCGCAGTTCTGTGAGCTGGCTAGCATGCCCTCCCTTCCTAAGCTGGTGTTGGAGGAGGAAGGGGAAGAAGAGGGCAGATCCCCGAGCTTGGAGGCCTGTTGGCTTGGGAGGTGGTGCTGATAACTCTGGTTGTATATATGGGGGTGGTAGGTGGGAGTGTGCTGATGGGGATCCATTTTGTTTAACTGGTGGTTGACCCCATGCTCGCCCCCCAGAGACGGCGGTGACATCTCCCTCCCAAAGTCTGGTACTGTTCGACAGATGTTACCCCCATTGCTGCCCATATGGACCTCATGGCCACCTGGAAGCATCTGGCTACTGTGTCCATTCTGACTTCCCAGGCTACCATAGCCATGCATGGCGGTCTCCAGGCCTGCACTGCCCAACGGTGGAGACAGACCCTGTCCCAAACCAAAGTCTTTTCCGTACGGTGTATAGTAGTTTCCTCCCAGGCCGCGATCTTCTCGCATGAGCGTGAAGCTGCCGATGACATTGCTCACGGGCAGGCAGGGATGATGATGATGATGATGGTGGAATTTGTCATCAAAAGGCTGGAGGGGTGTCAGTGTGGTGTAGGTGCTTCCACAGCTGGTTGGTGGGTCCCTACTGTACCCTAGAGTTGCCATGCTGTGGTCATACGCGGGGCTCTGGTGGTCAGACTCCAGGCCCATAGTGGGGCCTCCCAAAGAGGGACGAGGGAAAGCAGCCATGAGATCCCGAGAGTGCAGCATGGCTCTGCTGTCCTGACTGTGTGCCAGCTCTACGTGGCTGTGCACAGACATCTCACCCATATTACCATCCATGTCTGCACCGTCCTTACTCCACTTCTTCTTTAAATTCTAGCTGATGTGTTTTTTTCTAACAGTCTAGAGTGTGGTTTCTGTAATGCGATCTAAAAACAGTTCCTGATGCTGTTTATATCTCAAAATCTGATTTCAATGTACTCTCAGAGACATTTCATGGCAGTGGCACCATCTTGGGTCATGCAAGCAAATTCTGTGTTCCATAAATGCATCTGAATTTATCCATGCGAGTCTTGCTTTTGCCTTGGTGACCAAAGCTGAAAAAGAGAAAGGAGGACCATGATCACTGTTTTATTACTGATGACTTATTCAGCTTTATTGATTAGTCACAAATATTATAATACTTGAACCCCTGATGGTTAAATCCGTTACTAATATTTTTTTTCTGTTAATAGCACTTATTTTGTCTACTTAATAAAATTAATTAAACTTTAAACAATCATATCGAGGTTTAAAAACAGGTTGAGAAGAATTAAGTAAGAATTGCTTACCTCCGAGCGTATAGCTTATCCGACTGAATGGAGAGAAGCGAAACAGCCTCTCCAAAACACAATCAAAAGCCGATCATGGGATGGGTTATTCTATACACCTGCAGAAATCCCGAGTTTACAATCACACAACAGTCGGTTTTATGAAACAACGACTTTTGTGTGTAATCAGCATATTTCGGTGTTCAAAAAAAGCAATGGCTCGATCCGGTCCTTCGCTCCCGTTATCCGCTAGATTCTCGCTGGACCACAACTGCCGAGGATGCAACACAAATGACGCGTAAAGCCGTACGATTTTGTCCGATGTCCGGACTTCGTTCGCTATGCTGCAACCGTGTCAAAAATGAGCGCCGATGTATGTCTAAGCATTGCGCTCCGTCGCTGTCATTATCTCTGTGGTTTTGCCCTTCTGTATCCTCATCGATCTCGGCCCCAACTCTTTCTCTCCTCTCTCTCTCTTCCTCCAGCCCCCCTTCTCTGTACGTCACACTCTTAAAATCTGACAGATGTGGGGTGAATTTACAACCCTCGTTAACTCCTTCCCTCCTGCGGACCTCAAGAAGCTATTGTCTTAGGTGGGGCTCGGGACGGTGTTCGAATTATACAGTTTCAGAAGAGTTGACTTAAAAAAAATGTATTAGCCTACTAACATTTTCAGGGCGCAATCTGTTGAGGTTCTCGCGTAACCCAAAATGCTTTTGGTGCCCCAATCACAGTTATTCACATGTCAAATAGCCTAGGTATCTTAAAGACTTTGCAAACAAAACAGGTTATTTGATCATATAGGCTACTTGTAATATGTAAATCTTTAACAATGAATAATGATAGACATATATATATATATTAAGTGTTCGGCCACTTAAGGATTCTAACGAAAAGTGTTCAGCGTACTGTTGCTATGGCTACCTCCACAGGCCAACTCGATTTTGCATTTCTGTTAGCTAAAACGGAAAATGCGCATCAATATTTTGAGTCTAAATATAAAATTTGATGTAATATTGTATATTTAGTTCTACTTTTTACAGCCCTTCGAGAACGATGTTTAGGTTTATTTTTGTTGATAATAAATAGTACATTTGGCATTTTAAAAATACAAGAAAAACACTGTTTAATTAGAAGGCCAAAGCGTTTATGTACTATTAACAGCAGTTTTATTTCCTCAAGCTAAGGGCAATTAACTGAAGCAACAAAGCGTAGTGACAAGGAGTGGTTCTTATCAGCTGTCAGCCTACAGTGTAGTGGACAATTAACATAAGAGTTTGCTCCTCAATCACAGAAGTGCTAAACAAGATCAATGCACTTGATCTATCCAGTGCGCACCTATGACCCTCTTTCTAAGAGTACACGCGACCTTTCCTAAACCGCGCGATCTAATAAGCAACAAAATTACACTGCTGTCATGTGTCCATTAAAAAAAAAAAGTCATTTATGCGCCGCTTGTGTGTGTCGGAGAGAGAGAGAGAGAGAGAGGTGGATGTTTATGCGGATAGGTGTTTGAAACTTGGAATATTAATCATAGGCCTATCTGTCTGTCAGATAATTTTTTTTTAGAGAGGAGCAATTCTATCACTTGAAAAAAATTTCCAGTGCGATGTGGGACCGCTGTCTTCCCGCAGCAGATGCTGCGCTATCGATCCGCGCTGAGCAGGGCCGAGGGAGGGAGGGGAGGGTGTGTGTGTGTGTGTGCGTGCGGAGAGTGTGTGGCTGGAGGTAAAATGGTCAGCTCTTACCGCAAAAAAGGTCTGTTTGAGGGTCGAGGTGAAAGTTCACTCACTGCGGCTGGAGAGCTCGATAGAAGATATGAAAACAATCCGTTTCAGAGTGCATCGATAAGCCTGTACACCCTGTAATTCTTATAAATAAAACACCAAGAATTTTCCTTTAACCTTTTAATAATTTTCTTGTGCATTTTAAAGTCATCTAAAAAAAAAAAATCCAGCATAGCATGTGGATTGAATGGGACAATTTGTGCGATATTAACTCAACATCAGCAAGGAAACCAAGACAGATATTTTAAAATATAATATAGATAAATAACAATCAATGATCATCATGGATGGTTGTCTATACACTGACGTCTCCTTTTTGACATAGGCCTACAATGCATTTTTTCCCGGTGCACCAGGAAGGTTTATTATTATTATTATTATTTCAAAATAATTTCCTAGCTCTCTTAAGATTTCTGCACGAATTAGGGAGAGCTTATCTGAGAGCTACAAGTTCGGCACCATGTAAGGCATTGCAGAATATTATTAACCAATTCTCTTTCTCTGTCTGGGACACGTATCAATGATCAAACATTGTTCAAAACAAACCGTGGAAATCAAAACAGCGGCCAGCGAGTAAGTAAATTATTTATACCTGTCTATTGAGTTCTTTGAGCCTTTGGTCGAGCCACGTCCTTCTCCCGAGCGGTGTGTATCAAGAGGCCTGCAGGTTAACACGTACATGAGGCTAAACGAGCAGAGCTAAGCAGACAGATACGAACAGTGTGTGTTCTAAGAAAGTCATTGAAGAGTTTAACTCCTTCACATCATAATGTTACCATCTTGTGTTTGAGACAGTAGAGACGGTGTTAAATAGCTCATATCACTCAGCACATAACATCAATTACATGTGTTTTATGTAGTGGCCTAAATGTGTAAAACTGAATAAATATGGACATGCGACATTTCTACTTCTACAACGAAAGCATTCTTCTGACTCTGCACATTTTTGTATATTAGGAAGATCAAAGTTGGCAGACCACATGCAGCTCCAAAAGTAGAACAATATTTATGTTCTCACCACAGGTGACGTTTCGAGCCTAAAAGCTCTTCGTCAGAATATTATATATTTATATACAGAATATTTTATATACTGTAGCCTATATAAAAAATATTTTTATGGAATGTAAGGAATAACTTTAAAATTCAATGCAATACACAAAAAGTAATATGCATTAGGAGGTATATAGCCAGATTTGTTTTCCCGTGCTTGGTATTTTCGGCCTCCTGATAAATCTCAAAGACATAAATGTTATTGATCACATTTGAAAACTGTCTTGTTTGTGTGGTTGTTGAAACCTTTGTGTCAGAATATTTGAATTTATTTTGTGCATTTCTTTTTGTGAGGAGACATACAAAGCTGTTGAAACATCGGCTTCATACAGCATAAGTAGGCTAATATTTATAGAAACATTTAATAGAAAACTACGGTTAATAATAATAATCAGTGTTTATACTTGTAGTCTTATAACAGTTACCATGGATTTAAAAAATAATAATAATACTGTTTTAAAAATGACTTGTGCAGTAGTATAATTTCCCTTAATCTAGCTGTTTTTGTTCATCCAGGTTTATCTGTTTGTCTTTTGATTGCAGCGCTTTATCATATAGCCTAGCCTGACAAAAATATTACAATTGAAGACTTTATTAAAAACCATAAGCAATATAACAAAATAAAAAGAACTAACGCAAATCTACTAATGCGATGGGGGAAAAAGCAAATATGAAATTGGGCAGCAAGTTTAAATTGTAATAAAAATATTTTACTGTTAACCTACAAATATGTCACTTATTCCTTTCCAATTTAACCTATTTGACAAGTGTGCAAGGAGGTTACTAAAACTGTGAGCTACATTATTTACATTCAGCAATATTTGTTTTCATGCGTTTTTGTCTCCTGTATTAGTGTTAATATTGTATATAGCCCAAGTCTTAATATTTTGGCTTCGGAAACACGTCTGAAAGCACACAATTAAATGAATTAAAAATGATACGTCCTATACTAACTAAACCGTTCATTTGAATGCAAAATATAAAGTAGAGCTAGAACAAATTAATTTCATCCAAAAATAATAGGACGCATGGTGAATAATAAAAAAGAAGTCGATCGATAAAAAAAGTCAATAACTCAATTAACATGCCCGAACCTCACTGAGAGCAGGCCCACGAAACACGGAAAATCACATGAAAATAAAACTTTGTTCAAACTTTGTTTGTAATGGTACACTGTAACTTTACAATTATCCAAAAGTCAAACGGAGGATTATGTAATAACAATTCTAAAAGTTTAAAATTACATATCTATGAATGATATATATAAATAGGCCTATTTAAAATTACATTTGCAAAATATTTAATTTTCTGGGATAGCTAACTGCATCAGAAAAGGTAGGCAACAGAAATTCATTAAATAACTTCAGTGTGTTCATGAACGTCAATATTCATTTTGCTTTGTTAGATTTTGCGTTGTAAAGTTCAAACTTAAGATGAAGTGTGAAGCCTAAATTTTTAACTATAAAAATAAAAAACAAATTAAAATACATCTTACATTACACACGATCCTAAGAGAATTTTCATGGTACCGCTGTTAATGTCCACTAGATGTATTATTTTGTTTAAAATGATCAATCTGGTTATGCCATACACAACTCAATTCTTTTGTCCCGCACGTTTCAATACAAGTCAATCAGGAGATTGAATTATTCACTAGAATGTACAAGTAGCCTACATTAAACATACAGATATATATTACAGGCCTATAGGTAAGTAGCCTATTTTATTTATGTAAAGGTATTTAAGGTTATATATATATAAACGGTTTACAGATAAATCCTGAGAGAGATTTATAATTCTAACAAATATGAAGACAAGACTGTATTAGGGGAGTCTGCTGAATTACTAAGGCCATGCTCATATTCAGCTTTCAGTAACGTTTCACTAGTCACATTCACAAACTCAGCCACAATGTTAAAGGATAATCTTTTCTATGATTTTACGATTTAACCTCTGAGCCACAGCAAGTGTTCAACCGCATTCAAATGGGCGCGCGCCCTTGTTTCTGGTTCTGTTTATCGATTGGGAAACGTGGGCGTGCTGCCAACATGCAGGATGGCAATCTATTATTACCATTGTGAATTATTAGCAATCGGAGTCTAACAACCGGCCATATATATAATGTGTATGATTTCTAATGTTTTACATGCTAATGCATAGCGTTTAAATTGGACTGAATTACGCAGTAAAACAAGTATAGCATTTTAGCCTTTAGTTTAGTCAAATTTTAACGCCATATCTTCAAAGCAACAAGATGATGCAATCCAGATGAATCCGTTTGGAACTGGTTGAATCATATTTAAATAATTTCACAACATTTAAATTGACTTTTAAAATTCTATAGGGTTAGATTTGTGTTACTAAAATTATTTAAGATGCAAGGCCTTCTCCAAATTAAAAGCAGCAGCTCTCAGTTCTAACGCTAAAAAAATCCTCCGCCTCACAACACTGAACATGATTCTGCCTGCATTTCCATTGCACATTCTTTCCACAGAATAACAACAGCAACAGCAGAGCACTTCAAACACCCACATGCATTGCACAATATAAATACACATCTATGCAAACACAATGTTCTGCTTTTTGTCCATGCAGAACAGTCACACCTCCTCAGCTTGTGAGTGTGTGAAGTGAACCTTCACATTGTTTATGTGTTTATAAGAGTGTGTGTTCTGTATATCCAGTCTAATAGATGCTGGGTGGGTGGAGGGTCTGAGATTGCCTTGCAGTGGGTTAGCATCCTTTCCCCTGCCCCTCTCTCTTCCATTTTTTCCCTCTTCCCATCTCTCTTCTTCGTTCCTCTCTGTGGGGGCTAGCATCCACGTTCACCATCCCATCTTCAATTGTATCATAAGACAATGTTCTCCTGTCCCTAGAAATCCCCCATTTTGTGAGTCCCCTCTGTGTCCTGTATCCGTCTATTTCCACACAATTTATCCTGTATTCATTTTGCTTTCCTGCCCGACGATGTGATGTCTTCCCTGTCTCAGTGTGTGTGTGTGGCTAGATGCGGCTTCTGTTCCTGCTCTTTTTAATCAGCATGTTAATAAGAAAGGTAACTAATCAATACATTCAATGGCCTGGCGATTGATACCGTCTCAGCCTCCCTCCCCTCTCTCTTTGATGCACACACACACACGTACACACACTATGAGCACAAAGTCTAAATAGTAATCAGAAATAAACATTGAGAGAATAACTACTTTAGTTTAAGTTCAATCATTTAACAGTGATCTGTCCGATATTGGTATCTTTAAGGAATCTGAAGTGTGGAGAAGATTTGAAATTGATATTTCAGAGGGAATTCAAGCATTTGCTTTATTAAGTGTTCAGGATCCGCAAACACATAGGGATGCTTTTTTCACTTGTATCAAAGCACATGGTGATACACTTGTATTCCAACATCAACACCAAGAGTAAAAATATCTCTTAGTGAGTATGTGTGTTCTTCACCCCAGGGTAAGGTCTTCTACTACAAATGGCCAAATCCAACAGGGTGGAAAGAGAAAAATGGCAGAGGATAAAGAGAATTCCCTTACAGAATAAAGTGTTTGGGGGGGTGGACATTAAACACACATGCAAACACAGAATGGGCTTTAAAGCTGGCATTCTGCAGACCTGCGGTCATGCTTTTACTTTATGGTAGTTTCTTTGCAGTGTGTACATAGCAAAGTCCTCTTATGTTTGCCTTTGGTTGACCCTTAACTGTTTGCATGTTGAGCTGCCAGATCAAAGAAAATAAATTGTTCATTCCTCTAAAGATAAGTGTTTTTTTCTTGCATGTTAAAATATAACATGCAAGCCTTTTTTAGATAAAGGGTAAAATGCAAGGATTTTGTAAAAGGAATTTTCTGTGTTCAGTGCAAGTTAGCTTAATCAATAGCACTTGCAGCATTAAATAAATAAATCTGACGCATCCCTTGTTTTCTTTAAAAAAAATCAAGGTTATGGTAAAGCACTTACAATGGAAGTGAATGGGGGCAATTTTGAAGGATTTAAAAGAATAAATATAAAGCTTTTATTTTATAAAAGCATTTAATGGATCATTCTGTTCAAATGTATTATTTTTTATGTATTATTATTATTATGTTTTTACAGTCATTCTAGGGCATTATGTTGTCATGGCAACAAAAGTTTGAAAAAAAAGGGACATAAACGCAAAGTTAGTAATGCATAGTTTACATATTGCAGCTTTACGTAACTCAAAATTTAGCTTTTTTTTTTTAAAGAATAGGGGAACAATTCAAAGTAAATTTTGTGTAACCCCAAATATTCCTATAAAAGGATAAATGAAAATTCTGTCATCATTTACTCACCCTCATGTCGTTCCAAACTTGTATGACTTATTTTCTTTCTTCTGTGGAACACAAAAGAAAATATAAAGGTGAGAAAAGATATTTTGTAAGTACATGACAGAATTTTCATTTTTTGTGTCACCTATCCATTTAAGTCAGAGGTACTAGGCAAACATTCTTATATAAAAATATACAGTATCATTTACAGTATCATTAAGCTTTACCCATCAAATGTGGCTTATTTACATGCTTGGAATTATTAATAACTAATTGAAAAAGCCTAAGTGCCATGTTCCAGAAATCTCTGATATGACAGAAGCCCTATCATATTTCTGGCACTGATGCGAGCTTGTGTTTCAGCTCCCGGCTCTCTCCGAATGTGGCGTGTGTGTGTGTGTGAGCGTCCCTAGGGGGGTTTAGAGTGACCACTGCCCCCTGACCCCCCTTTACACTGTCACCCCACAAACCTCCATCAGAAATGCACCAGTCACCTAGCAACAGAGGCCTGATAGTCAGAGGTCAAAGACCAGGGGCTATCGCAGATATTACACACACTCCAAGAAATGTTAATATAGATTCCCAGAATTACAGTCATCCATTTTAAGAATTATGTCATGGCATCATTTTATACTGTATACTATACATTAAGCTTCCATTTAATCATTGTAAGGTAAAGCATTGTAAATGGACTGTCATGCTTGCACATGCACAGGAAACACTGAAGTATAATAAGCCTCTCAGCATAAAAATAAAAATTGTTAGGGATCAAAAAGTGTGCCCAGACACTTTTGACACTAAAGCCTCTTTGTTTTCCACTGAATGACAACAAAGGGCAACAATGACCATTCCATTTCATCCAATCAAGAAAAGGTCACTGACCTCTAGCCCCAGCTGACCACAAGGGGAGGATGGGCATGATCCAATCACCTTAAACAGTCTGAGGCAGCACGTCTAGGGTGGAAGGAGGTAATGAAAAGAGGGGGGTGGAGAAAGGGACCAAAGAATGGATGGGTGCAGACGCAGCATTAATCTGTGCCTCGATCAGGGACTGCAGCACCTTGAATGGGAGGATGAAGAAGACCAGAAGGATGAAAGGCACATCCACCTCGACTCCATCTGTGCTGAAATTCACTTACCGCACCTTCAGCCTGACATCATCCAAGAGGAGTTTAATTATCATTTCCGACACAGGAGGCACCACAATATGAAACTTACGGCCTCGATGACCTAATCTGCTTGTTAAGTCATGACGTAAGGAACAGTGTTACCATGTCCAAGCCTCTATGTACCTCAGTTGAGAATACTAGTTTAACAACCACTAATAATAAGCACTGTTCATTCATATCATACATTTGAGCTAAGCTTTTAAAAACTCAGTGTACACTACAGTTCACAGGCTCACGGCATCCTGGACAATATTTTAATGATTATAAAAGATGAATCAGCCTGGAGATAAGGTTAGGATCATGATTTTTTGTAGTATTACATCACACCTTAGGTGTATATTAGCACCGTTTGTTGGTTGTTTTTGCCAGTCATACAGTGTTTGGATCCATGTGACGCCAGACTTAAGCAGAATGCCGTAACTACTAAAGTCCTGTTCATGCTAAGGATGATACCCATAGACTTTAGTCAGGGTAGCATCATATTTAATTTTTGACAGGAATGAAAACGAGGCTGTGAGGAATAGATGCACAGTGTGTTCACTGGATTCTGAAGCTGCTTAACAACAAATCTGATGTGACGAATTCCGTCAATCCAATCTGATGAAACATCTTTCTAAAAAAACATTTGGTATACAAAAACTCCATAAAACAGTTTTGAAAGTTGTGAAATTTAGATGATCTAGGACCTTTATGTAGTGCATGCCATTGTAAATACTTCAAGTCTATCCCTCACAGCTTTATTTTCATCTGTTAAATTACGCTATATAACGATAACTACAACTTTAAAGTTTTAATAATCATTCCAAATCTTCTAGAATAGGTAAGTCTACACCACAATGATAACAACAAAGAGTATTGAAGTATTGAAGTATTGAAATAACTTTCAGAGCAGTTTTTTCCACCTGATAAATGATAAAAACATTGACAGCCAATGAGAATTTTTAAGAGCATTCAAAGTGGCAGATGACCTGTAGTGTGCAATTATAAAAAAACAGTGTTATTGTCTGTTGATGTGGATGCTAATAAAGTTATCATTCTTGGTGTAAACAGACCTTAATGTTTCCTTCTAAAAGATGACCCTAGCAATGCTTCACAGACATTTTATAAAGGCCAAACAGGCCAGCTGCTCACAAACATGCTTGTGATTAGGCAACTGTCACTCCATTCAAAAAGAAAAGGCCGTTCTGTACACACACACACACACACAGATGGCTGGTCAGCACGTGCCTGAAGGAGGGCAGAGCATTGACCCCCAGCTGGACACTATGGCCAGGTCAGTGACACTCAATCCGTCCTTTAAGGCCAGCTGCTACTAGTTCTGTGCTAATGGCACCTCCCCAAACACACACACACACACACACCCACACACCCTTAGGCCCCCTCAATCTGCCTACACTGACCAGTGAAAAGGCAGGGATGGGATGGGGTGGGCTGGAGGACAGCTGGACACTCGCCACTCTCCTGCCTCCTCAGGGGGTGTCCTAGTGTGTGTGGGTACATGTGAGCGAGAGAAAAGCTTAATAGCCTGGTGTGGATGAGAGCAATTGGAAGAAAAAAAGAAGCGGGTTTGGCATGCATAGACCCCACAGAGAGACAATTAACAAGTTAGCAATGACCCCTTTTAGTTGGCCACCTGATTTCCACCTTAGATTTCATTTTCTCGTAAGCACTGTGACAGAATCTATCACCTGGCGGCAAACCTGTGTCATTTAGCATTGCGGCTACTGTGGCTAAAGTACCCCAGCAACCGTAGGTCCAATGATCCACAGCTCCAGGCTTTCCAGTACCATGGGCCAGGCTGAGCTAGACAGTCAATAAATCAATAGGTCACTCTCACACACACACACAGCACAACACACACACACACACAAACACACACCCACACACACACACACACACACACACCACACACACCAAACACACACACACACACGCACCAGGGATGGAGAGGCACATGAAACTACCATTGATGCAGGGGTTGGTTTTGTTAGGTGGTGGGGAAGCTGGAGAGTGTTGACGGTCAGAGCTGTGCATGTGTGTGAGGTTATGGAGCTCACCACAATTCCTAACACTGCAACAGGGAGTTCAAAACAGCCTCGGTAATGCTTACACACTTAAACACACACACACACACAATATGTTGTTGATATTGGAAATTTAATTATCCATGCTAATTTCTCCTGTTTTTACGTTTAGATTATCTTTGCCGTAATCTAAAACTCACTGAAAGTTGATCTTTAAAAGCGATAATAATTTAATAACACTGTTAAAAGTAATCTTTAGCAAGCTCGAAATTAATCTTCAATTTTCATACTGTACTTTACAATGTTGTGATGCATAAATTCACTTGTAAAGTGATGCCATTTGTTTAGTATTTTATTTTTCATTCATTTTAACAAAATAGTGCATAATTTTAATTTTGGCTATTTATTAGTTACATCAAATTTTAAAGATTATCAGAATTGGTCAAAAATAACCATGCATCCCTATTTTAACCATTTTTAGAGATGTAGATTTCTTCCAAAGCTCCATTATTAAATGTCCTTCACATTATGAAAACAATGGCTGTTTTAGGAACTGTTCACTGAAAGGTTCTTTGGAGAACCCAAAATATTTCTTCTATGGCATTGCTCTGAAAAATCCCTTTTAGGACCTTTATTTTTTTAACAAGAGTGTAGGCTAATTATACATTATTATACATCAGCTTTACTGAGCATGTTATTTAACTGTATCATACAAATTAACTAATGTTCTATGTAATGACCTTTTTTAGCCATTTGACTCCTTGAATGCAATCCATATTCGCATAGATTGCATCTAAAAGGATTCTTGTGTTAAGTTGGCTGGCTACTAGTGTTAAGTTGTCTGCTGATCCGCTCTTTGTTGCAGTGTTTTGCTCACTCATGCGCTCATTGAAAAAAGCCTTAGACTGTTCTTCTCCAGCTCTCATTTATGACCTCATCAAGTCAACGGCTGCAGCATTGAACATGTTTACTTGACCTGCAAATTGGGGTCAATGTAAAGTAAAGACCCATACACTTGTGCAAAGAACACAGGCAAATAGTGGCCATTAAGACATTGGATATTGTGTACACCAACAAAATCGTATACTGTATGCTTTTTGGGGAGAAAAATGCAAATTGCACTATTAAAAAAAACAAATAAATAAAAAATACATAACATATAAAATTGTATAACATTTACCCTTTTTGAGTGGCACTTAAACCAGCACAAGCTGGCAGGGACTAGCGCAAGGTGGCAGGGAGTAGAAGACAGGTGTAAATAAACCCGGGGGTTCTGTCCTTGCTCTGAGAGTTGCCATGGCAACGGCTGATAGAGCATCCTATCGATCGCACTGTCCAGTCTGAATTGTGCAGCCCCTGAACCCACGTTTTTTTCTCTGTGTGGTGATGGGTGTGGATCAATACCTGATATTGTATGCCTCTTTTGCCTTGCGTCTCTCATGGCCTCCATAATAGTGGTAATGATAGTGAGAGGGAAGGAAAAAGAAAAGGAAGAGGCCTGAAACAATGGTAAAAAGACAGCTGGATCTATTTCGTCACAAATGCAAAGAAAAAAATCAGTTCCTTCTTGGACCGAGAGGCACGTTCTTAAAAACAATAGACAGCCATCATGACACTTTGCCTGTATTATTCACAATACTGTGCGGCACTCCAGAATTGCTACGCACTGTACTGCGGCCCACACGGAATTCGCTTTCGCCAGCATGGAAAATGTCACATCTGATTTTTCCGCACATCTCCCCGTCTGCATATGCGAACAGCCACACGGCATTTACCTAATGTGAGGCCATTTATTCCAGCCATTGCTTTGACTGTTATACAAATCAGAATGGCCAGGAAGACCAGGCTGCACCGGTTCAGCAAGAGCTTGTGAAGGAGAGCGAGGCACGGAGAAGGACCTGCGGGAGCTCGTTTAAATCTGGCCTGAGGGATCCCTCCAGCTAGGGGTCATGGTTGGAGTCACAGCACACTGGATTTAAAGGTGGGGCTCCTTAAGGTGCCTCTGTTGCCCCGAGGCACAGCCATCACAATTCCTGCAGTGCTGGAAATGAAAGCCGGTCTAGGACAAAGGCCCTTTCCTTGCTTATGGCCACTGCTCAGAAAAATTACTCAAATGATTGAGATGTCGGTTACATCTTTCTTTTTTGCCTCTGTCCTCCCCAGCAACACCCTAGTGTGAGTTTAAGAAGAATTACTGAGTGGTTTGACTTCTTGAGTGAACATATAAAATTAGTTTTATATTATTAATTATATATAGACTAAGATAGCATACAAATACTACCACTGTAAGTTTTAAAATTGCAAATTTTTTTTGCATTGCCTACATTCAAGACATTAGTACAGTTCTATTTGTGTTAAAGCAAATATTTTAGAGTATACTGACTCACTCCATATGTTTGCTAAGTACGTTGTCCACTGATATATATATATTTTTTACATGCATACACTTCCGTCATTCCAGGCTGAGGAGTCCTTGATCTCTAGAGACTCGACTGAAGTCGCTCAAGCTGTTTTTGTGTTTCAATCAGTGCTGCATGGATTTGGCTGTTCGCCTGCAGTACTGAGCTCTGTGCAGCGGTACAAATGTAAATCCGTGCTCCGCGGGGACGGAGTGTGAGGGGGAGCGGAGTGGCTGCCCTCGCATCCCTGCGAGATGAAAACCCATCCACTTGGAGAGGCACAGCGGCTACCGGGGCAAAAGTCAGGCGCGGTGGGGCCGGGCATGTGGGAGAGAGGAGTGATGGAGGGAAAGTTTTCTCTGCCTCCAGCGCTCTGCATATGTTGTGAGAGTGAGAGCCTGCAGTGAACTTGGCAGCACACTTCAAAACTTTATGGAGCAGACATGCACACTGCATCCTAATAAAGCTGTGTCTTGATTCGTGATTCTGGATTCTTGAGATTTGTCAGACGCTATGCCTTTTTTTATTATTATTCTTGGCTCGCCGATATAAGATTTTGCTCGCCTACATTTTGTTTAAAGAGTGCTCATTGGGTCTGCTTTGTTCTCAAAGCGCTCAGATGTATTGCTAAATTAATCATAGTTGATGTTGATCACATTTGGGTAAAAAGTGTAAATTTAGGTGCCAAAGTTTTACATAACCACTTAGTGGGTTATGTTTAACATTTAAAGGGATAGTTCACCCACAAATGAAAATTCTATCATCATTTACTCGCCCTCATGTAGTTCCAAACCTCTATGACTTTTTCTTCTGTGGACAAAAGTTGTCCATACAATGAAAGTCAGTGGGATCTAATAATGTTTAAAAGAAAGAAAAACATGAGGTTGCATATATGACAGAATTTAGTTGTAATAATTGTTATTACTTTTATTTTTAATAAAGTATTACATTACTATTATTAAATGATCAATGTATAAATTGTTATTTTTTGCAACATAAGTTGATCTACCTGAACATCTAGACTACAGATGAAATCCTCCAAAATCAGTTTTTTTAAAAAAATGCTGTTTGTAGTTAAATGTAAGACAGATAGCACTGGTCCTGGATCTATGGGTGGGCAGTTTCTGTATTCAGTTCGAGGTCCACGTTAGCGAGCCACTCTGTCCTGTCCAGGAGCTCCCTTCACTTCACAGTCAATAGTTATTTATCATCCAACATATTAGCGATTGCAGTGTCAATATGAAGTCCAGCGCTGAAATTAGTCAGTGCCAAGTCTGTAACTACAGCCCAAGGTCAGACACACGCTCCATTGACAGGAGTGATGGTCCGCAGCTCACAGGCACATACATCCAGCCCAAGGTCAAGTGTACGGTACTGCTATTTCAGAGGGAACACACGTGTAAAACACTGTCATGTTGAGAGATGCCAAGCATGAATTCAGCTTGGTCGTGACTCGTGACACATTTTATCTCATGGATACCAATCAATAGGGTAAAAGTGGAAGCCACTTTAAAAGATCCTATGCTTTTTTGTTTTTGCTTTGCTAGTTTGGTCATAGATAAAGGTACAATTTTAGTTCATATTTGATTTCTCTCAGCTTTCAAAAGGTACTAATATGTACACTTTGGGTACTAATATGCACTTTTCAAGTACTAATATGCACCATTTAGGGGTAAATAAATGATTACAGAATGAATAATGGAAAAAATAAATACACTATCAAAACTATCACTATCAGGAAGGCTGTGTGTATTCATTTCAATCAAACTGAAATTATCCTCTGTGTTTTACTGCAATGTGAACTTCTTATTTAAGCATTTTTGTTTGCCTTCTTTAAAAAAAGAAAGAAAGAAATTGCACTAAAAGTTTAGCTAAGCTGAAGAATTGCTAATCAGCAGCAAAACATTTTCTACCCTTCTGGCAAGGTCAGGGGATCACAGTCCCCTGCTAAATGTCCGAAGCCCCCCTCTCAGAAGCCCTGAGGGTGATATCACCCCCCACACACAGATACACAGCCTGACAGCAGCTAACTTGGTTCGATTGCTTGGTCCTAACTCCACTCCACTACCCTCCCCCTGCAGGTCTCATTTTATATTGTACTTTTAGGTCCAAACTGAGATGTTTGCTTCATCCATGTGAGTACTAACATGACTACTAGCAGCTGCTGTGAACCAGGAGGAGAAGATGCTAAATGGATCAAACTCTGATGTCAAAACCAAAAGCTCTTGTGTGAATGGGCAAAGAGGCTTCTGTGGTTTCTGATCAGTGACAATTCAAGTCCCAAAGACAGCCAAGCTTGAAACTGCATATTTGGAATATGCAATTTTAGATGCTTTTGTCTTTAGCCAACTTCTTACGCTCAGGCAATGAGCCAACAGATATTTTGTAACTAGATAAAGTAAACGCTATTTTAAACATGGACTACTGCATATTGTTGTTACCATGGAATTTTAGAATATGTTTGCAAAAAATAAAAAAACTGCTATTCGTGTAGATGTTTTAAAAAATAATATAAAAACTCTCATATTTTAAACAGCTGATTTAGCTTCAAGAAGCTTGCAGCAGGTGCAAATATACTGGAAGATTCAGACCACTATTCTCAACTTTACATCAGACATATGTTACTAATCATTTTATAGATTCATTTTTTTATATATTTAGACAATTCAACAAATTTACCGCGCGGGAAGATGTTATGTTGCTTAGCTGTAAAGATCAGCATCAAGAAACAAAGCCAAATCTAGTTTTCTGTTCAAATGAGTCTAATATCTGTATTTCTCTAGACATACATTCTAAAATTCATTATTTATTATATTATATCACTCAGGTTCAAGTATATCCATAAAACTGTCTGCTTTACTAAAGAAGGCTGCATGTTATTTTATTGGAATCACTGTTTTAATATACTCAGGCACAGTACATGCTGCCATCTAGTGGACTCATTACATTTGTACATGGTACTGTATGCAGTGACTAAAATCTTGTTATGCTACTAACATTTCCAGGCACAAATTTATCTGATAGAAAACTAACATAAATAACAAAATACAAAATTCATTTGTGCACTCCTCAAGTTATGACACGCCCTTGAACCATAAAACTTGTTAACAATGCATTTCTGCAACTGAATGAATAAAATAAATAAACAGTATGTGTTAGTATGTTGCTGTGTGACTGTACTAGAAATACTGTGAGTGTACAAGTCAATGTTATTTAGGTACACTGACTTTGCACCTCTTAGGGGCTGATGGCTGGGGATCTTGGCTCAGCGGGAACACTAACTGAGAGATCTACAGACAGAGGAAGTGTGTTTAGTTATGGTAAATTAGTTAATCAGAACAAGAAAGCTTGAATAATCTGTTTTTAAATGACTCATTTGTTTACTTCACATTTTCCCTGGCTCTGATTGCATGATAGTCATCAGAATGAGACGTTACATGAAACTAAACAGTTTTATTTTAAAACTGTTCACAAAATTCCAGTGATTATTCTGGTAAAAATGTAATAAAAGTCCAACCAACACGACAAGATACAGATATGGGCCATGGGCTGTGTATTTCCTACCTGAGGCTCAAAGATGCGTCCGCTCCTAGTCTTCCTTGCATTCACCTTAAGATCAGCAGTTTTCTTTACCAGACTGTCCATCTAAAATACATCACATAATTAAATACAACTTCCTCTCATACACAGGCCACAATAGCAGACTGATAACTTACCTGTGTGTGTGGTGAATTGTGTAACGCTACCTTTGCATTTGTTATGTCAAAATCCTCCTTGCTGCTTCTGTGAGCCTGTTGTGAGTTTTCCTGAGTTTCTGTAAATGTGGCAGACCATGAGTAAAAGTTGCTGGGAGTTGGTTGCATTTTCCTTGATTTAGACTCATGCTGATCTCATTAAACTGGCAAAGCAGAGTCTAATATTCACCTGAGTATTCAATGCCAGCATCAATGATGACTTTCTCCTTTGTCATACACTCCTGCGAGCAAAAAAGTCCACCATTTGAGATTAATCCTCACATTTTGTAAAGGTAAGGCAGAAAAGGAAATAAGGACATATCAGCTAATTATTAAAAAGACCCCACCTGCTGAACTGAGGTCTCAGACATCATTCCATCTTCAAACATTTTCAAAGACCATTTTGTACTCACACATACTTCCTCCTCATCAAACTGTTCACGCACATAAAAAAAATGTGATCACTGCTTTACACCGTTGATTTTATTTTATTTTTTCTTCCAGACAGATCACTAGACGTCTAGCTCCTTTATCTCACCGGCTCAAGTCTCTTGCACTCAGTAGTGACGTTCATTCTGAGGCTATGAAAAGGTGTGACCACCTCTCCCATGGTCAGATTTACTGGTTCCCTCTCAAATATCAACGTCTCGTTGTCATCGTCCTTGAAGCCAGGTGGTTGATACTCCTGAGGGGTCACTGAAACACAAATACACAGTGACACTGAATCAAAAAACCAAAAACCAAACTAGATTGAGAGCTGTTGGCCAAAAGTAAATGTTGCATTAAATCCAACTATATTATATTGAATTTCTATTTTTAATCAAATAAACGTATATTCTCTACATTGCAATCTAAAAATGAAACAAAATGTTATAAAGATAAATTAGAAATGAAGATATGTGTCAAGGGCATTTTCTCCTATTTTTCCCTCCTCTTGTGATATGATATAGCAAGCCAAATTAAAGGTAATCACGGGCCAAATTTGTTTGTGCATCTCTGATTAACTTTATGTTGTGTGAAGATCTGCAAAGTATTAAGTGCTTTTAAATAATCCAAATAAATATTGAGTTAACCGCAATAACTTATCACATACTAAAAAGAAATAAATGACAAACAATGTACATGGACAACTTCATGTACATGGTACTGTCTGTGGCAGATAGCAAGATAGATTTACCCTCATCATAGTAGAAGAGTTTCATGTTGAGGCAGATGTTGTCAGGCAGCGGGCCGAGATTTTGCATCAGCATGTAAAGCTTGCGCACCAGCAGCATACTGGATTTCTGGGTGTTGTCACAGGCAATTTTAGTCAGACTCTGCCCATTTTTGCTGGAAACACAGACAATTATTTTCAAAAGCACAACATTAATAGTCAGTATGCCGACACGTGGTAATATATAATGCTATGGAAGCTATATATGTTGGGGTAAATATCCATCAACTAGTTTTGATAATGGCTCAGACAGAAATGCCACCTCTCAAAGTCCATCTGAGGTCCTTTCTCTGTGTAATTGATTTTAAACTGGTAGCATTCAGTCACTTTCTGCAGCAAAAGCAAAGATGGAAAAGTGAAAATGGAAATTCAAAGTCTTACATAAACAAGGTTGTCATGCACTGATTTAATTTGTATTATATTAAAAGAGAGATTAAGTAACATTAAAGTATGGCATTCATCCAAACAAAGAGACAACATCTGATCACCTGTGGATTGTCTGGATCACAGTAAATCTACAAGAAAATTTTTTTACATTTTTATTAAAAAAAATAAGACATATATAATATATAGCATATAACCTATCATACCACATCATACAATGTACGGTTTTAAATTGATTACTGTTTGTTTTCAAATCAATTAGTTAATACTCACTGATAGAAGAACCATGCGCAGCTGATAAAGCAAAGCAGATGCAAAAGGTCAAAAGGTTACTGTGAGTGATGATCAGTATATGTCTTGTAACTAAACATAAATGAAAACTATGAAAATACAGAAGAGTACAAAAGCACAAACTTACGTATCTTCTTTGAAGTGCATCAAAACAGCCCTGCAACCTGAAACAGTGGAGGTGAGATACTCTCCATGCAGCTTAAAGGGGTCATATGACGTTGCTAAAAAGAACATTATTTTGTGTATTTGGTGTAATGAAATGTGTTTATGCGGTTAAAGGTTAAAAAAACACATTATTTTCCACATACTGTACATTATTGTTTCTCCTCTAAGCCCCGCCTTTCTGAAACGCGTCGATTTTTACAAATCTCATCGTTCTGAAAAGCGAGGTGTGCTCTGATTGGCCAGCTATCCAGTGCGCTGTGATTGGCTGAATTCATCAAGCGTGTGACGGAAATGTTACGCCCCTTACCATACTGTGATGCCGTGTCCCGGAGCGATGAGACAAAAACAATAAAACCTATTATAAACGAGGCATTTGTTGCATCCAGTGGGGACATAATTACTGATTATAATGACTTATACTGTTTTTTTACGCATTGCGTTGCATCGCGCTGCGTAAACATACAAAAACCATGTCTGCATTTGTGATTGGAGAAATGACAAACAACAAGCGCTACTCTACACTGCTCAAAACTCGCGTTTGAATCATCAGTGGCAAATCCTTTAAATAGGCCCTTTCGCACCGCTTTAGTTCCAGAACTAAATGTACGGTACTAAAGTACTGGGACGATTTTGCGCGAAAACAACAAAACTATTTCCCAGTACCATTTAAAGGGTTGCATTCGCACCGACAGTGTGTACTAAGAAGTGACGTAAGCCGGTCGACAGCGACATCATTTGTGCGCGGCGTTCAACAACAGAAAAAAAGAACTACGTTAACAACAGGAGGATGGAGGACGCTGTGAACGGAGCTGTGTTTTTGTTGTCTCGCGGGTTTCACAGTGGACATGGAAAGTCGACGTATACGTTAAGCGATTGAAAGAACGGAAAGGAAAACTAAGAATCTCCAACGACAACTGGCAATTTGCTACAAGTGCCTGCACTTCAGCATCCGGCCATCGATCGCTGTTCTCCATACTTGCGAAATAAGTTGACATGCTTACAGTACGTCTACACGGAGTTTTAAATCATGGTGGGTGAGGGCGTCTTCATACGCGTTTGGCCAATCAATGTCTAATTGCATCACGATTAGTACCAGTTGTGCTGGTTAGACCCTGCTCCGGAGTAGGAGCTAATTTGGTTCTCGAAAAAGGCAGTCCGGTACTAAAATCGCTCCCAGTTCGGCGGTGCGAACACGCCGAAAAGTGGGTATTCCACAATAGTTTCTGGTACTATGAAAAGGTTCCTGCGGTGCAAAAGGCCCTAACATGAAAACGTACCTTCAGGCTGTGAGTCAGCATTATTTGTCAACATCATAGACTGTGGTCAGCATGCACGCCGAAGGGAAAACAGAGGAACTGAATTCACCGAATTGCAGGCTACTCTCCCAGGAAACAGTCCTTGTCCTCCGTAAAATGCGTTGCACACATGAATATTTGGTTTGAACTGTTCTGGAAAAGTGTTGTAAATAAAAATTAACCACTGATCTAGTCGTTTCCTCTTTTGGAAGACTAAACAAAGTAGTTTCGCTGTCACAACGAAACACACAGCACCTTCAAGACATGGCGTCGGCGGCAACAACAATACTACAACGAGAATCAAAGTTACGCCTTCTTTCTTTGCCTGAACATTTGGGCGGTGTTATGCAAATCTTCCCACATTAGTGTCGTAGACATGTGGTGGCATGTTTGAATGAGGCGTTTTAGGAGGGCATGGACCAGTCTTAACTTTTATAAAGAATATCTCTTTGGGTTTAAGACTTTAGTCTTTGCAACTTTAGAGATTTTATCTATTCACGAACAGCTTATAACACTCCAAAGACAAAGGAAAACTTGACATCGCATCATATGACCCCTTTAAACCAGATGTTCTCCGAACAGATTATACTTCCAAATGATGTATGAATTTGTAGTTTAAATTTTAATATACATTTTTCATGAAGAGAATGTGAATGTGTGTCAACTGTCCACTTACCACTGCACAATTTGCTGAGCACCAGGACAGCTATGCTCTCGCAGTATAAGGACATCCAGCTCTTTGAAAAGAAAAGAAAAAACACAAATAATAAAGTGAATCAAGATTTCTGTTGCCTGTTTCACTTAATGCATCATTTTTACCTCCAACATATTTGCGCCCATAGGCCTTTTCTGGGAAAAGACCCCTGAGGTAAGTGATGCTTGACACAGCAATGGCTAAAAGTTTCTTCACAAGCACCAGTGACTGCTGTTCGGTGGACACCACATCAGGCAGCATCTGACAGCTCTACACACACACACAAAATTGGTAAGCAAGATATTATTAGATTTACAAGGTATGGAAAGGCTAGCAAAAGCGTCACACAGTAACGTTAGGTGGTATTGTGCTAGATGTGAGAAAACTACGTTAATCTTTACCTGAACAGGGCGCAGTTTCTGTTCACATGCCATGTTATTGTAACAGATTACCAGTAAAAAAGCCAAAAAATAGCATCTAAAAACATAATGTGCGATTGTCAGTTTTTGCCTTTGGAATTAAAACAATGTTCTGTTGCTCAACAGCACATAACAGTGTAAAGAATATAATTCTCTTACCAGATAAAGTTGACAATAAAATAACTTTTGCGGGCAGTTAAATTATAAAAGAATGACAAATATCAACTAAAAACTGATGGTAACAAATATATTGGCCTATCTTATCTCAACCGACTTGTTTAAACTGTCAACACCGACCGAGTGTGCGAGACTCCCGCCATAAACTCCTGACGTCATGCCAAAAAGAAGAGCTGTAACTGTAGGATAACTAAAATGCGACTTCTCTTAATGTTTCTTGTCTAATTACGTGTAAGTACCATATAAACAAGCAAACATTGGCTTATGCAAAGTTATTCCCTACAGAAATAAGAATTATGCAATTTTTAATATAGAAGCGCTTCTTTTGAAAAACAGCAAGGCGTGCTAGGGCTTTATGTGTGTTTATTATTCGCTTTTCTCATACCGTTTATTTTTCGTTTTTCTACATTTTGTTAATTGTTTTTGTGCATTTACATGAAAGTTGTTATAATATTTGCATTAAAAAATAAAAAAAACGTAGAAACAAAATGGTGTTCAACACTTTATGGCATGCTATAGGGGCTATTTTAAAATGTTCAAAACTACAGTATGATCATCAACGCATTGTTAAAAGTACTAAATATCATTCTTACCTCAGGCATGACAAGCCTTGAACACAGTGGGTTATTGTGAAGGGGAAATATAATATATTTGGGGTAGGAGATTGCAGGTGCACATATTTATAATAATTAATAATAATAATAATTATGCATGCATTTAGCAGACGTTTTTATCCAAAGCGACCTACAAGTGCATTCAAGCTATACAAGTTTTGCCAGTATGTGTGTATATTTAAACGCCAATGCATGACTGATGTATTGTAAATGAAGTCTACTTAGGCCTAGGCCTTTTAATTACTATTTCAGTAACAGTAATTACAAGGTCTTTCCTAGATAATAGTATAGTCGCACATGATACATATTGAAAACCTGCCATTTATTGAGAATTTTTTATAAACATCTCCTGTAGATTTTAATATCATTTAACAGTTTAAGTTGCCCTATATTATGTTTATTATTGTGTGAGCTCGCAAAATCATTGTAGCCTACCATTGGTCACTTATTTATTTGGATACGACTATTGGACATCTACGGGCTGATTCTCCTGTCTCTCAAACATCTAACCAGATTCCTATTGGCTCCTCCGCTGCGTGACCGTCCTCCAAAATGACGTCACTGCAGCGAACGCCATTTTGATACTGGACACCGTGGGTGGAGCAGATCGGGCACGATTAGACGGCAAGATTTACACTCACACTCGCTGAGTAATTGGTCAGCAAACGCCGAATAGTCATGTCATCAGATAACCAGGACACGGAGACGCAGTCGGAGCAGATGGACGAGACTCAGGTGGGGATTAGATTCGGGTTGCGCCTCGCTCGCTGCAGTCTCTTGTGGTGTCTGTCAGTTAGTCGACTACTATCATGTCATTACGCCTAAATGCCGTAATATTAAAATGACATATTGCTCATTGACACCTTTAACACAGAAATGTATCTGACTCTTTGCAATTTGTTTTCTGAGTTGTCACCTGCATGAGTTGAACAATGTGATAGACGTGCAGTTCGCAAGCATGAGCCTCCTTTTGATTGGTTAGTGAGCTCAGACGTCACGAAAGAACAGTGTTTGATTGGTTCATTCTGACACTCGTTTTTGTCACACCTACTTTAACCTGATGGTGTCCGTTGGGTTGTATGAAAGAGAATAAGCATTTTTTCATGTTTCTGCATAATGTTGTCAAGTTAAGCCAATCTATGATAACCAGATTCTTATTATTTATTTGAAGGGGCCATGTTCAATTTATTATAAATCAGAAGACCTTCATAAACGCACTATTATTGACAATTTTGTGCTAAAATGACATGTATCCAAATGAGATTCAGGACAGGTCCACGAGTCCCAAGAGCATGCAGTTTTTAAGAGTAGTTTTGACTGAGGGGAACCTAATAGCCTTGTTTGCACTTTTTTCCAGGTGGTGCTGAATATAGCAGCTCATAAATTACTTGTTATAGACCCTAGTGAATCAGCATATTGGACTTAATCAGAAGAGTGTTTCTTCTTCAGGTGTTTTGTGTTTATTAATGCCATACAGTGTGTGGAAATTGCTGTCAGTGGAGGAAAAAATACCATCATGATAAACTACAGTTTTAACCTTTTGGATGAAACGTAACTTTGTTGTTTTTTGTTCCCTAGACCTGATAAAAATGATTTTGATGTATATCATTGGGGGAAAAAATAAAATGCTATCTCATGAGAATTTAATAAACGCATAGGAGACTGTTTAGATTCTGCGTTTGTGTTTTAAAATGCTGTTTTATGAATTGTTTGTGATTCACAGAGACTCATTGGGTGTAGCATGTAGAATTAGTTACTGTGGCATGATGATTTACAAACCTGTTTTTCTGCAGTTTGCTTTCTGCTACAATTGCATGCAAATTTATGTCTTTTAGCCAGCATAACATGCATTTAAGATCTGTCCCTTGTTGACACGGCCTAGTCATTTGCAAAAATGGTCATGCAGTCATAATGGAAGCATACTTAAACATCTGTCCTGCAGTCTATATCATTAGCCCTTTCTAAAGACTGCTTTTTGTTGTTTACAAGGCCTCAGTCTAAACACAACCTCTCTTGATTCCTTAGCTTAGGGCAAAATCGAGGATTATTCAAAATGCAACCAAACAACTGAGGTTCTCAATAATATGTAGGTTTTCAAATATTTGCAGGGCTCTCTAAATCGCTAACCCAACGTTCCGAGGCTATTGTGTATTTCAGTCGGGCTACCAAAATGTATCAACCCCCGGCCCGACAGGCTATCTTGAATACAGGGTCCTTAAAATGTCTTAAATTTAGTTGTATCAAATTTAAGTCCATAAAAAGTATTAAATACCTAAATGGAATAAGTAAAGTCTTAAAGGGGTCATATGATGCGATTTCAAGTTTTCCTTTCTCTTGGGAGTGTTACAAGCTGATTGTGCATAGATAAGATCCCTGAAGTTGCAAAGACTAAAGTCTCAAAACCAAGGAGATATTCTTTATCCAAGTTAAGACTCTGCCACGCCCCCTAAAACGCCTCCTTTTAACACGCCCCCACATATCTACCTCACTATGTGGAATATTAGCATAGTGCCACCCAAATGTGTGGTTTCAGTAACCGCAGTTAGTGTTGAAGCAGCCATGTCAGGGAGACGCTGTGTGTTTCTAGGTGAAAGCAAAAGCACTTTATTTTGGCCTTCCGAAAGTAGATGCATTTGGGAATTTTTAAGATTACTTACAACAGAACAGCAATTCATTTTATGGACGACCGTTTCGTGAATTTAGGAGAGGAGGTAATTCTGACTTTGTTTTGACAATCTGGCGCTTCTGAATCAGCTCCTGTTTTGTTATTAGTTTAAGTATATGCTATTGACTGTTCAAATGCGGAGTTTGCGCATCGTGTGTGTGTGCGAGAGAGAGAGAGCCAGAGAGAGCGAGAGAGAGCAAGACACATCACAGTGGAGTCAGCTGTCTTAACCGTGGCTTGTGTACTGCACACACATACCAGCTTCATCACTGTGTCTGTCACGTGACTGTGTTCCCCTTTCGGGCTTGAACTGATGGTAAAACTATTACATTATTAACTGTCTTGATATGTACTTTGAAAGATGAAGCTCACGATTATAGTAAGGGGCACTACATTTCCGATGCGTGCTTGTGGTGTCTTCGGCCAATCACAATGCACTGGATAAGCTGGCCAATCAGAGCAGCTGTGCCTTGTCTAATGATTGACTTTGTAGAAAAATAGCGTTTGAGAGAGGTAGGACATAGATTACACAATAAATGTGGTATTTGAAAAATAATGGGTTTTGTGTTTGAACATTCAAGCATGTCGAACATTCTTTACAACACCAAATCACAAAATGATCTTTTGAAATAGCATCATATGACCCCTTAAAAAAGTCAGAGGTCCTACATGTTGGGGACGGAAAGACACGACTGGATGATAATGGATTAATGTGATGATTAAACTTCAAAAGGCAATGATGTCATTGAATAGATATGAGCGCTGCACGTTTCAAAGTCAAAACGCAGCGTTGCTGTATTTATATGAATGTATCTCTGAAGGGAACTGGCTATCTTCAGAAAAGTTTTTATTCTTTATCTTTAAATCTTTATTTATAATGCCTGGAAATTTTGCGTTTGTGAATGCAGCGCTGCTTCATGCACCTAGTGGCAGAAAATTAATTTGCATTTTCAAGAAGCCTGTCTGCTGTTTTTGTTCAGACCATTGTGAAAATCAACCCATGTTTTTACGCAGCAAACACACAGAGTTGTAAATGTGAACAGGTGGAATGACAAGATAATGCATTATAAAAATCTAACCAATTAAGCCTTAAATGCATGGATGTTTCGCCAATCATTATTACATATTCGGGTCTTTATCCAGCACGGATGGATCTCTAACTGCTGCAATAGCAAAAAACTCTCTTGATATTTTAAGAACAACTACAGAAGAATAAATTGAAGCATATTTCGTTACCCTTTGAAACGTAAAAGGATTCAATTTGAGCAGATGATTTTACCATCGCTGTCATCGTCAGAGCGCACTTCCACAGTACATTCAGCATCTGGCTCATATTCACAATCTCAACCATATTCTCAAAACTATCATTTTCAATGACTCCATATTCAATATTTTGATCACTGGCAGCTTATTCACCACATCCAGCATTAAATGGCAGTGACATTTATATTTCATTGCGTATAGTAATTGCTCTGCAGTAAAGCCATTTAAACCACTTTATATTTTATGCCTGCGGTAATTATGAGTGAAACGTCACGTCGTCATTGTGTATCAAACAGTGCCACCTTGAGGAAAAAAGATGCATTGTACATATTGAGTCATCAGATATGTAAATATAGTTGTGCAGGAAAAAATACTTATACATTTACATACCTCGGGTCTCTAGTGACCCTATACACTTTTTTACAAAAAATTTATCAGAAAACAGGCATTCTTTTATATTTTACTATTTTTTTCTTGTTATATTGTTTATAATTAATAGATTGAGGAATACTAAAAAAGTTGATGTCTAACTTAAAAAAATTAAGGAGTGAGAGGGTTGAGAATGATGTGCTGGGTCGCTAAAGACCCGAGGTATGCATTTAAGTGTTAAGAAGACAGTAAGATATTTATATGTTTTAAATTAGTATAATAATTTATAGCCTACGTTTGACTTTTTCCTAAAAATGGTTTAAAGGCTGAAATGTGATATATCGTTTTTGTTTTGTGAAAACCTGTATCTGAACTGTAAATCTTTACGGTTTAATATGTTACCAGACATTACCCTACCCCATTCGTACGGCATTAATTTGATTTGTGCATTTCTTAAAAAGGGTCATAAAAAGCCTTACATTTGAATTTTAAAATCCTGCTGATATCCTGTAAATAGTGAAATAAAATTCCTCCCTTAATATTTGCATTTTGAATTTTTTTTGTTTGCTGTTTTGACTCCAACCCAATGTTCTTCATTAAAAAACATATTTTTTTCTTTTTTTTTCTCTTTTTTTTTATTCGGGGTAGATAAATTCATTTCAGGCTACCAAAATCTGAAGAGTGACTGCTCAAAGGGCTACCAGAAATAAAAAAAATTTGCAAGCCCTGTTTTGTCTTTCTGTAACCTTCTGTAATCTTATGTATCCTATGTTATTGCAAGACCTGAAGACCTATTTGGCTGTTTTACTGTTCAAAATAATCATCTAATTTTACACCACAAGACAGAAATCTGAAGATGTTTACAAATTGCCTGAACTCGAATGTTGAATAGTTTCAGTTGTGACAATTTCCAGACATGCTGTTTGTTTATTTTAGATTGCATTCATATTGAAACCAAGTAGTTTTAATATTTGGTTTCAATATGAATGTGAAGTCAGAGAAAACACCTGGGAATTTATTGCCAAGTTAAACTTGCTGTACCTTGCCCAGAAATGTGATTAAGGACCACACACCTTTTGGGAATTACAGGAAGAACAATAACATGATGAAAGGGGTTTTGTTTTATTGTTGTCTTATTATATTTTGGGTGTGAGATTTATTATTTCGAGTTTTGAGTGTTGATTATTAGATTTTCCTTCTTCCTCTTTATAGTTTTAGTAGTAAGACTAAATGAAAGCAGACCACTTTTTAGTATTTTATAAAGACTGTTCACATAAACTAATTCAAAATCCTCTCATACCCCTTTTTAAAAATAACTTTGATATGCATGGATATAATAATTGATGTAAACACATGATGGTGAACACTTTTACTTTGTTACAAAAAAATCTATTTCAAATAAATGCTGTTCTTTTGAACTTTCTGTTCATCAAAGAATCCTGAAATGTATCATGGTTTATAAGTAGCACAGCTGTTTTTAACATTGATAATAATAAAAATGTTTCTTAAGCACCAAATCAGCATATTCAAATAATTTCTGTAATGACATCCACTGAAGGGGAGAAAAAAAACAAAAAAAAAAAAAAAAATGGCTGCCTGAAATTCAGCTTTAATCCTCCCCAAGAATAGATTACATTTTAAAATATATTCCAATAGGAAACAATTATATTAAATTGTAATAATATTTCACAATAATAAAGTTAACTGTATTTTTGACCAAATAAATAAATCCTTGATGAGCAAAAAACTTATTTCAGAATCTAAAAAAAAAAAAAAAAAAAAAAAAAAAAAAAATCGTACTAACCCCAAACTTTTCAATGTCAGTGTACATATAAGAATTAATATCTAACTAATATCAAATAACATCGCAATAAATGTTTTTCAGGAATCCCAGGACACAAACTCAAACCCAGTGCGGACAGAGGAGGCCAAATTGAAAGCGAAGTATCCCAACTTGGGTCAAAAGCCAGGTGGCTCCGACTTTCTGATGAAGAGACTGCAGAAAGGGGTAAGTTTAAAAATTTCAACAACTGAAAAAAAGCATGTTTTTAAAGGCATTCATTCATACAGATTTTTGAAGTTCCGGGTGCTTACAACATAGCCAAAACAAACAAGACCTTTTCATTATTGCATAACATTTTTATGTCTCCAGCAAAAGTATTTTGACTCAGGAGATTACAACATGGCTAAGGCAAAGATGAAGAACAAACAGTTGCCTGCCGCAGCCGATCCAGACAAGAACATCGTCACCGGGGATCACATTCCAACTCCACAAGACCTTCCGCAGAGAAAGTCCTCATTGGTTACAAGTAAACTGGCTGGCTAACGTCAGCCATAGGTTTTGAATAAACCCTCTTACCAAACAAAACCAAAACCTCCCCAGCCCCAGCAGACCAGCTTCATCAGGACAGGTTATCAATTGATTTTGTTTTGTCTCTTTTAATTTGGGTGTAGACTTTTGCTGTCATTTTGTTTCACTTCAGTAGGTCTAAGCATCCCAGCTCTGTTAACCTCTTCAGTGTCCCACATAGAGTAGGGATAAACTAAACCCTTGGTACTCCAGGCCCTGGTGGAGCATGATGCACTTTACTCTGTGTACCCTGTATATTAGTGATATTATGAACAAACCCCTGAAGACTTCATAAAATGCTGTTCAAAAGATGCTTTTAAAAGTGTCAAATAATTTAACAATTATTTAGGATTGTTTTAAAAGGCATTGTTTTCTATATAGACAATACTTGACAGCCATTGGCCCCAGATTACATTGGCAGCCCTCTTATCATTCATAATGACAAATTAATGAATGTTTTATGAGAATTTCTTTTAAAAAAAAAAAGTCAGTGAACAGAATAGTCAGATCAATTTTGGTAAAGAGTGGCCGGTAGCTGTGTAGCCTTCATCCACACTTCTACCTCTCACTCTCTAAATATGGCTCAGTTGAACCAACAGCTGCTTACGACTGGATTGTTTTACTATTCTCAGCCTTCACCTTCCATGGTAGAATCTGAGCAAGCGGTTCCAATCTTGCTGATTAGATTATTGTAATCACAGCTTTTGGGTGTAAACAGAGAATGTTGCAATTCAATGATAACAGCCAAGAGCAGAAATGGTCTCTGAATGTCGCATGAGAATGAAAGGGGGCTTAAGAATATGAAATTGTCATTGCACAAAGAATGCGTTAAAAGATAAAGTATGTTCATAGACAGTGGTGACTATATGTGTTATATCTTATGGGCATCTGGAGTCATTCAGCTTTTGTGTACACTTAACAGCAGTGTATGTATTAATGGGATTAATGTGCGATTTATTTTGTGATATCCAACACATATGTAATGTGATGCACATGACCCCTTTGATCATCTGAGATAATGATGACGTAATCATCTTATCCGTCTTAACAAAATGAGTCGATTTGGTCCTAAATATCTGTATTTTCTGAGGAATGAGGTGCGGAAGGAAATTTGCAGAATTGAGCAGCACCTTTGGTTGAATATTTGTAAAATATTTCAGACCTAAATAGTAAAATTCTCTACTTAAACTTGGACAAAGTTACATGCTTAAACATATATAAAAAGTATTGGAAAACATTACCCATAGATTGCTTTGATATGCAGCTTATTTTCGGGTTTCAGACATACAAAGGACTTTGGGGAATATTATATCCTGTGACCCATTTTTTCCATTTATGGTCTTTTAAAAAGATACTCTTTTCTCATCATTTAGCAAAGTGTCCTTCTTTAAAGGGCATTAATCAATTAACCCCTGTAGCTTCTTCAAAGTGCGAAGATGTCTGCACAGGGCTGTTGTAAATCATTGGAAACTTGACAGCTCGGTGGATCTTAACAGCTCATTTATTCCAGGCTGTAAGACTTTGTACAATCCTCACAGAGTCCAAGTATGAGGATGGATACCTTTACAGAGCAAATCTAGACTTGAACCTAGGCAGTAAATCCAGGATTTGCATAGTCTAATCAAGTTGTCCCTCCTAAAACCACATACATGCCTACATGTGGCCTGAAGATTAAGATAAAAGAAAGTGTTTAGCCATGTGAAGTTAACAAAAACATGTATATTAATGCATGTTATTCTTGGTAAAATACTGTACTATCACAATGTAAATCTCACTAAAAGGTGAATTACATCTAAGGGATTGATTGTGTTTTTTCATGTATGGTTGAGGTGCTGGTGGCAGTTGGCAATACATCAGGGAAATATGATGGTCTTGCACTTAGTATTTGTCACTTGATGGTATGTGTCGATGTACAATGTTTCTTTTGAGGAATGCGTTATTGCACAGTGCTAGGAGATAATCTTATTTTGTGCTGCAGCCAAATTGTAAATAGTCAAACTGTGCATCCGGTGTCATATTTGTGCATTTTGTCTCGCATTATCGGTCTCAGTTGTCTTTCCAATATTCACTAAGTTTGTGTTTTATCTTTTATTTGTTAATATTGCGTGTCTGAATCTCTCTCTGCTTTTTGATGCAACATATTGGCAAGAATATCATCAGTTCTAGTGTGAGAAATGTAAATATGGAGGTAAGGATGCTTGTATTGTAATTTAAAGAAAGCTTTTTAATCGGTTGGATTAAATTCAGACAGTTCTGGACTGAAAACCTTCCACTGCAATGTGATATTCATGGATATTCAACCACATATTAACTCTAAATCTACAACTTAAGGCGCTCTCAATTAGACACACAAAGATCTATTCTTTGCTTACTTTATGAAGCTTTTAGTGTTTAATTATTTTATTTTTGTGCCCCATTTATACATTCTTTATTGTTTCAGATGTTTTGCTTGAATTACTTTGTGTGTTGAAAGTGGATTTCCAGAAGTTTCCAGAGTCATCTGGTCTCTCACAATTATATTTACAGGGAAGGATGGCGAATCAAGAAGTAAAGATAGATGTTTAAAGTGAATACTGGAGCTATGTCTGAAATTCAAATAAAGTTTTACATTAATAGCAAAAACACTGAGTGGTACCTTTTTATTTTTCTAACGAAATGTAGATAACGTCCATGTGTTTACTTTTGTGGTATTAAGAACATTTCTATTATAGTGTAAGTAAATCGATTGAACAATTGCATACAAACATATTTTGTGGTATAATTATGGCGCAATTGCATCATCAAAAAGTAAATCAGTCATTCTTGAGAAGTGGGACAAAATGGTGCAAAATTGAAAAAATAAAACCTTGTACTCAGACAAATGAAACTACATTTATGTATCTTATATGTACTAAGCTACTGAGCTATGCTTTGATACAACCTCCCAACTTTTATCTTTTTTTAACAAAATGTGCTTTTTTACCTTGGACTGTAATATAATTTCAGCTTTATCTTTAACAGCATTCAAGATGTTTTTAACATTTCAAAACACATTCTCGTGTTAGCAGACAGATTACACTTTCACATGTGACCAACAATTCCACAACAAATATAAAATATAATCATATTTGATCAAAATATTCATCTGACGGTGGTGACACATCTGACGGAGGTGACGAAAACCAGAATTTGTAGTAATTTTAACTATCAAATACATTGAATCAGTCAATTAGTGTATTAAAACAAACAACAAACAGTGAGTATTTTATTGTTTATAAAGCTTTTATTCAAGAGTCACATTTAAGTATTTTGATATATCATTGGAACACAAAATCTTATGGTGGTGACATCTGACGGTGTTGACAAATTTGGCATTTCTTTCACGAAACCAATTAAGTATGTAGTAGCCATTTTATTGTTTTCTGTTCATGCTAGATGCTAATGGAACCTGCTTCAGGAGAATACAATTATCTAAATATTTCAAATAATTTCCTCAGAAATTGGAAGATGGTGTTGATATATCATGGTTGTGACACGGGAAATATTAACATTAGGATTTAAAATATTCTAAAACTATAAAACTCAGCAGAGCCTGTCTGACACTGATGTACTCTGCAGAGGTGAACTGTGGCAAGGGGGTCCTTTAGAGTGACAGCTGCCCCTGATATTCCCTGATTTTATTACATTTTATTGAATGTCTGACGGTGTTGACAAAAAGTGGGGACGCTACTTTAAAATCTTATGAAACATGCATGTGTCATTAAAAAAACAACCTTGCTTTGATAGGAGATGTTATTAAGTGTTGCTTTTGATAAAACAAGCTCTTTTCGTGATTAAAAAAACATTTGTATCCATTTTATTGCATATGAATGATTGAACCCTTCTCTGTGGACACACTGTTTTAGATGTAGTGAGAGGACATTAAGAAACACAGATTTGGTAAAATAATGAGAAAATTAAATTGAAGGTGATAATTGTGTTAAATACATTCTATTATTAATCCCTCATGACATTTAAAATTGAAAACATTTTTATTTTTAAACATAATAGCAGTTACCCTTGCTGGACCTGTTTTGTCCCATGTCTCAAGAATGACTGAAATATTAAATGTATGAATTGCATTTGTCAAGAGTATATGGCAATTCCCTGTTTTGCTCTATATAGCCTAGAGAATAAAAGAAACGACAATACCGATGTAACTAATAATGAATAAAAACAACAAAGATGCACGTGCGTGGACGCTCAGTATGTCACTCATAAATATAAATTATTTTTCATTGGAGCTGTTTTGAAGCTAGTCTGTATATAGCCTATGTCTTGTAAAATATCTAACGGTGCACAACCGGTGTTTACTAATTGCCAATGTGCCAATTTCTATCTTGTTTGCCAAATTAAATGGGGCTCTTTGAAAAAAATAAAAACTGAACCGTAATGGATCTGAAGCTTTGGCTGCTCATGATTTGCATATGTTATACATTCTTTGCTGCAAATTCTGTTCTACAACTAGTTCTCACTAGGGGGCGCGCCACTCTTGAAAAAGATGGGCGGACCAAGGAAAGAAAACGGTGGAATCTTTAAACCCAAACATAAGAATACTGATCTCTGGTCGTTTCTAAACTGAAGGGACGTTAATCCTACCAGGCTGTGAAACATTTTGACATGAAATGATTTGAAATATTGCCTCTGCTGATGCAAACCCAGTGCCGGTTTACGAAGAGAATGTAAATATTCTCATTGTCACAGATTTGGGGGCTTTACACGAATGTGGACCGCATTTTACGTGCGGAACCTGATGTAAGTTACCTAACGTTTCGAAAGTGCAGTAGGCTACGTGTTTTCGTCAATGATTGGTCAACAGAGACAGCCCGCCCCTGCTCGATTGTATATAACATCGAAACTTCTCACCAACGCTTCGCCTTGCTAAAGTAAAATGTAATAGATTTGCGTTCCGTTTTAATTTTGAAGGACGCCGTTTCCTACCATATACGTCGTTGATAAATTGGATTAAAAGCGTTCATGTGAATTAGCAAAAATGTTCCCTGGGAGTAAAGTTTTAAACGACAAAGGCTTTTGGCCATGCATTGGAATAACAGCTCTTAACGTCAACAGCAGCTCGGGCGGGCTGGGTCGCAAGCCACTGGTAATGCCAGAACTGAAACCCCAGAACCAGTTTACAGGGAACGGACTCCAGGGCTCGGTACCATCCTCGCCTGAGCCGGATTGCGAGGAAGTACAAGATGAATACACGTCCATCTACGACGCCCTGGAAATGGACACACGAGAGATTATTGACATTTTCTTAAAAAACGTTACTGGATTCCCTCATTCTAAAAGTGGGAATAAACAGGTTCTGGCAACGATGAATCGGGTTGTGGAAAGTCTTGTGATGAAGCACGAACTGGCTTACAAAGGTAATTTCACAAATTCTTGCTGACTTATAGCGAGTAGCGCTCTACGGCTTCCATTTCGCTTTGTTTCATAATGTTAATGGGTTGATAAGAGCAGGGTAAACTTTGTTAAAGAGTCTAATGGCAGCCTCACCCACAACACGCACCTGGCCTGGCAGGTTGCTCCACTTCATGCCACGTATTTATGGTCTTTATGATTCCGCAGTAGCCTTTAACATTTCCCTCTTTCAGGTATGATTGCACGTCTGAATCTGGAGCAGAAAGGAGAAGATGTGAGTTTCGTCAAGACTGTGGCAACAGAAGTCTTCAGCGATGGCATCACAAACTGGGGTCGCATTGCCAGCCTGCTTGCTTTTGGGGCAGTGGTATGCAAGCATCAGAATGATAAAGGACTTAGCAAGTGTGCGAGTCTGGTGGGGAAAGAGATCTCTTCCTATCTTCTCACAACCCAGCGGGACTGGCTACTCAAAAACAATGCATGGGTGTGTTTTTTCTTTCTTTTTTTCCCCAATCACAGGACTGCATATGCTTTTATTTTAAGTTTTGCTTTGTTTGTAACCTGTTCTTAACTAGTGTATGTATGTTTTTCTCCTTAGGATGGCTTTGTGGAATTTTTTCATGTCCCAAATACAGAAGCGGCTGTGAGAAACGCATTGATGGCCATTGGCAGTGTGGCTACATTTGGAGCTGCACTTGCTTATTTGATACGGTGAATCCAAATGGACTTTGTGACAGATGTTGAAAGACAAAAAGACTCTATGTGAAAAAATTTAAGTGTATGAGAAATCAGTTTTTTTTTTTATGTCAAGTGTGTATAAAACTGGTTCAAAGTGATCTTTTGAGAAATTAAGCTATTTTTTTATTAAAAAGTGAAATTGAAAAATTTCCACTGTTTGTTTTTCGATCTTAATTTGTTGACTGCATGTGCCAAGTAACATGTTTTAATGTCGATTTTTGTGTGCCATTTACACACGAATCATATGTTAAATTGCCAGCTACCTTCCCGCAGTGTTCCTGTATCTATATATATATATATATATCTATATATAGTTGGATAGTTTTGACAAAGAGCATACATTAGAATTCACAAATACTTGTTGCATCTGCTATAAAAAGTTGTGTAATTAGTCATTTTAGTACAACACCTTCACATTTTCATAGTCACTTTTTGTTTCAGAAATATAGTGCACATATATCCCACTCATGACTTCAGGTGCTGGCTTTAGCTGATAAGTAAGCTTTAAAGCTTTTATCTAAAAGCTAATGGTGGTTCTGTTTTGAGTCCTAGCTTAGGGCTATGATAGCTAACCACAAGGCTGCTAAATGTTTTCATTTCCTGCAGATGGACCTTTTGGATACACTGAGAAGTTTGAGAAGTAGTTATGGTCATTGACCTTTTTCTGTGAATATACTGTTTTCTAAACTGCAAATTAAACCATTTAAAAAAAATTCTTAGTTGATTAATCCCTTACCACAGTTAACTGTGTGGCTAGGTAATAAGTCCAAGGTTTATGTGCTTTATTTAGCCCATTATTTGTAGCTTCAAAGGTTTTCTAGATTTTCATCTGTATGTTGTAGCAGACTTGTGTAAATGGCTAAAGAGTTGACAATTCCTGTGTATACACTCATTCACTGTCATTGCGGCCTTTGGAAAAAGTTGCACTGTGCTGTGGAAATGTTTTGGGAAGTTTGACAGTATATAAAAATATATTTTTATTTTGTCACCCGTAATCTGTTTTAAATTATTTTATTCTGAGAAACAAATATTACACAACATATGAATTCCATTTTCTTAGCTGCACAATGTGTAGCAGGAAGTGTGATGTTGTAACTATGACCTCAGTATTTGTCATCATGTTCTGATCCTTATACAGAGGAAGTTTCTCAGTTGATTTCTTAATCTTCTCTTTTGCTGTACTTTTTGCCTGAAGGTGCTGGATGTAGCCAGTTTGGCTTGATTTCTAATGTGGAAGTAATGGTTTTAACATAATGTTTGTTAACATCATGACTGTCACACGGTTTGCATGATTTACTTTACTGACTTTACACTTCAGTACAGTGAGTCACTTTTTAATGCTGAATGGCTGGAGTTTTAGAAAATCACATGAGGCTTGAAGAAACTTCAGCAGTTTATATTGTTAAATAAAAAAAATAAAAAAAATTTATGAATATGTTTAAAAGATTTCTGGCTGAAATTGCTGTGAATGAAATCAGATGTTAGTGGCTTACATGGTAATGTCCACTTCCTTAGTGAATGACATCAGCCTATAAAAGGTCACAGCAAATATTTCCATAATGTAATGGCAATTCATAATGCATTGACATTCTGGAAATACCTTGCATGTGTGTGTGTCTCATACCCTTGGTAAGGAAAGGCCAGTTAAAGAAGGAAATGTCATGAACCATTAGCAAGGCAGCAGAAGTCCAGTGATGTTAAATTAGGAATACAGCGAAACTGCTGGAAGGTGGCCCTCCAGGAGCAGGATTTTGGACACCCCTGCCTAATAGTAAGAGATTTATTTGAGACACATTGTATGTATCACGGCTTATGACTCTTGTGCTCAATGCTGTGTGGAATGGTAGAAATAGTTTTCAGTGGATCTTAAACAGTTTGTTTTATTTGCATTCCCACATTCGACAACCTAATGCTAGAAAAAAAAAACAAATGGATGTCCTTAAGGGACAGTTCACCCAAAAATGAAAGATCTGTTATCGTTTACTCATTGGCATTTTGTTCCTGTATGATTTTCTACTGTAGAACACAAAAGAAGATATTTTGAAGAATGTTTCAACTGTTTTTTTTTTTTATACAATGAAAGCCAATAAGGTCAAATCACCACTGTACCTATTAAAATTTTTCAAAATATCTTGTTTTGTGAAAGAGTCAAATATGACGGAAACAATGATGACTGAATTTTAATTTTGGGGGGACTTTAACTCTTGAAGCCAGGAATTTGCTTATCAAAACATACAGGAATTGTATCTGGGAAATCAGATGAAGAATTATTTAGCATGCTTTAAACATTTTAAGTTGATTTGAAAAAGAATTTGCTGACAAAACAGTTTAGTCCCTGGTTTTTCTGGCTAAGCTTGACAATATTTTTGTGAGCGTGCTTGTTTGCTCAAATTGGCTTTGTGTCTGGTTACAGGTCATCCGTGGGGTCTAATGAGGACTATGGTAATGACACACACAGGGCCTCACCTGATCCTCCTGCTCACTGCTGCAACACCTGCTGTGGTTACCTGAGCCAGGCGGCACATGGCTGTTATACTCAGTGGAATACAAGTAAAGCCATGCGACAGTACATGTCAAGTCAAGTCAAGTCACCTTTTATATAGCGCTTTTAACAATACAGATTGTGTCAAAGCAACTGAACAGCATTAATTAGGAAAATAGTGTGTCAATAATGCAAAATGACAATAGTAAACACAAATTTTTCAGTTAAAGGCAGTTCATCATTGAATTCAGTGATGTCATCATCCAGCTCAGTTCAGTTTAAATAGTATCTTTGCAATCATTTGATATCGCCGTCATGAATATCAAAACTCAACGATATCGCTGGAAATGAAGTGTCCCCAACTAAGCAAGCCAGAGGCGACAACGGCAAGGAACCAAAACTCCATCGGTGACAGAATGAAGAAAAAACCTTAGGAGAAACCAGGCTCAGTCGGGGGGCCAGTTCTCCTCTGACCAGACAACCAGCAGTTCAATTTCAGGCTGCAGCAAAGTCACATGGTGTCAGAGCTCCAACAATCATCTGGTTCATGTGAGTCTTGTCCCGGCTGGGGGGCCTGTGGTCGTCTGAGACAAGGTCTTTACAGGGGATCTGTATCTGGGGCTCATCTAGTTGTCCTGGTCTCCGCTGTCTTTCAGGGCTGTGGAGGTCCTTTCTAGGTGCTGATCCACCATCTGAATACGTACTGGATCCGGGTGACTGCAGTGACCATCTGATCTGGATACAGACTGGATCTGGTGGCTACGGTGACCTCGGAATAAGAGAGAAACAGACTAATATTAGCGTAGATGCCATTCTTCTAACAATGTAGCAAGTACATCAGGTGTTATGAGAAGTGTTCCCGGTTCCGGTTGACCTAATTAATGCAGCCTAAAAATCCTTTAACAGATTTGAATATTAGAAGCGTATTAGTGTGTTATGTGTAAGCCAGGTTAAAGAGATGGGTCTTTAATCTAGATTTAAACTGCAAGAGTGTGTCTGCCTCCCGTTAGTTAGGTTACAATATTTACAATACATGTAATCATTTGTACAATATTGTTCTATGGTAGTCCTGGATTGTTTTATTTGTTTAAGTATCACACAACCGATATCTTTAGTGAGAGGTTAAAAGCCACTCATTGGTGATTTATTTGCTTGGCCAGTGTTTTTTTTGTTTTGTGTGTGTGTGGATATTTTGCTGTTGTTGGCTCTTTAAAATAACTGAAATAAATTGGTGAAGTAATATGGAACTGTAATGTGGTCAGGACTGGAATTGTTTTATAACCATGTGGTTATTAAAAACATGAGAACGCCCTTCAGCCAATAAGAATCAGGCATTCTAGATTGCTGTGTTATATGGACTACTTAAAACATAATAATGTTTAGAAACTTTATTATCAATCTCACCACATGTTCTGCAAGGAAGCTAGTCAGCTTGCTTGATGATTTAGTGAAGTGAAGTGACGTTTGGCCAAGTATGGTGACCCATACTCAGAATTTGTGCTCTGCATTTAACCCATCCAAGTGCACACACACAAAACACACAGTATGAACACACACCAGAAGCAGTGGGCAGCCATATTGCTGCAGCGCCTGTGGAGCAGTTGGTGGTTCGGTGCCTTGCTCAAGGGTCTCACCTCAGTCGTGGTATTGAGGGTGGAAGGGAGCGCTGGTTATTCACTCCTCCCAACCTACAATCCCTGCCGGACCTGAGACTCAAGCCCGCATGGGTTACAAGTCCGACTCTCTAATCATTAGGCCACGACTGCCCCTTTAGCTCTTTAACTTTATCACAGTTTTCGTTATTCCCCTTTTTTCTTTTTTTGTATGTAGTTCCTAGTGTTTAGCTTTCATGTTCTGGTAATCTTGCTGATAGAAGAATTTATAGTCATGGTAGACCACTGCTGGATCATCAGGTTTGTGACCTTTCCTCTACAGCATGATTCCACAAGGAAAACATGTCACTTCCACATGCTGTCATAAAGATAACCACTTTAAATTCATCAAAAGTGTGACCCCTCAGGTTATTGGTTTTATGTGTAAACTGTGTATTTCATAAATATTTCAAATATTTAATCATCCGATTAAATGGTTAAATGGTTCCTAGTGGTTCATATTAGTCGGCTCAGGAGAAAAATATTGTCCTGACTTATTGTTACCTTTGAGTCACCTGACCTGTGTCTTGGATTGAGTGTTCCTTGGTTTGTGTACTATGTACACAAATGCATGAGGTAAAACTCACAAGTCACATGTCGTAGCCTGTCAATTGGCATACATGATGTGAATAAATTCATCTTATCTCATCTGATTTCCCTTATTCTGGCCCTCGCTCACGTTTTTTTCTGCCATGGGTCATTTATTCTGAGCACATGTAAATGTAATACAAATCATGTCCTTCTATTGTTAGAGCTTACACACCAAGGACGGCACAACCGATATTGCTCAAAATTGTGATGATATTTGAGAAGAAAGTGCTTGGTAGTCCGACATATTGAACTATGTTACATTGGTGAGGCAACTGCACATTTTGTAAATAATGCTGAAGCTTCAATGGTTTTTGAAATATAATCTGGTACAACTTTTAAATAAATGAAAGAGTTTTGAAAATCAGCTTTCTTCATATTGCATTTAACAGTGTTTTGATTGTTATGCACTTTGAGAACTCCAAGCAAATGGTTAAAATAACTGTTTACATAGAACATTATTCAGTAAGTGTCAGGTATAGCCATTATGGAAAGCTAATTCTTAGATTTAGACACCAGCATGTTTGTGGAGAGATTTTACTCTAAATCCTCATCATTACTGTAAACCTGGTCACCTTATTCTCTGATGTGTGGTTGACAGGCAGCAGGTCAATACTAGTCTTAAGTGGTAATGTGGTCTGGTCTGGTTTGGGCTGGTCTGAATCTATTTAGACTGTAAAATGTTTGAGGTGAACAAGGCCAAAGGGTTATCGACCTGTGCCACACATTCATTGTCAAAATAACTACTGACTTAAACTCAGAACATATGAGACTGACTTATGTTGTGAAAAAGTAGTGGTCAAAAAATTTGGTTTCCACCAGGTTTGAGTCTATTAGCAATATGACATAACAAATTAAATACTTACAGTAAGTGTCTTTTCTGTAGATTGCTCAAGTCTTTATCTTATTAGTTCATTCATTAATACTTCTGTATTATTATTTGTAGCTTATTCTGAACAATTTCTCTTATAATAATTCACTATAACAAAACTGTATTGTGTGATGCCACAATGTCCTTAAAATATAATTTTTGACTTATATTTATGTAAATCATTTTATATGAATTTAAGCACTTCACAATTCCATATAGTATTATGTACAGTATAGCACTGTTTTAACCATATATATTTCATATAAGCTCCTGTGTTTTTCTGAGAAATTAAAAAATAAATGTTTTTTTTTTCTTAAGAATCGGTCAGCTTTTTGGTGATGTTTTACCATAACTTATGACATTAATGAAAATCATTTTTGTATTAATTCAAGCACTTTCATATAGTCTCTATCATATGTCTGCTGTCATTGTCTATTTCACGGTCCTGTGTTTTCTGAGAAATAAAAACCAGTGCTAGTAATAGTGTCTCATCCTCTTTTCTTTTGTAATTATTTCACCCAAGAAGAAATCTATTGAGTTACTTTCACTTTTGCTTATGTAAGATAAGGGATGATTGGCTTCTTGGTACTTTTACAACTGTTCAAACCTGCAAACGCCCAAAGAAAGGACATTGTCTTGTAGTATATGCACAATATGTAACAGGAGTGTATAATATTTGTACAGTTTTATTTTTTACTTTGCAACCAGCCAAATGAAGAAAAAAAAAAACATATAGAATGTCCCCAAAACACAGATAGACAGTAATTGCCAGCTGTTGTCAGTTACTGGAGGGCTACTGTCCTGCAGAGTTTAGCTCCAAACCTAATTAAACAAATCTGAACCAGCTAATCAAGGTCTTCAGGATTACTAGAAAGTTGCAGGCAGGTGTTTTGGAGCTTTTTGGAGCTACACTCTGCAGGAAACCGGCCCTCCAGGACCAGAGTTTGTCACGTGTCACAGAGGGATGACGTTTAAGAACGGTCCATAGACTGAACACACACTGTATGTGGCTTGTACTTTGATCTGTCTTGTAAGATTGATCTGTCTACCCTGTCTACTAGAATGGTGTTTAAAAGTGAAACTGTAAAAGTGAAAAAAAGTTAAATGATTTATTACAAGTCATCCAATCAAAACAGTTGGTGATCATGATGTAATGGGATTTTATTTTTTTTGAGATCATGTTACAATGGGAAATGCAAATATAGTCCTATGGAATTTTTCTTCTTTCAGCTGAGTTCTCCTTTCTGATATTTTAAATGCTGATAATCATGGTAATGTCTGGATTTTTTTGTCACATGCTGTCATATGAAAATCGAGAAAATAGATGTTGTGATATTTATTGTGGAAAACTAGGTTTCTTTCTTTCTTTTAAAAGCATGTATCCCATGCACTATTAAATCTAGTGTATACAAAAAAGAGAGATTGTTGAGCTCTTATTTGTTGTTTTAAGGAATGTGTACAAGGAAACTTCCTAAACCACACCTATTTACATCAAGGAAGTTATCAAAAAAACAGGATTCTCCTTAACTTATTTGTGATTATTTTGCATGATGCAAAGTTTTGTTGTGTTTATACTTTAAATTTTATTATTTTCCCAATGTGAATGTAATATGAAATACTCATGCATGTCTGTAAAATCAGCCTAAATGCAGTGTCATGTTTGGAAAAGGTGTTGACAAGGAATGTTTTGCTGCAGCATGTTGTTCTAGGGCGTATAAGATAACTCTGCCCGAGAAGAAATGTAAATGAGGAAAAATTTCACTCTGGGTGACTAATAAATCCTCAGAAGTTTTATGTTGCGGATGATAAAATGTAAATACATGCAAGGCACGATAAATATAAAGGGATTATTTTTCACCTGTCAGCTGTTTTGCATGTGCTGCATAATGTTGTAAATAGACCAAAGGTTCTGAGCAACTTGCAGGTGTCTTTGTTTTTTTACTCATCCATATGAGCATATAATCAATATACAACTTGCTATTGTGCAAGATTTTTAGAGTATTGAATATTTTATTGCTGTTGCAAAAGCACTGCCATCATATGTGTGGGTGTTTTGTAAACTTTCAGAAAACTTGCTGTTACGTTTCTGATACCAACTAAAATTCCTTTCTGTTTTTCATGAGAAAGTAAGTGAATAGTGTTTTCCAAGAAGGACTGTTTGTCATAACTAATATACACACACACACACACACACACACACACACACACACCACACATATATATATTTATATATTCTATTTATATAGAAATAAAACATTCCACATGGTCAAGTCAAGTCACCTTTATTTATATTGTGCTTAATACAATACAGATTGTCAAAGCAGATTTACAGTGTCAAACTGAAAAATAGTTTTTCAGTAATGCAAGAGGACAATAACAAAGAGTTATTTAGATGATTCAGTGATGTCATCAACTGAAATCAGCTAAACCTGTATTAAGGACCGTAAAAAGATGGACTAATGAAGCAGAGCAGGATTTACAAGCTTGTTTTGACCTCACTGATTGGAGCGTCTTTGAAGCTGCTGCTACCGATCTGGACGAGCTCACAGAGACGGTAACATCTTATATCAGTTTCTGTGAAAACATGCGCATTCCTACCAGGACTCATCTAACTTAAAACAACGACAAACCATGGTTCACTGCAAAAACTCAGACAGCTCCATCAGGCCAAAGAAAATGCTCACAGGAAGGGGAATAATGTCTTGTATAAACAGGCTAAACACACTGGAAAAGGAGATCAGAGTGACAAAGAGGAATTATTCTGAAAAAATAAGGATTAAATTCTCTTCCAGTGACTCGGCATCAGTGTGGAAAAGTCTAAAATAAATCACCAACTACAAGACACCATCCCCCATCACTGTGGAGAATCAACAACTGGCAGTGTGAGTTCTACTGCAGGTTTGAAAAAAACACCCCACACCCGCCTTGAACACCTCTCCACACAACCATTCACACCTCCAACAACCCCCCTCTCCCCCACACCTGCAATTCAGATCAGCGAAGACGAGGTGCGCCAGGTCTTCCGGAAGCAGAAAAGGGGAAAAGCACCAGGCCCAGACTGTGTTACTCCAGTCTGTCTGAAATCCTGTGCTGATCAGCTGGCCCCCATCTTCACACAGATACAGATCACTTGAGCTGTGCGAAGTCCCTTCATGCTTCAAACGCTCCACCATCATCCCCGTCCCAAAGAAACCCAAAATTACTGGACTTAATGACTACAGACCTGTGGCTCTAACGTCTGTGGTCATGAAGTCTTTTGAAAACTGGTGCTGGCCCACCTGAAGGCCATCACTGGACCCTTGCTGGATCCTCTTCAGTTTGCCTACAGAGCAAACAGGTCTGTGGACGATGCATTTAACATGGGACTGCATTATGTTCTGCAACATCTAGACAGACCAGGGACTTATGTTAGGATCCTGTTTGTGGACTTCAGCTCTGCCTTTAACATTATTATCCCAAACCTCCTCCTGCCCAAACTTTCTCAGCTCTCCGTGCCCACCTCCGTCTGTCAGTGGATCAACAGCTTCCTGACAGACAGGCAGCAGCTAGAAAAGCTAGGAAAATTCTTATCCAGCACCCGTACGATCAGCACTGTTGCTCCTCAGGGTTGTGTTCTCTCTCCCCTGCTCTTCTCCCTGTACACCAACGACTGCCCCTCTAAAGACCCCTCTGTCAAGCTCCTGAAGTTGCAGACGACACCACACTCATCGGCCTCATTCAGGATGGTCTGCTTATAGTCAGGAGGTTAAAGAGCTGGCTGTTTGGTGCAGTCTCAACAACCTGGCGCTCGACACGCTAAAAACTGTGGAGATGACCGTGGACTTCAGGAGAAACCCCTCTGCACTCCCCCCACTCACCATCATGGACAGCACTGTGACTGCAGTGGAGTCATTCAGGTTCCTGGGCACCACAATCTCTCAGGACCTGAAGTGGGACACTCACATTGACTCCATTGTTATAAAGGCCCAGCAGAGGTTGTACTTCCTTCGCCAGCTGAGGAAGTTCAACCTGCCACAGGAGCTGCTGAAACAGTTCTACTCCGCCATCATTGAATTTGTCCTCTGCACTTCTATAACTGTCTGTTTCAGCTCAGCTACCAAATCTGACCTCATAAGACTACAGAGGGTAGTCCGGACTGTTTTGAGCGAATCATTGGTACAACCCTCCCGTCTCTCCAAGAACTGTACTCATCCAGAATGAACAAAAGGGCTAGCAAAATCACTCTGGACCCATCACATCCAGCACACTCCCTCTTTGAAATGTTGCCATCTGGTCGACGCTACAGAGCACCGAGCACCAGAACGACCAGACACAGGAAAAGTTTCTTCCCTCAGGCAATCCATCTCACGAACACTTAACAATAACTGTGGAACAAACACTATTTATTCACTCATACACTTATTTATCTAACACACACACTCATTCTACATTTCAATTTGCACATAATATCCCTGTACATACAAAACTGTCTATTGTAATATACCTGCACATAAAAAAAACAATTTTTTTGTCGATTTGTATATTTTTATTCCTTGTTTACTTGTTCTATTTTTCTATTTTTATTATCTGTGTTTTTGTTCTGTCATTGTCATTCTGTTACACTGTGGAGCTTCTGTCACGAAAACAAATTCCTTGTATGTGTTAACATACCTGGCAATAAAACTCATTCTGAAGTCGATTCTGATCTTCCAGTTCAGCTCTCTTCACATAGTTCTGGTGCAATCAGTCACTCAAGCGTCCCCAACTACTTTAGAGTCTCAGATGCATTGCTGGATAAAAGAGGTTAGATGTTCATTGTACAACATGATCTCATTATTATCTGCCTATTGCATTTCATATATTAGGTTTAGGCGACAGTTAGGGACTCTAATATATCAATGTCATATTAAAAGTGACTATACAAATTTATTATACAGCTCTTTGGATTATGAGATTCTGATTGGTCAGTCACGGCATCCCACAGACAGACACTTCCTAATATTTGTTGTCATGCACTGGAGTACTGTATATCTCATTTAGATACCTGAAATAGGTGCTACTTTGATAATAGGAAAAGTTCACCCTAAAAATAAAAATTTGCTGAAAATTCACTAGCTTTCAGACTCTCAGAGAAGTTTCTTCATCGGAGCAGATTTGGAAAAATGTAGCATTACACCACTTGCTCATCAATAGATCCTCTGCAGTAAACGGGTGCCATCAGAATAAGAGTTCAAACAGCTGATAAAAACATCACAAAAACCCACAAGTAATCGACATTATCATATTTAATCAACTACTGTAAAGCAAAAAAGTCAAATTTCTCCAAATTATTTGATGAAGAAACAAATGTCATCGTGTGTTTCAGTTATCGACTGCTATCGGCTTCTATAGCATTGTTGCAATGTTTGTCTTGCACGGACAGTTATTTTGTGCATTGTAATGAACTTTTTTCTTGAATCAGAAGTAGTGACCAGCTTCATTATTGTGATTTCCAAGTGAAACAGACAGACGTTTGGAGGGGAGTGGATGTTCTGTTCAAGCCATCAAACTGACATCAGAAAAGAAATGTCACAGAAGTGTAAACAAATTTTCAGATTTTGATTATGAAAATAAACTTTTTTTTGTGGATTAACAGATTAATTGCACAAGATGTACACTAACAAAGTAAATAGGGTCTATTTTGATTCAATCAGACTTGAATGGATGTCTCATGTTTTACAGTCTGCAAAATAGTCATGCTTAAATACTTCACCATGTTGCAAGAAAGCCCCAATAACATTGAGCTCATGTTATTAATATATGCTAACAGCACATTGGCCTTGACCTTGACAGTGACCTTGATAGTAACTATAAACACACGAGAGCTTGTCACTGCTCTGTTCCCACGACCGACTCTTATTTCAGTTGATCTCTTTTCTTTTTTCCCATGCAGGGTTTAGTTACTTAGAAACACGTTTCCTGCAGAGCTTTGTTGTCATTTTCACCTTAAACATCTCAATATCTCAGTACATTCATTGGTAGTAGGCCTGCAGTTTCAAATGCTACTCTAACCTCATAGGAATGTACAATGAACACACAATGTGGTCACTGTACAGTGCCTGTGATCTCCTATCTCCTGGGGTTTGTGTCTGTCACCTATACAGCATGACACAACTTGTCCTGTTAGTTTGAAGATACCAGCTTAGCATAGTCTGATCTGTTGGCAATGACAGCCTGATGTTTTGATGTCCTTGTACTCTGGCAATCATTGATCTTCTTCCCACACCTTTCTGAGAAATAAAATATGGCTATATAAAAAATATAGTTTTGCAAAACCACAACTTGGCAGTTGAAAGATAAACTACTGGAAATATCAAAAGTCAAACCTTTGATTTCATATTAGAGTTCAATTGATTAATTTTGCTACAGTATCATAAAGTGTTTTTATTTGATCAAAAAGTGCATTGTAGAAAAATCTGTGAAATTTCTGGTAAAAAAAAAAAAAAAAGCTGTGGTTGCCAGAACATTGTGGTAACAATATTTTATTACATAGGCTGTAATAAGAAAGCCACATGTAGAATCAAAGTGCATCACAAGTAGCTTTCCCACAAGTTGAGGTAAATACTAATATAAAGAATGTACACAGTGTCATGTAAACAAATAGAAAACACTATCATCGTAACACACATGATACTACAATAATGCAATAACCATTCATTTAACAACATAAGATGTAACACAAAACCCAAATGTACACAACTAATAAGAAGTAACTAACTAAGAAGAAACAGTTTCCTCAATAAAGAATTAATTAACAGGTTACCAATTAACATTTTTTCTGTAGCATTTTTAAAGTCTTACTATTTTAAAGTACGTACTTCCATGTGTGACTTGCAACATTCCCTTCATTCTGTCTTTTGTCTGGTTTTTTGTCACATCATTGTCAAACACATTGTTTGCATAGTTTTGCTGAATACTTGGTCAGTTTCTGTTGGGTAAAGTTTTTGTTTTAGGATGCATTTTATTAATGACACATTTTAACATTATCCATCTGAGAGGAAAAGAAAAGCCTGTGTTTTCTTACCAAACCAGTGTGTTCATTCTGATTCACATTCACTTTACATTGTTATCTGAAGACAAACTGCATCTTCACAAAGCTTTACAGAAATATCAGAGTTTGTTTAATAATAAAGGATACATGGGTGTTGTTTGATTAGGTTAGTTATGACTGTCTACATGCCTCTAACCACGAGAGTTCGGTGCTTTAGAGAAAACTGATCTCGTAAGTACTATGATTGGTATGTGTCGCACCCTTTAAACTAATCTGAATTTGATGGTAATGTGCCTGAAGGAGAATACACCTTGACTACTTGCTGTTCAAAGACCAAAAGCACATTTTAAAACAAAATAAACAATAAAATCATATCTTAATATAAATAAGTCAATTTATCACTTTTGTACGTGGTGAAAAGTTCAAATGGGCATTATTGGTTTTAGCCTATGTTTGCACAATCAACTTTGCAACACTTATGCTTCCTCACGTATGACAGGTTGTGTATTTAATAAGATAATGTGCTTGACACATGCAGCAGCTGTTTTGTCATTAAGGGGTGTGTATATCAGTGTATGTTTGGATGAGATATGTCTTGTCATTTTAACTGGCCACCTTTCAGTCACATCTGCCTGAATGCCCTACTGTGGTGTTTACTTCTGTATGCACTCTGATACTGGACACTTTTAACGTGATTTATGGAATATTTTCACACTTTGGAGTATCATTAAACGAAGATTTATACAAGTAAAGGGGTGGTGTGTTAGTTTACTGCCTGCTTGGCAGTTTCAAATGTTTGCATTGATAAACACTTTTCAGAGCTATTTTATACAAGTGTGTAAATCTTTCCAGTTCAGAGAGGCCTTTAACAAATATCAACATCACTAATAATGATTAGTTAGCATGTCACTGCCATTTAGTTTTAGTTTTTAGTTTGTGTCCCATGGGATGCATCAAATTGATCAAAAGTGACAGTATAGACTTTTATTTCACATAAATCACCTGATACACCCCATAACACACCCGATGTACTCGCAACATCGTAAGAAGAATGGCATCTATGCTAATATTAATCTCTTTTATTCTTATTCCGAGATCACCGTGGGCATACAGATCCAGTCCATATCCAGATCAGATGGTGGGTGAGCACCTAGAGACGACTTCTACAGCCCTGAATGTCAGCGCAGACCATGTCAACTAGATGTGCCCCAGAGACAGATCCCCTGCGAAGACCTCGTCACCTAGACAGCCATCAGAACAAGACCAGAGGAACCAGACAAGTCCTCTGCACAATCTGACCTGTGTTGCAGCCTGGAATTAAACCACGCCATGCTGGTTTTTGTCTGGCCAGAGGTTTCTCCCAAGCCTAGTTTCTCCCAAGGTCCCAAGAGAGCTGAACTGGATAATGACATCACTGAATCATCTATGAACTGACTTTAGCTGGAAAAATGACTCTTTGTTATTGTCCTCTTGCATTATTGACAAACTGTTTTCCTGTGTGGCACTGTAAAGCTGTTTCGACACAATCAGTATTGTATAAAGCGCTACATAAATAAAAAGTTGAATTGACTTGACTTGAAATGCAGTTTTTTTCTGTTCATCAAATATTCCTAAAAGAAATGTATCACAGTTTCCACAAAGATTTTAAGCAGCACAACTGTTTTAAACACTAATAATGATAAGTGGTGTTTCTTGATTGCCGAATCAGCATATTAGAATGACACTGAAGACTGGAGCAATGGCAGCTGAAAATTCAGCCTTGCCATCGCAGTAATAAATTATTTAGAAGTGCAACAATATTTCACAATATTACTCTACTTACTGTATTTATAAGCAAATAAACACAGCCTTGGTGAGCAAAAACATTAAACAATCTTTCCGACCCCAAAATTTTGAATGGTAGTGTAAGTTTATCAATAACTACAAACTAACCAGTGAACTAACTAGCTCCAGTTGAGTGACAGCTTAATTTTAGTCTAAAATTTCCACCCTGCTACCTGCTTCATTTGTCTATTTAATTTTGATGTTTATTTAATATTTATTGCTAGAAATAACTATTACATAACAATACATCAATTCTGTATGGGTTTTAAGCTGTTTAAACCTTATAGGCCCTATACTATTTTAGTCACTTTAACCTTCTGAGGGTTGAATACATTTCCTTTCACAGATCATTGAAAAATTTTTCATTTTTGAGAGTTTTAACCCTATTTTGATCCCCTTTTGTGAAAAATGCCAGATAAATTAAGTTTCACAAGCAATCTCATGGTCTGTCAGGATGCTTTAGACTCTATCTGAATCTCAAAAGGATGTTTTAAGCAGTAGTATATTCTCTCTGCTTCAGGAAAAAAGAGGTCATGATGTGAGTGAACAGTGGGCTGGACGTCTGAGACATTACGTCACCATGGATTCAGACAAGAACATTCTGTTCTGAGGCCAAAACATGAGTCCGGTCTCCGAACATGCCCAAACAGAAACAGTGACCTTATGTAATGTCACGATGTAATGCTTTTGACATGGACGATGATGCAGAAGGTAATGACAACCCAAACAAAAGCAAACTAAACCTATTTTATCGACTGAACAACATTATAAAACATAAATACCTTAAAACATACATGTCCCTTTGAGATTTGCTTTTCTGATTACTGCTAATTGGGTTGCATTGTGTTTCTCTACACCTACTGATTATAACACTGGACAACAAACCTTTATATGGAAACATATTATCCACTATTTCTGTCTGATGTCTAACATTCTTATGATTCATCTATCATTTTCTCTGATCTAATCTAACCTCTCATTTCAGCGGTCTGTTCTGCGAGCCAGATTGGCCCAGAAGGGGGATGTGTAACACCCCCACAAAGCCTGTTTCCCGGCAGCAGCGTGTTTTCACATTCCAGAGTTGTGAGATCATTCCACTTCAGCTCTCAGAATGATATCTGTGTCCAGAGGCCCGAACAACGGCATCCTTCATATGGTACCAATCATACCGCCCACGATAGAGCCTTTGAGCTCTGTACCGCACAACAACAACAAACAGACTCCAGTCTGTAAACACTACTAATGTCAGTGCAGTATAATTTAAGTTTGCTAGGGGGAGCTTCGATTTCCTCTGTGAATGAACATGCCCCTTCTCAGTTTCTCCAATGTTTTTGTATTCTAAAAAGACAGCAGGAGGGAGAGAGAGAAAGATAAAAAAGGATACGAAAGCCAAACATCACAGAAAAAAAGAAACCAAATACCATTCTGAATACAAAGCGCTCATTGACGGCACCAGCATTCTTTTTAAAAGCCGATACCCACTCATTCTCCACAGAAATGCTGGTTCACATTATTCTGGACCGCTCTAGAACTTCAAGTTCTGAATGAAGAATGGTTATAATCTGGCAGAGGGAAGCATTACATCTGCATTACATTTCCATATCTTGGAACTAACATCTTCCTGATTCCTTATTCCAGAAACAATGCTAGCACACCTCTGCTGTAAATAACCTTCGGCGTGGGAGGAAGCGAATGTATTTAAAAAATGTAAAACATTACAAACATTTGAACATCCTTCAAAACAAATCTGCTTGCTTTTTGGGTTATAACACAGCAAGTGTTTGAACTATGAAGCATTTAAAGTATGTAAACTTTGTAGTTAGAATTGGGTTTGTGGGTGTGCACATGTTTTACCTTTGGTTTTCAAATGAATGTAAATGGGTTTAGAAGGAATGACAATGAATGTTTGCTCAAAACACACACTGCAGCTTTGTTCCAAGGACAATTGGGTTCTGTCAGTGCTGCATTCACTACTTTCCCAGAAAAGACTAGCAAAAGTGTATTGTCTATGGTAAATTCAGAGATTAAAAATACAATGAGCACCGTTTTGGTAAATTACACTCTTTATATATTGTTTAAAAATCCCTACATATTGGTCATCAAGGGAAATTTGGATGGGATTCTCATGTGTGTGTGTGTGTGTGTGTGTGTGTGTGGCTGGGTGAAAGAGAGATCTGCATGGGTGGCAATAGATGTGTACTTTAACCTTTCACAGACCAGGAAAGCGAATGCAAATACAGAACCATGGAATTCACATGATCTTGACCTCTTGGAAAATTCTTTTCACTTCCCTAGAATGGTTTATTTTAATCATTGCCATAGATGCAATTAATTAAGGTAGATTTTAACTTTCTAGTCCTGTTATCTCATTTAAAGGATTACAGTTTGACACAGTGTTGTTGTTTTGAATTAAGTTCAACTTTCCTGTAAAATGAGTAGTTGTTCTCTCAAGGTTTTCCCCCATGGACTTTTGCAAAATTTTAAAACCGCTGAATTGGTTTTGGCCTTGGCATTTTCCCTTCAAGTCCACAAAGGTAAAGGCCCCAGGCATTTTAACAGCCAATGGCCAATGACCAATTTTCTCATTCAATTTACTTAAAATATTGGTCTTTAAAATGCCTCATACCTTTAATAATTGACCGGCAGCAAATCCCCGTGGATTAAATAATAGCTAATAATAATCAGAGCTAATTGGCTAATCTGAAGCATGTCTCTCATTTACCCTGCAGTTGTCTACAAACTTTTAAGGATCGATTAGTGAGTGGCCATCTCCATAAGAATCAGTCTCTTACAATGTAACTTGCCTGGGAATAAAATTGATGTAAGGCATTTTTAGACATCATGAGTCTTTCATGACATGTCAAGATTCAAAGCGATGGCCATAGAATGTTGTTTCGGAATGTTGCTTTCATTTCTGATTAATACAGTACATATCAGAAATATGTGAAGAACTTTATGTTGGTTCCACTGAGATTTTTTAGACTAAAGGCTGTGTACAGATGGAATTGCCAGTCATTAAAATGATCAAATGAATGATCATTTCTAAAAAAATATATATGAATTATTCCATAGCAGGAGTTCACAACATTTGATGAAGTGCAATAAACAGTTTTCAGAAGAGCCAAGTTCAAATATTGTCACATTCCACTCTCATTTAACATTCATAATTTGTTGTTTTTTACTCTTGACAAGAATCATCAAGCATAACATAAACAGATAAAATAGTGTTTATTTATTTTTCTAATATTTATAGAAACATCATATTGATGACATTTGGATGCTAATGATCCATGACCACTACTTTAACAACAAGGAGAACAGTAGCCACATCATTCTGTCACAAGTTACAGGGGTTTTATTTTTTTACATTTTTATAAAATTTGTTTTAAACTCTTTATCCAGTAGTCCAAAAGACTGGAAAAGTCATGGGGAAATTATCATAGCAAATCATTGGGTGAAAATGAGAAAACCTGCTTCATATGATTTCCTGATGTCATTTTAATTGGCTATGTTACAGCTGGTGTTAAGCGAGATTTCATAAAATAAACTTGAATAATCTTGTCCCAACACGAGGGTACTTTAGTCCTCACTGCACCTCTGTCTCCCCCTGGCGGCTGTGTGATGAATCTCCTCGTTCTATTAGTTTGGTCTGGAACAAGATCTCTACATCGATTACTCTCTTAAAGCAGCACTATGTAACTTTTTCTGTGTTCAAAATTTGCAAAAAATGTATATAATGAGCGAGTGCATCATGAATTAATCTTCCAAACCGCGTTTTGTCTTATTCCGAATCACTACGGTACACTTATAATAAGTACTTATATTTGGACTATTGTAGCCTGGTCGGGTCGTCACCGATGCGGAGTAACACATACCTGCGTGAATCGCCATAGACATAAACTTAGAGAAGTAGCTCCGGTTGGAATGTTCTTCCGCGGGATGTGTGCAGTTCTGTTTATTAACCGCTAGAGCGCCAAAAGTTACATAGTGCTGCTTTAATGCCACATTAGACTAGCGAGTCTGACATTTATTCAGCTGTCAAGCTGGTATATCTGATAATATTTTCAAAACCTACAAATGTGCTCCTGATGATACAGTAATATTTTGCTTTATGCAACAGATTTGAGTCCTATATATCCTGAAATCTGGTCCCCTGCTCTATTTTAACTTATCATGCCATTCATTTAAATTATAAATGCATATATTTTCATCTTTACGTATCTGTGAAATAGATTTAGGTGTCAGGATGAGCTTAGCTTTCAGCAGGGCTCCTCGAAAGACTGCGGGTAACCAACCGCATGTCCAGACTGCTGGATGCAGAGGAGGATGAGTTCTACAAGACCACCTATGGAGGAGTCATGAAATATCACCTGTGCGGCTTGTCATCACGGGCTTGTGTTGACACATTTCCACAGCTGTAACACATTTATACTTCAGCATGGACGTTTGGACTTGTACCTGTAAGAATATGACCCGGATTATTATTGTCTTGAGACTGTCAGGAGATCACTATCACATGACGCTATAGAGTCATTGTGCATTTATTTAATCCATCAATGCTAAAAAAATCACAAAAATAAAAAGGATTTTGAAAAATGATATACAGTAAATTATATTTATATGTATTTTGTATATCATTTTACATTTGGATTATTTCACATTAAGTTATTCTGTTTGGTTATTTGCTACGCTTTAAATTTATTTGAATTCAGCTCAACTCAATGTATTGTATAGAGATTTTCACAATTCATGTTTTAAAGCAGCTTAAAAAAATCTATTATTCTAATAATGAATATAGTATATATTTGTTACATTCTATATTCTTATATATATTATAAAATATGCATAGCTTTTTACAATATGTATATAAAGAACACAATAATAGGGCAGACATGTATTTCAACAAATTTATACAAAGTATTATTCTAATAAATTAGATACTGTATATATTGTATACATTATATATCTTAATTGAATGTAATCCATGCGCTATGCAAATAAAATGCACCTGTCTAGTGTCTCCTCTGTGACTTTGAGTCCTGAAAACTTGATTTCTGCAGGAATCAGGTGATGAAGAATATATGGGCGACTTGTCTGAAACGGAAGATGAAGTGGACAGTGACTTTGACATTGATGAAGGGGATGAACCTGACAGCGAGCAGGAGGAGGATGGGCCACGTCAGAAGAGCAGAGTGGTGACCAAAGCCTACAAGGTATAGGAGGGTTACTAAGAAAAAGAACCATAAACCCATCATAAAAAACTACCATTAATAGCTTCAGATGACTGGGAATATAATGCATGAGTCATATGGACTAGTTTTATGATTCATTTATGGTGCTTTTGCATCCTTTTTGATGTTTCAGTCCTTATTCTTTGTAATTGTGTATAAAAGAGTATCCAGTACGTTCTGTACATAAAGTAAATAATGGCAGATAATTTTCATATTTTTACACCACTTGTAATCCAAAACAACGAAAACTGGCTGAACTGCCCAGGAGGACAGACAAGACAAAGATCAACAAATACAACCCCCTGAACTACAGGAGGACATCAGCAAAAGTGAGAGTTTTGCACTTTATTTACACATGCACATGTGACATAACCAGACATACATAACAGAAGTTTTGTCAATAGTGTAACAATATGGTATGTATGTATGTATATGGTAAAAGTATATGTCATTAGATGCAAAAGTATGGGAATATACTGGAAAATATAATGCAATATATGAAATAATACTATTATATTTTTTACATGTATATCTTTATTAAAACACTAATAGTTCATTAATTTATTTTTCATGAATTAATGCATAGATCACATCATAAACTACGGAGAATGTGTCATAGTACATTTTAGTAAACTTTGAAATTGTTTTGGTCTTAGACAGGAAGTCGGTACGTCAGTCAACAACAGAACACACATGGCTGACGTACCTAAGGCTGCAAGAGAGGCAGGTTGCTCCACATCGAAGAAAGGGTACTAGACATGAGCGACCTTTGACCCAGGTGGAACTTTTGGCAGAGGCCAAGATCATAGCACAGATTAATCTTCGATCACTGGGTAAGGAATTGATAACTGATAACTGCAAATTGTTCTGTCTATAAAACCTGAATGCTCATAGCTGTTAATGAATTTTTTTGGCAGAAAACTATGAGCGTTTGGAGGCAGATAAGAAACGACAGGTTCATATGAAGCATCAGTGTGTGGGTCCTGTTATCCGCTTTCACTCTGTGCTCATGCCCCTGGTGTCTGATGTCACTCTTAAAGAGGAAAACGTGGATGTAGAGGGGTACTTCACCTAGTTCCTCATCTCTTCCTGAATGTTTAATTTTTACTTCTCTTGCATTTTAGACTTAAGACTTTTATTGTCTTTCAGTGGGTGTGTACACTATGTATCTATTTAACCTTTATATTGCCTGGTGCTTAAAAATAAGTAAATAAGTGTTCTCATGTTTACAAATACTCCTCCATTCATTGATTTGACCTAAAAAGACAATCAAAAGTATATGATTTTTTTTCTGTTTAGAGGTTTGTTTTGCTTCTTATGTGTGCATGCATCATTTTAAAAAATTTTCATAACAACTATTTAATGTGTAAAATATATATATTTTTAATTTAAACAAACATGTTAAACATGCTTTTTTAAGTATAATATAAATAGAATAAACAATTTAAAAATCACATACTGTATATATATATACACACACAATTAATTTGTCTATACACATCATATACACATAATTGTAAAACTGTTTAAAAATTGTAATTAGAAAAAAATGAGTGTACCTCTATTTTTGTCTTTATAGCTCTTATATTGATATTTTTTAACATTACGTCTCATTAACAGTTTGGACCAAGACGCCCAGCAGAATCCAGGCCCTCATCCTCCACAAGCTTTTCCCCAGTCAGAATCAACTCTTACTGCGCCGCCTAGTGTCCTCTCCACTAATGCAGCTGCTGTAAACCCTTCCCTGTCATCAGGGCCTGCCAAATGCTCCAGTGAAGATGAATCCTTCAATTTCTTTCCCCAGTCCCTAACTCCTCGAATTCCTCTCCAGGAGATCTGGCCCTGTTACACATAAGCCTGCGTTCTACCGAGACCCCATCACAGACATTCCCTACGCTAATGTACAAGCCTTTAGGATCATCCGGGAAGCCTATAAAAAGTATGTGGCTACCCATGGCCTGTCCTGCACTGGCACAGCGACTCCAGCTGACTCCACTGCAAAAAATCTGCGCCAGAAGGTCATTATTAAACAAGGCATGTAGAACAATACACAAGTAAGATGGACAAGTAGGTAGTGAAAGAGAACAGAGGAAATCAATCAGTCAGTCAATCAGGGGTGGTTTCTTCATTAGGGCGATAGGGGTGAGGCACCACCAAAGTGTGAAGGAGGGATTTTCTTCTATCAAATTCAACCACAGTGTTATAGCTGTCACTGTTCTAGAATGTTTGTTCTGCCTTTGGACATTCCTCTCTTAATTATCTTTAAGCTGAAGTCAGGACTAGTCTATATGGCCTGAATAAAGCAAACCAACTTACCAGTAAAGTTTTGATGGATGACGATTGTTATGGAGGTAAAGAAGATTACAGTGACATACGAGAGTCATACATTATTAGACATGCGAGTCCGTTATTATTAGTGTGCAAATAAACAGACCGTGTGTGCGCTCTTGATAGCTTTTTGCACGAGCATATTTCAGTATGATTGCATGTCTGGCAGGTGTTTTATAATGGACACTCGCTGAAGAAGTGTGTTTTTATAGGAGTTTGCAATGGTCAGTGTTTATACATATGGGCATCAACACTCACTCTGACACTGGAACTGATCACTGGTCATGTTGAGCTGCCTTCAGATCGCCACATTTGAAATTCTTGAAACTTGTGTTTTGCTCAGTTTAATAATTCTGAATGGATCCATACATATTTATATACAGTCCGGTTAAGGCGACTGGTATAGTGGTCTGTTGGCATCTCCATTTGGTATTGCAGCTTGACTAGTTATAGAAAATGCTCTACACAAATGTGACATTTTTTTCCTCACAGTTTTTGCTATTGCACTGTATACATAAATTGTGAATTATGAAAATTAAAATATTTCTATCTAGCTATCTATCTGCCTATCTTCATAATTGTTTTATGATTTATTTAATGCACTGTTTAATGTACTTGATTATGTAGTAATATGTATTTATGATGTGTTCGTATTATTAAAAACAGCATTAAAGATTGCTGTCATATAGCCTTTTAGATGTCATTATTTTTATAATAATTAAGAAAAATGTGGGTCATCTATAAAATGAGCTCATGTTGGAAAGATCCCACTTACTACTAAATGCAGCCAATGTAAAAACTTCAACATTAAATTCGAAACAGAGATAGCAGATCTTCAAACTGGGGTCTCTCTGACTTGCAATACCGCCTCTATACCCTAGAGGGCACTCCTCTCTACTAAAATGTTACGCGTTTAACGCGTAAACCTGAATTAATCAAACAGATGACTACATGGAGCCTCTCTCTGTCCCTCTGTTTCATAGTCACTAATCTCTCAAAGCCCAAATAATGAAATGCTGACCTCATGAAGAGTAGCTCGTATCCCTGTCTCAGCTCAACCCAGATAGCAGGCGAGCGAAGAAGGAAGGGCTTAAGGGGGGAACGGCTACCGGGGAGGGGGGCGACCGAGGGCTATTCTCTGATTTCAAACATAGAGTTGCTGTACAGAAGATCCCAGCAGCTCTGAGTCCTAGTGAGGGTAGGTAACACACTAACTGTCTTTCTATAATCTGTGTCTGTGTGTCTCTTTTAGCACCAGGACCACATTATTATACGTTTTTTGGACACTGCATATAGTTATGTATAGTAAGCAGGATTTGCTTTTTTTACTGACTATTTTATTTATTTAAAATTTAAAATGCACTTATTGCTGCAGTCAGCTACTAATTGCGTGAATTATTGTTTTGGTGATTTTGTTGAAGCAATCATTTTAGTGTAGTTCATGGATAGGGGCCCCAGTGGGTGGTTTGTAGTGTAAAGTGTATAGTAAAAGTTAAAGGTCCAGTTAGTAGATAGTTAGAGACTCTAGATCTTGTTGGATTAGTTGGATAATTTTTTGGTTAAGGCTTTATGGAGAACAGTGTTTTGCAGAGTCTTCCTGCAGATGCACCTGTTGATGTGAGTGCATGTCAAAACAACAATCCTTAGCAATCTTTAAACAATCTTTCTTTTATTTCAAAATAAGTTTTTAATACTGGTGATTGTCATCCTTTCTTTGGTGGTATAATGTTCTTAGACATTTAATTTATTTTTTCAAAACAGCCCTTATTTTCCCAGCCAGCCTTGCTTTGCAGTACTGCTGCACACTGCAGCTTTGCAAGCGGAGAGGATTTACGCAGCTGGAAGTAGCTGACTTGTGAAGCTAAAATTAATCTGAGGGTTGATTTGGAATTTTACACTTGGGTGGTTCGGCTTGGTGAAGTCAACCTACAAATAGTGTGAGGTCTTATGAGTTGTGTGTCAGCTGGAAAATGCTGAATGATCAAACTCCATAACTGAACTATGGATCTGAATAAGAAGGTTCTTTTTAGGCTCATGCTGCACATCAGGAGAGCTCTGGACACTTGGAAAATCACTTTTAGTGTTTCTGGTGGATGATAGGGTATCTGATGTGTCAGTGCCCGAAATTTGTTCTGTGTCCTTCTGAAGTACCAGAGGGGGAATTGGGTTTCTGAGACACAACCAAAGTTTTTGTCATATGGACGATAATAACTTTATGGCCTCTAGAAGGAAAGCAGTCAGCAGAGTCAGATTGCATTTGGAGGTGTTTAGTCAGTTTGCAGTTTGAAATTGCCATGTTTTTCAAGAAAAAAAATAGAAACAAGGAAGGACTAAAAATAAAGGTTACAAGATGTTTTTTTTTTGCAGCCATGCCATAGATAGAAGAACCATGTTGGGTTCACCTTTTAGTGAACAATTCTTTTGCTTAGTGTGAAGAAGGTTTTAATAATCTGAAGAACATTTTTCCCACTATAAAGAACCTTGTGCAATGGAAAGTTTCCATGCATGTTAAAGGTTCTTCATGGACCCATAGATGCCATTACACTCTTAAACATGAAGGTTCTTTACTGCTATCTTTGATTCCATGAAGAGCATCCATGGAACTTTTCCATTTGACAAAAGGTTGTTTATATTGGAGTAAGGTTCTTTCGATGTTCGTCACACTCAGAAAAAAATGGGTCTTTTTATAACTGTTTACTTAAAGTTTTTTTGTGGAACCCAAAAGGATTCTTCTTCGGAACCTTTTAAGAGTGTGGAATTTCTGCCTAGTTTTGTCAGTATTGTTTTTCTTTTTTCCCCCCACAACTTTTATCATTTAAACAATTTAATACGCATGCCATTTTAGATTTTGTTTGTTTTGATTTGCAGTTTAATCAATACAATAATTAAAATTAGAATGACATATTATGACATTTTTTAAATGATATCTGTTCAACATAAATCAGTTCAATTGAACTCCAAGCACAGGACATTACATTTGTATTCAAAAGATCTAATTATAATTTGCATGTTGTGCCTTAATATTTGTTTTTTGAACATACTGTACTAACTAAAAATAAATTGAGTTAAAGAAATATTTTCTCAATTTGGAAATGTCAAATGTTGTCCACTGCCTTGCGACAGTGAAATAACAAGGATTCCACGTTGAAGGACTAATTTAAAAAACCCTTTTCACAACTAGTGAGCCTGAACAGGTGAAACTCAACTAATACTTTTAAGGCTTGAGTTGGTGTCATATGGGAGCTGTGAGAACAGGTGTTAGGAACAGGCAGACAGCCGCTCTTTCCTGGGATATGTGCACAACACAAAAAGATGACACCTGGTCGGCAGAAGGCCTGCTTTTGGCCAGTATGTTTATTGTAAGACTGAAGAGACAAAGTAGTTATTGGCTATTTATAAACCTTGAGCCATCAGTCTAGACTGACAGGTTCCTGAAAGAATGGTGTCAGATGCATTATCCATTTCTGAGGGCAAGGTCATTTAGACGTTCACAAAAGATAGTGTAATTTGAATTTGTTCAGAACTGATATTAAGATTAGTTAGATATATAACAATAGTTCTAATTTTAGCCATGTCAAGCAAATATTTTTCATTCAAAGCAGTTTAGCCATCGTCCACTCAGTTCATTCAGTTCTCTATATTTCACATTTCTAGCTTTACTGTTAGTCCAGCTAAAGACATCTGAAGCAACTAAATCTGAATAAAGAACATAATTTTCTGCAAACGATTCATAATTATTCTTGAAATGAGATGAGGGCTGAGTTGGGTGATGGTAATGCTGTTTCTGGAGTCAGTAAACTTGTGGTGGGTTGATTGATGTCTACAATCTTTAGTTTTCATTTTCTGTTCTTAGCTCTCTGATCCTGTGTTTGTGTCACTGGCTTTACAAATTAGTGCCACACTACTCCGGTCTAACACCTATGACAGACAGACAATCACAAATACACTCCCAAAACAAACACAAACACACATTTGTCTTTTTGATTTTTTCCATAATGTAAAATCAGCCATCACTAACGCTAATAATCTGCAAATTTGATTTAATTTAATTTGATCAAGAATTAGGAGTGTATGAAGAGTGCAGAACATAACAGATCCTTGTGACTCATTGTGTGATATTTAGCAGTAATGTTCATTAGCATATATTTGTAGCCCATTACCTCACTGGTGTCCAAATGGTTTTACCACATGATTGTAAACATTGATCGCCCAACTTACAGACTTACAGTTTGACTAACAGTTTAAACGTAATTTGATTAGAAATATTTACACATCAAAAGCATCTTTAAAGTTATATGTGCAAACAGGAATGTTTAGGTATTTAATTGGAAAATAAAATAATAATTCTCATAAAGAAAAATCAGTTTTACTGTAATAATCACACAAGACCATATTTTGTAACATGTTCCAACATGTAGTTACAGATGGATGAGTTTAGGCCGGTTACATAACGTGTTAGGCTGTATTGTCTGTAGTTTGTGTTGCAGATCCAGTTTGGGTGTGGTGGTTTGAAACTGGTAACTAGCCCATGACTCTATCAGTCTGTTTTACAAGGCGGATGGGCGGAAACATAGGCCACCTTCACGAGTGTGAGCCAGTGATAACTCCTCACAGTTCTAACCTTCTCCTCCTTACTGTAACCCAAAACCCAAGCATTACTGTTCAGGGACTAAAAATAGACAAGATTCTCTCTGTCTCTCTGCCTTGGAATGAAAGAAGCAGTGAGTACTTTCCTCATGTCCCATATGATCGGCGCGTCTACTGTAATAAGATAATGTTGTCAGAAACATGTTCCCAATACACTGTACCCTCAGACCCCAAAAGCTCTTCCTGTACACAAATACTAGCCTTGTTCTTTTAATTCAGCTGGGCTTTGTGGCATTTTACAATGTAAGCAGTTCCCTATCATGCCCTTTCAGTGGCTGGCTCATTTGGCCAGGCTGAAAGTGAACTTGGACTGGAAAGCAGGTTTTTCCATTCATTCTCAACTTCTACAGAAAGCGTTGAGGTACTGAATAAAGCAAGCAGCCATTATTGTGCCTTATTTGCAAGCCAAATACTGTAAAACATGATTTTTTTTGTGTATGTTTCTGGCTTAAACTTTTTATCTCTCTCTCAGGGCCCGCTGTCTCTGGGCGAGCTGTGTGAATTGAGAGTACCATCGAGCAGCAAGCATGTCTAAGAGTGATCCCCGAGACATTGACGAGGATGCCATCCTCAGGGGCCTCAGCGCCGAAGAGCTGGATAAGCTGGAGTATGAACTACAGGAGATGGACCCTGAGGTACTATGCCGTACAACTGTTTGAAACTAAAGCATGGCCAGGTTACATTTGAGTAGACTTTTGAAATGTTTTGCTACATGCACTTATTTTTGAGGAGACACCAGTGGTAGATAAGATATGATCTAAGAACTTTTTTTTTTTTTAAACAACTTAAGACTGGAATACACTACACAACTTTTACCGAGAGTTTTGACACTTATGTTGCTTAAAGTCAGCCTGCAGATTTGAGTTCACAGATTTCACAGAAAATAGTGTAGTGTATGATGGTCACAGACTCTTTTGTTTTTCAGCTTCAGATTATGATTCCATCCAGTTGTTTTGAGCCGATTTTCGAACACATTGTTTTCATTTGTCATGCATCTCCTAGAAACAAGGCGCATGTTTATGTGTGAGTTTTTAGTGTTCGGAACAGCTTCAAAGTCTGATAGTGTGTAATCCTCAGTTGTTTGGGGTATAATGCTAGTTTTTAATGTGTAGGCATTTACAAAGTTGGTAAGTGTATGATGCAAAACACACAATCAAATAATAAAGGGATAATGTACAGTCAGCAGGTCATTATTGCAAAATAAACTCCAACAAACGAGGCACAAGACATGAAAGTAGTGGCGTTTCGGGACAGTGGCCTGATATAAACCATTGCCATGGGTGACAGCGAATATTTGAAAATATATGACCGCTGAATGCTATGATTGACCAATCAGAGTCAAGTATTCTGGAGCGCTGTCTTATAATTAAGCATAATTGCTGCTGAACTTGGCTGTGCTCAGAACACAATTTGTTAATGATAATTACTCTTGTGTCCCACTGGGAAAAAGTCCTACAAATCCTACTACAGATTTTTTTTGTTTAAAACTCGATTTTGGAAGGATGAAGCAATCAAATGTGCATATGTGAATGGGTGATTTCTGATAGCAGAAATAATTTTAAACGTAATCATTTTCTTGACCTTTCAGAATGCCATGCTTCCAGCCGGGTACCGTCAGCGCGACCAGACCAAGAAAAGTCCCACAGGCCCCTTTGATCGCTTCGCCCTGATGGATTACCTGGAGAAGGAGGCCATGGAACACAAGGACAGAGACGACCTGGTGCCCTTTACAGGGGAGAAGAGAGGTACCACCACCACTGGATTGATATTAACATAACATTTCTAACATCTAACATCTGAAATCTCTTAGTAAACAAATGCGCTTTGAAATATTCTACTGAAGGCATATTTGCCATTTATTAGTCATCATCTGATGCATATATTAAAATAAAATTCTGAACTTTTATATAATTAAAATGAATAATTAATTATTTATCATATGTCATTTTCTAATTATAGTTGTATTATTTGGTTGTTTGTTCCTTTCATGTGCTTGCGTTTTAGCTGTAAGTAAAGTGACCAATTCTCTTTCTCTCTGCTGTCTGTAGGTAAACCCTTTGTCCCTAAACCAGGAACAGGACAAATCCCTGCGGAGGAACAGATCACTCTGGAACCTGAGCTAGAGGAAGCACTGAAGAATGCAACAGATGCTGAAATGTGTGACATTGCAGGTGGGCATCCCATTTCTACTCAGTTCCTGTTGATTCTTTTCACATGATATAAAACAACTTATGATATCCGGTCTGGATAGGCATTACTCTCATTAACTCTTCTAAAACTAATCCTCACTTTAAACCTGTAATGTCCTGTAACGGCTCTGACTGTAATCCAAATTTTGATCCTTGACTAAGGACTAATCCTCTATTTGCTATTGTAAACAGCTGATCACAATACCTCGTGCATGACATTTGTCAATCAAACCCTTTCTAATTTCATCTGCTCTGTTTGTGTTGTACAATCAGTGTCTCATATGACAACCTTTTTAATATATATATATAAAAGAAGCAGCCTAGCTGACTTATAAGTGGAACTATGAATGGTGTAGGTCATGCACAGAATTATACCACACAGTATCTATTTCCCCAAGCTCAGCAGCTCACCAAAATAAAATGAGCAACAGCTATGGGGGTAGAATTGTTGCTTAATTCCAAATAAAAAGATTATGATCCACAAATAAATAGAATGAGATCCACAAATAAATCTTAAAGTTTCACAAACATTAATTAAATTCACAAATGAATAAAATGAGATTTCCAAATGAAAATCATATTCATAAATATATTTTTATGTCACAAACACAATTTTGCTTGGCATTTATTTGTGAATTGCGTCCTTTGCATTTGTAGATAGCTGCACGCATTTTTGAATCGCGTCCTGTGCATTTGTAGATAGCTGCACGCCTTTGTGAATCGCGTCCTGTGCATTTGTAGATAGCTGCACGCATTTGTAAATCACGTTCTGTGCATTTGTAGATAGCTGCACGCCTTTGTGAATCGCGTCCTGTGCATTTGCGAATTGTGAAACATTTCTTGCATCAAGACGTGCTGACAATCCACAAATACGTGGACTCCACCCACCGTCTACTCAAGCCAATCAGATAACAGCCACATTTCGCTGACCAATTGTAGCACGATCTCGCTATAGCCAATCACTTTTTGCTTTACAATCAGGGCGGTCTCGTCCTGAGATAACGTCATTCATCTGCATTGGCTCAAATAGGTCATATAAGGGCCATACAATGGGTACAGTAAAAGATGTTTAAAATTGTATTTCATTTGACCATTAGACTGTGTATCAAGCCAAGCTATAGTATTATATTTTACGTGTCTTTGAAAATGCCAGAGAAACAGTGTTATGAAGTGTAGTAGGTTAGACTAGTGTGTGTGCGCATTTACAGTGCTTTCTTTCATTGTATGATTCAGTTTATTAAAATACATTTTGAATGACTTCAAAATTCAAGATATGGGAGCAGAAAACATATAAATTTATATAATTTTATATAGTTTATACAAATATCATTTATATATCATTGTCGTTTATTTTCTCCAAAAATCAACATGATTTCAAATGTGATATTAAAATTATGTTATATTAATATACAGTTCAATAAACAAAAACAAGACGGTGTTTCGTTTCTGAATGAATCAACCATTTAAATGATTCAGTTCAATCGCAATGACTCACTTAACAGTGACTTGCTGCCACTTACTGGTGGTTTAAATTTCACATTTATATTTTTTTTAATAATTTCAAATGTCAGTATTCGACGTTTTTTGTTTACAATATCAAAACATTATCTATGCATTTGTAACTGCAGGTTAAAGCATCCCATGTCCCTCTGAGCTGCATTAAACAGTGTGACATCTAAATGTCACTTCAGATGCAACTTTAACTTTTTTAAATTGTCAGCACGTCTTGACGCGAGAAATGTTTCACAATTCGCAAATGCACAGGACGTGATTCACAAATGCGTGCAGCTATCTACAAATGCACAGGACGCGATTCACAAATAAATGCCAGGCAAAGTTGTGGTTGTGACATAAATATATATTTGTGAATATGTTTTTTATTTGCAAATCTCATTTTATTTATTTGTGAATTTAATTCATGTTTGTGAAACTTTAAGAATTATTTGTGGATCTCATTCTATTTATTTGTGGATCATAATCTATTTATTTGGAATTAAGCAACAATTCTACCCCCATAAACAGCCAACTAGTCAACATGAGCAGAGATGGAGTGAAAATGTTTGTACTTCTGTGTTGGGTTGGCTGCAAGTCATCTGTAGGTTAGAAACACTCTATGATTGTGTGTAGGCAGCATTTAGCCAAACATAAATATCACTTAGCTTACTGCTTCTATTAAAAAAGCAACATGAGACACAAAGAATTCACATTATTCTTAATTTAACATACTAAAGTGATGGAAACCGGTCAATAGTCTAATTGTCATTGAGCTTCTGTTGTGAGCACTTAATAATGAGCCTTTGCCCTTAAGGACATTTAAAACTGTGGAGTTTCGGAGTGTGTCACTGGCTGCAGATTTCCCAGCAGAGCCCCTCATTCAGAATACAGTTTTAACTCTGGAACAGTCCAGTGTAGGATTTAACTGTCAATAGGGTGATTTAATGGATGAGTCAGCTTTTGCTGAGATGTAGGGTAGCTAACTGGATTTCTACATAGTACTGGTGGTTTTAATGTGCTTATTATATCTGAATATGGAATTCAAGCTGTAGTACAAAGGGAAGGTCTGGTCTATCCCAATCCTAATTTTATCTGCTGTTGCCCTACTACAGTATTTTTTCACCAGTCCAGGTACCACTAATTGAAACCTGGAGTGGGAGTTTATAGTGGATTTACTGGCTAGTCAGCGCCACCTGGTGTTCATATGCAATTTGACAGTTAATTGACAAATATCTAGTCAGTTCTCTGCAGTGCAGCTTAAATGATTTGTGCCAGCATTGCTAAAAATTTATTCTATAAAAGATTAACTAATAAAAAAAGTTATTATTGTTTTACTATTTTATCATTTGTATACTATTAATTAAAATAATTCTTTATTAATTAATTACAAATTAGATAATTAATAAAAAAATTTTTAATTATAAAAAATGTTTTTATCTTAAATGAGTGATTACATGGATTAATTATTATATAATTTAATTATTAATTACTATTATTACAATTATAAATGTATAATAGTATTTATTGTTATAAATTTATAAATTGTATCATTATAAAATTATAATTATCATTTATCAACATATTATTATAAGACAGTATTGTGATATTTTTCTCATTAACTATTCCAATTAAATATTAAATTATTTTTCTATATTTCTAAATATTTAATTAATTTGATAATTATTAATTTTATTCTTTAAAATGAATTCATTTGATAATTTTATTACAATTGATATTTAATTATTATTATTCTTGTTATTTCTATTTGATAGTTATAATATGTTTCCTATTACGATACTGTATCCCATGAGAGTAGTCCAGAAGTATTGGATGTTTATGTCATTAACTAATGACATTTTTGTATCCTCACAGCCATCCTGGGAATGTACACACTCATGAGCAACAAGCAATATTATGATGCCCTTAACACCACTGGCAAGATTGCCAACACAGAAGGCATCAACAGTATGTATACCTACAGCACATTTAACATTGAACCACTTAATGTCAAACAAAAGTTTTATATGTGTTTTTTTTTTCATTTTTGTTGAATTTTTCACTTTTAGTATATACAATAGTTCTATATAAGCTGGTCAATACTCTTTTAGGTGTGGTGAAACCAGATGTGTATAAGGTCTATCCCGAAGAGCCTCCTAATGACACAGATGTTGAGGACACTCTACACCTCATCCAGAAAAACGACAGCAGGCTGATGGAGGTCAACCTCAACAACATCCCGGTAAACATGCTAACTGTACTCCCACCTCAATAAGCATAATTATGATCACATTACAGACTGGGCATACTACTTATTATTATAAACAGACTGCCTAATTACACTTTCAGTTACACTTTCACTTCTGATCAATTACCATATTAATCATAAGGATTGATGCATTTCTCTGCATGAGCAGAAAGAAATAGTGACGACTGTTTGTGTTGCTGTAGGACATTCCCATCCCAACCCTGAAAGTGATTTTTGAGGCTATGGAGCGTAACACACATGTGCTAAGCCTCAGCATCGCTGGGACACGCAGTAATGACCCCGTGGCCCATGTAAGTCCTGAAGCCTGTGTTTTTGATGTTATTTCAGTAATTCATTCATTTGCTTCAATCTCATATATTTCTTCCACATACAAATCTGAAGACATATCGCTAAATGTGTAAAAGTGTCTTGATCAAATAAAATCTAAAATCGTAGCCTATGTGAATTTTCGTAAAAAAATGCTGTCAATAATAGTAAACATATATTTTATAGACTCAAACTGTGGAGTTTGTTTTTTTTGTTAGATTTTATCAAAACTATTCAGTTTAGTTATGTACACTAAAGTTCAAAAGTTTTGAGTTAGATTTTTTTTTAAATAAATGAATACGTTTTTTCAGGAAGGATGCTTTAAATTGATCAAAAGTAAAGTCATTTATGTTACGAAAGATTTATATTTCAAATAAATGTTGATTTTTTAAACCTTTATCTTCATTAGAAAATGAATCCAGGGAAAACACACTGTTTCCACACAAATATTAATCCGCACAACTGTTTTCAGCATTGATGATAATAATAAGAAATGTTTCTTGAGCAGCAAATCAGCATATTAGAAGGATCATGTGACCCTTAAATTACATTTTAAAATAAATGAAAATAGAAACTGTTGTTTTAGTTATATATATACGTGGTATATATATACTGTATTTTTAATGTAGTCTTGGTTAGCATAAGAGACAAAAACATTTAAAAAATCTTACTCGCCCCACATTTTAATCAATAGTTATTTTTAATATTCTTCATAAAATCAATCTTTAACTCTGTTTTCCTCTGTATGTATTGTGATGATGTCAGTTGTTTCTCCTGCTCTGTTCCTGTGAGTCAGGCTATAGCTGAGATGTTACAGTCCAACACTACCCTGCAGAGCCTCAACATTGAGTCCAACTTCATTACTGCCCAAGGCATGATGGCCATCATCAAGGCACTGAAGGAGAACTCCACCCTGACTGAGATCAAGATTGACAACCAAGTAAGAGCCTAAAACTCTTCTTCCAAAAACATCTGATGGCATGACTTTCAAATCTGAAAACGAAATTGTTCATGTGCATTCTCACAGCGACAGAAACTAGGCGACTCAGTTGAGATGGAGATTGCATTCATGTTGGAGAACAACCCCAGTATCATAAAGATTGGTTATCACTTCACTCAGCAGGGCCCGCGTGCAAGAGCCGCGTTGGCCATCACCAGAAACAATGATATCCGTGAGTGTATTCTCATATTATTTTCCCAAACATTGCAGCTAGTACTTGTCTTTAGCTGAAACAGGAAAAAAAAATTCATTCAGTTTGATGTTTGTTCCTACACTGAACTTGATATTTTGTGTTTATCCCATCTCCAGTTCGTCAACAGAGAGTAAGATGAAAAGAGGATGAAGTTTAGTTCATTTAGGATATATCAGTTCTCATGTGCACTCTTGGAGTCCTACAGGCACTCCAGTAACAGCCAGGACAACCCCTACAGATGACCCCGATATGCTTTTACCATTCGCCATCAGCCATTGTGGATATTATTATCGCCAACTTGATAAGACTTCATTGCTTTTTGTGGATTTCATCAAATCAAAAGTTCTGATCTAATAAAATTGACCTGCTCCTTAATACCTCAGTTTGCAAACTTGAAAAAGACACCAGTTGCTCAGTTCTTTTTTTTGGTAATATGGTGCTCCCGGAAAGGTTTTTTGTAAATATTTGAAATAAAATATTACATTCTATATTGTCTAATCAGATTTCAGTTTCATTAAATTACAAAACCATAATTTAATCCAGGTTTGTTCTGTGAAAACACTGACATACACTTATGTGCAAAGGTTTGGAGTCAATAGGTTATTTACATTTTTTTTTAAAAGAAATTAATATTTTTATTTAGCAAGGATGCATTAAACTGATCAAAAACAACAGCAAATACATTTTATTTACATTGTTACAGAAAACTTCTATTGCAAATACATTCTGTTCTTTTGAACTTTCTATTCACAGTACAGTTTCACAATATCACAGTTTCCACAAAATAGTAAGCAGCACAACTGTTCAACATTGATAGTAGGAAATGATTTCTTAAAAAACAAATCTGCATATTAAAATGTTTACTGAAGGATCATGTGACACTGAATGGTTGCTGAAAATTCAGCTCTGCCATCACAGGAATAAATTATTTTAAAATACAAAAAAACAATTAAGTTGCAATATTTCAAAATATTACCATTTTACTGTATTTTTGATCAGATGTAGCTTTGCTGAGCATTTCTTTCAAAAACATTTAAAAAGTCTTACCAACCCCATATTTTTGAACGGTAGTGTAAATACTCTAATGCATTCTCAGAGCAGATGCTCTCAGCACACTCACTGTACAAAACAGCTTCATTATCAGTTATAGATCTGGACTGTAACAATTTAGATTAGATTTAGATTATGCATTATTGAATTAATGGAGGATTGAGATAAAATAATGCATGACTCATGTCATAACTTTAATTATATGATGACCCAAACCCAGAGGCACAAAACAAATGGAACTATTCAATATCCCATGGCAGGGCTTCCTGCTCCCCCTCTACTAACCTATTTTTACACACGAACCACCCAGTCATGAAACCCAGTCTCATGGGTTTGAGTTACAACGCTCCAAATATACTACTGTACCTTCCTCGAAGAGATTTATGCTTCCCATTTGGAACATTAACTACCATTATTGCCATTTTTAAAGACTAATATATACATGGAGTATTTTTTTTTATTCTACACATTTGTGACTTCAAGCATGTAGGTTAATATGGGGTTTTGATTTTGGTGGCCGTCTAAACTTTACAGGCCTACATCAGAATGTGAAGTCCCACTATGCCAAAATCTGATGGCAATCCCTTGGTCAAAGGATCGTAGAAGAAGTTTTGCTGCCATTTCCACATTCTGTCTCGTTGGGGGGGGGGGGGGTGGGTGTGGGGGTGTTTGGAATAGATTTGGACCTCTTTCATCATACAACCAACATTCTGACATTGAAAGTAAAAGGATAATGTAAATATTTAAATATGAAAATATCTGTGAAAATACACCAGATGAGATTCAACACAATGAGGTCACAACCTCCTCACTTTATTCACATAGAAGTATTATAATTCTTTTTGCATGTTCTATATTAAAACAACCTCTGTTGGTTCAGATATTGTTTAAACACGATGGCAAGTACATAGTACTAATACAATTTGCAAAATGCAACAGCACAAACTCTTTTCCAGAAAGAATGTCTTATATTTTCGACCTTATTGTATATAAAGTAGGTCACAGAAATGTCATATGAGAGCTGTGACTAGAGACAATATCGTCATCTTGCACGCAGTTCAGTTTAAGTGTATTCTGAAGCATTTTCGGCAGTTACTGAACAGCATTGAGTCTGCTATGAAGATTCACTGCAAGGAGGTAACAGAGCCGGTTCTTCTTCATCTGAGTCAAACTCAGCATTCTCATCTTTAACCCATTTACCACTTCTGTCCTGCAGCCACCCTGAACTGGAACAGACAAGTGAGAAAAAAGGAGAAAAAGAGAATGAGAGATAATCTATGCGAAGCCTACATATAAATTAGTGAATCTATGTGGGTACGTACAGAGTGAGTATCAATTTAAGTTTAAAATGAATACGTACATACTCACTCTCAGGTCATCCATGATGTAGATGAGTTTGTTCATCAAAAACAGATTTGGAGAAATTTAGCATTAGATCACTTGCTTACTAGTGGATCCTCTGCAGTGAATGGGTGCCGTCAGAATGAGAGATTTTGAAGAAACCAATTAATCACTGTAAACTGTTGTTTCTGGCCACAAGACTAGTCCATAACACATCCACCAGTGAAAAAGTCCATCCACTGTTGTCCTCTCACACCAAAATTTGAAAATGAAAATTTAAATGTTTAGCACTGTTTTTGCTTATAAATGGTGCTTGATCTGTGCATATTTCTCTCTCGTTAAAAATGTCTAACTGATGAATTTGTTACTTACAACTGCAGGCGTTTGCACTTACTAGTGTTAATTGTGTGGGGCTGAGTCATGGAATAAAAAATAAACTTATGGATTATTGTGATGTTTTTATCAGCTGTTTGGACTCATTCTGACGGCACCATTTAACTGCAGAGGAACCATTGTGACAGTGGATGTAAGTGTCTAATTTCTGCAACAATCTGTTCGATGAAGAAACAAACTCATCTACTTGGATGGCCTGAGGAGGGCAAGTACATTTCTAGCAAATGTTCATTTTGGGTGGAACTATTCTTTAATACCTATTTGGATGTTTAGCATCAGTTCATACTGTAGTCTAGAATGTGGAGTTAAATGTGAGTCCACTGTGTCAGAGTGTTGTCTATACTTTTTATGATTTGAGGTATTTTGTGTGTTTGCAGTTCATTGCGTTCTGCTCCTCTGTTATATGCTCACACAGCAGGCTAGGATCGCGTTCTTGCCTCTTGCTTTGTCTCTCCTTTTCGTTAGATCTGTCCTGATGGGGGGGCACTCACAATGACTAATTAACATAATGCATATGGAGAATGAAAAAGATAGAAGCACAAAATGTCTACAGCCTTTAAATAAATATTTGAAGTACCTGTTGTACTAGTTGTTGCTATGGAGTCAATACTTCCTGTCCTAATGGACGAATGAGTTGATGAGTTGATCTGTTAATATTGAATCTTCTGTCTTCATGGGGGGGGGGGTCCTTGCCCACATGGCTGATAGATATCCCAGATACGTTCACTTCATGAATGTAGAAATAGACTTAATAAATGTGCAAAAAATTAAATAATCAATTAAACTAAAAAAGACATACAACGCAGCGCTAAGAGAGACTATAAAAGATTCAGACATATGACACAAAGATGGTTCAGCTCACAGACATTATCTGGCCTTTCTGTGGCAGCTACTGTATGGAGCAGTTCTGAGTAGGGCATGATGGGTAATTTTACGTGTTTGGCTCACTAGAGGAGCTGAACTGGAGGGTTCCTGAGGACAAGAGATAATGTAATGAGTATATGACCTTGTTATATGTGTATGTATTAAAGTCTGAGACCACACTGAAAATCTGTGATTCAAAAATAAATCCTTCTAATAAGAAATTTGAACAACAACAAAAAAAAGAAATATTATGATGTCAAACGAAGAAGAAATATTTAAGATGCTGCACTTTTTTGGGCCAAATAAATGACAATTTAAAGACAATTTTAAATTTGTGTAAACTTCTCATGTTCATTGTTATATAAATTACAATATGATATGATCAAATTTGGATGGCTTTTTGAATTCTACAGGTTCATAAACTGGTTAAAGAAAATGAATCCAGTTACCTGTTGATCATCTTCTGCTTTAACATAGTCTTGATGTCTTCTTTGATCAATTTCACGTAGCAGGTGATTCTTTTTTGCCATAGAACCATTTCATTCCTATAAACAAATAGACCAAAGTGAAAATTAAATCCTGAATGCTGGTTTATACAGAAGCTGAGTAAATGCAAAGGTAGAATCTCACCTTCAAGGTGTCGCTTTCCCTTCCTGAGCACCACGAGCATATCAACAGTGTCAAACACAGGACGCAGCTGTATCTACAGTGGGGGATAACACATATTACTTAGTGAATGTTACTGACTTCTTTCTGTAATCCAAACAGCCTGCAATAAATAATCACCTTCCGGTTTTCATCAGAGTAGCTTCATCATCTGCGATGAAGTTAGACAGAAGATCTGCAACGCGTCGTTTCTTGTAAGACAACGAGAGACAGAAAAACAGTGAGAAAAAGGGAAAAGGGACTGGTGCATGTGTACAAAATAACACATATCGGTCTGCTTGCTGTTTTTGTTATACCTTCAGTACATTTAGCTGACTTTGATCATCACCCTCCCTTTTGAAAGACATGTTTGGCGACCTGCAGTCTTGTTAATCCAGGTATTAAAAGCAGCTATTTCTTATTTCGCCACCACCGGCTTACTAACAACATCCCTTTCTTCCTGTTTTTGTCTGTGGAATTATGGGTAGTGATGTCTGATTCAAGATTGATAGCGGTTCAGTTGGCGTGAAGATTCGCTTGCACAAATCGGACTCATCCCTTCAAAGGGTCTAAACGGCACTCTCTGTTGGGGATGAATTACGTGTCCGTCTCAAAATAAGGTTTATTATTTCGTGTTCAGGGCATTAAAACCGCTAAAATGCCAAGAAACAGATGATGATCGGAAAAGTAACCTGACAGAATCATTTTAAAGCAGTTATATGTCCAAAAAGAATCGTATTTCGCTGAGTGGGACATGGGGCATCTTATAGTGCATCAGCTGACCCATGGGCTAATAACAGAGGCTTAAAATAGATCTACAAATAAGTATTAAGTCTGTCTGAAACTAAAATCTAACAGGCTAATACGACTCTATTATTGGTTTAATGGTTGATGGATGTTACGAGGCTTGATGTGTTCTGATTGTGTTGCGTGTTTGTGGGGGCGCAGCTGGTTATTGTAATAAGCGAGTGAGAGTTAGAACGTTATTTTAAAATTTGTAAAACGTCGTGTGGGTCGCGTAGGGACCGGTGATGTAAGTTTTTGGTCTCAGCAGTACTGTGGCTTTATTGGTATCTGGTGGTGAGCTGGGTATGGCGTTAAAAGCTTTCGGCTTCAGCATGTCTATCACGCTGACGGCAGTTTAAATCTACCAATTAAGGCAGATTGGGGGGTGTATAGTGTTGTGCAGGGAGCTTTATTTCTTTATTTAAACTGACTCATAGCAGAAGCTGTTATGTTCAGTCCTGCCGTCATGCGTTCAGCTGCAGTTCATCTGAAGTCATTATTAGTTAAAGGTTAAACGCTGGAGCTCGGGTCATGTCTTCCGATCACTCAGCGTCGCTCGCGGGGACTCGCGGCCTCCTGCGCGGCCAGCGCACCCGGTCCTACGGCAGCCTCGTGTCCTCTTCATTATCACCCGTTAGACAAAGACGAATTAAACACAAAGTTCAGCCCGGTGAGACTTTGCAAGGACTATCACTGAAATATGGCGTGTCTGTAAGTAAACAGAAAGCAGGTATTTGAGGAATTTGACCTTTTAAAACTTTAGTTGGATGTAATTACTAAATTATCAGCGTAATGTACTTTCAACTTATTTTTCTGTCTTTACAGATGGAGGAAATAAAAAGGGCAAACAGACTGTACACAAATGATTCAATATTCCTGAAGGAGTCCCTCTTCATCCCCGTGCTGACAGAGTCTGTGTCTTTCACAAATGGAGTGGAATTGACCGAGGATGAAGCAAGTCCAGCAGCACAAATACACACAGAATTTTCTAATGAGATCCCCAAAAGCCAAACAGACTCTAGATGTGAAGCGAATGCTGATCTGTCACCAGTGGAATACCTGAAAAAGATAGACAGCTTGATCAATCAGTCCAAACAAGCAGCTGTGAAGACCTGCCAGGAGGGAGAGAAACAGTAAGTTTTCAGAATGAAATGATGACTGCTGTCATTATTGGGATACAGAGTTCACTTATTGTATATCGTTTTGTTTGCTGTCAGCTTAGTCGTTCAACAAGTATGAGCTCAATGGAAGAACCATGAGTCATATGACTTGGGGTTCCAGTGGGCATCAGCTGATTCATTACACCGAAAAAAAATAATTGCTGTGGAATTTAAGGCAAGTTCACACCAAGGACAATACTACAACGATTAAGATATGGTAAGTCCTGAATTGAGAGGCCACACCTCAACTATAATGATAACAGCACAGAGAAACGATATTGTTGAAATCATGACCTTTTTTCCAGCTGATGAACAATAAAAACATTGACAGCCAAACAGAATCCATCCTGCTTTAAAGAGGTTGAGCATTTAAAATGGCCGTAACCGTTAAGGCTGGGACACACCAAGCCAAGCGACGGTCGGGCTAGTTTGTTTGGTGTGTTCCAGCTGGTGCTCGATGTCAGTCCCCTACTACAGCAGTGCGTGAGAAGGATTGATATAGCGCATGAGTCTCATATACAAACACAAAATGTCTGGGAGTTATAGCTAGTTTAAAGCAGATGAAAAAAACACTTTGTATTTCTGCAAGCAAAGCTCGACATGAATAACTAAATGCGGCTTACAGGCTTACGGCCTGTTCTACGGATACCTAGCACTGTTACTTTTAGGCATGGTGGGGTCGCAGGGTGTCGGGGGGATACTGTGGAAGACAATGTTATTTGAATGAATCATTAGTTCTTACGCTCAGTTAAGAATATTCATATTTTACCCTTTAAAAAAGATTTTAAATGTTTTTAACATTGTTACATTTTTACAGATGATACCGTTTGTGTTAATGAAAATGCATAAATAAATCTGCATCCCAACTCAAGCTACTGCTTCAGTCACTTAAGCTTGTCCCTAAGAGACAATAACATGTATTATTGTAAATATTGCGGCGCCACTGGTCTCAATTGTTGTCTTCGGGAGTCTGTATATACAGTGGTTACGGAAAGTATTCAGACCCCCTAAATTTTTCACTCTTTGTTATATTTCACCCATTTGCTAAAATCATTTAAGTAAATTTTTTTTTTTTCCTCATTAATGTACACACAGCACCCTTTATTGACAGAAAAACACAGAATTGTTGCCATTTTTGCAGATTTATTAAAAAAGAAAAACTGAATATCACATGGTCCTAAGTATTCATACCCTTTGCTGTGACACTCATATATTTAAACTCAGGTGCTGTCCATTTCTTCTGATCATCTCCTTGAGATGGTTCTACACCTTCATTTGGGTCCAGCTGTGTTTGATTATACTGATTGGACTTGATTAGGAGAAGTCCAACCACCTTTCTATATAATACTGCTTACACTCCACAGACACACGCGCGTGCATGCAGAGTCAAATGAGATCATGAGGTCAAAGAACTCTGCCTGAAGAGGGCTGCAGAGACAGAATTGTGGCTACAGGCACAGATATGTGCCAAGGTTACAAAAATTTCTGTTTGTTGCTGCTGGGCCTTAAGGTTCATAAGAGGGCACCAGTTGGGCCTCGATACTCCTTAAGATGGAAGACTTTGGGACGAACCAGTTAACCTTCCTAGAGGGCTGCGCTGTCGCAGCCAAACTGAGCTATCTTGGGAGTAAGATGTAGCCCCCTTGTGAGAGAGGTAAAGAATAACCCAACTTATCACTGTGGGCTGAGCTCGCGAGAGATGGCAGTCGGGAGATGGTAGAACGTTGTAGAAAGTCAACCTCACTGCATGGCCTCCTCCACTCAGGCGGGGCTTTATGGCAGAGTGGTTCGCGACGGAAGGGGCCTCTCCTGGGCTCTAGAGATGCCATAGACAGCATGGAAAGTTCGCCCATGAGACTCCCAAGATGGTGAGAAATAAGATTCTCGGGTCTGATGAGACAGGGGGGGGTGGTGAGGAGGGGGGGGGGGGGGGGGGGGGGGGGGGGAGAGGGGGGAGATGAACTTTTTGTCCTTAATTCTAAGCGGTATGTGTGGAGAAAACCAGGCACTGCTTATCACCTGTCTAATACAGTCCCAACAGTGAAGCATGTGGTGGCAGCATCATGCTGTGGGGTGTTTTTCAGCTGCAGGGACAGAACAACTGGTTGCAATCGAGGGAAAGATTAATGTGGGCGCAAGTACAGGGATATCCTGGACAAGAAAAAAAAAAACAAAAAAAGAAAAGCCTTCTCCATAATGCTCGTACCCTCAGACTGGCCGAAGGTTTACCTATCCACAAGGGACACTGACTCCTTAAGCTCACACACTAAATTAACTAAATGGAGTGCTCACAACAACTCTGTGACTGTTCTTGAATTGCCCAGCCAGAGCCCTGACTTAAACCCAAATTGAGCATCTCTGGAGAGACCTAAAAAATGGCTGTCCACCAACGTTTACGACACCATCTAATCTGACAGAACTGGAGAGGATCTGCAACCTGACAGAACTGGAGAGGATCTCCAAATCCAGGTGTGAAAAACTTGTTGGATCTTTCCCAAAAAGACTCATGGCTGTATTAGTTCAAAAGGGTGCTTCTACTAAATACTGTGCAAAGGGTCTGAATACTTAGGACCAGTTTTTTTTTTTCAGTTTTTCTTTTTTAATAAATCTGGCAAAAATGTCAACTAATTCTGTGTTTTTCTGTCAATATAGGGTGCTGTGTGTACATTAATGAGGAAAAAAAATTAACTTAAATGATTTTAGCAAATGGCTGCAATATAACAAAGAGGGAAAGATTTAAGGGGGTCTGAATACTTTCCGTACCCACTGTATATGCCCTGTATGTGTGCATATATGCTTTATAGTTATTGTTCTTGGTGTGGACGCCCCTTATCTTTGAAACAATTTATAATCAGAAATTGCTAATGAATCTTACAAATATTTACAAAGAAATGTCAAGTAACACAATGGATTAAACAAAATTTTGAAGTAGATAAACTGATGTAGTATTTTTCTTGTAAAACAAACTTAATTAATCTTTGTTTTATTCACAACTTTGAAAAAATTAGTGTACAAACCTATGTTGGAAATCCATTTTCCACCTACAAGGAATCAATTACAAAAGCTTTTTTCATACATTTAGCATACCATTTCCAGTAATGAAATCGCTTAAAACATTCACATTTGCATTTAAAGGTTTTCATCTATGGAGCAACTCCATCACAGCAATCTGACGTCTGACAAAGCATCCTCCCAGCATGCCGTTTTGGGAGCTGTTCCCATTACAATCACCAGACGGACCAGGAATCTGAGGGATAGGGAGGATGAGATCTTCCAGCTCTGATGTAGGCATTTATTAGGACTCTTCTGACTGTTTTCTTTGTTGTTTTAGAGGTCTCCCTCATTGGGTTTCATGCCTTTTAAAATGTGGAGATTGCTGGAGCGATTTGGAATAGTGTTTTTCATGAAACTACTACCAGCTTTAGACATGCACACATATTAGCACTGTAAAAGCACTGTAGCTTGATGCCTAAAAGTAATAATGTGAATTATTATAATTCTGCTGTATTTTTTTATGAGCGTAACCAAAGTAATGACAGACAGTTTTGTGTGTGACGTAGATGACTGCATTTGAGCGGAACTATTTAGGAATCTAGCTTGAAAAAATAATGCACTTGCTAATTGATACTGATTTTAATACTACCTCACAATTGCTTTGGGAATGTGCCACTGGACATCTTTCAGATGGTGACCTGTCAAACCTGTGAACACAATGCATAGTTTTGCACTGCAGTCACATGCTCGGTTTGCTGTTTTTCTGTTCTATTTTCATTTTGCTAAAGTGTAATGCCCTTTGTGGTTACCAAAATATGATAATAAATTTGTTCGTTTCCTGGACTGGTTTGTGTTTTGCATTTGTAAACGTCAAACACGCAGTCCTCCACAGTAAATTAATGCAGTATGAAACGATCAGATTAAATGCCATAAACGCATACAGATCTTGATCTTTTAACTTTGAAATCTTGAGTGATAATCAGTTACAAAGAGTAACAGAAGATGAACTAAGTTGTAACATTACACACAACAGTTAACGTCACAACTGAATTGCACCAGTATTCCTTCAGTCATGTGCATTTCTAACCTAGAATTAATGGATTGTGTGTTGATACAAGGTATTAGGGTGTGTATTATGAATATGAAAGTTCTCCAGACATCAAAATATAATCATTTTGCTTTTGTAAGCAGTTTCTTGTCATAAATACAAATTCTTTACACACACAAAATGTTATGTAAGATTAGCTCAATGCAAATAGATGGCTTACAGTAAAAACAGTAATATTGTTTTATATTACAAATTTAAAATAACTTCTATTTTGATATTTTTTCAAATGTAATTAATTCCTTCGAATGCAAAGCCGAATTTTCCGCAGCCATTACTAAAACCATTGTCACATAATTCTTTAGAAATCATTCTAATATGCTTATTTGGTGCTTGAGTAACATTTCATATAAATATCAATTTTGAAAACAATTGTGCTGCTTAATGTTTTTGTGGAAACCATGATAAATTTTTCTGGATTTTCAACACAAAGATTAACAAAACAGCATTTATTTGAAATAAATCTTTTGTAACAGTATTAATGTTTTTTTTCTGTTACTTTTGATCAATTTAACACGCCCCTACTGAGAGTATTAAAAACATCTTACTGATCCCAAACTTTTGAACATTAGTGTGTTGCAAAACTGTATGCAAATTACATAAGCATAAGCAAGTGCTGTAAGGAAATGTATTTAGTGGTTGTTCCCTTTTAGAACACAGCCGATCCCCCTCCTGGCTGTTCATGTCAAAATATAGTTGTTGACTGTGTAGTGCCAAGCTTACATTTGTATCATAGCCATAACCACCGGGTAACACTAGATGGCAGTGTGAATAGAATGTCTTTCTAAATGTGTTTGTGTGTTCCGGTTCTTGTTATTTTGTTGTCCTAGGAGGTAAACAATCAGCTCAAAAATGTTAACAGTTTTGAACAATACAATGTGCTCAAATTTAGTTGAGTAGTTGAACCACAGTGGTTTAGACTTCATTAATAAAAAATTAAGTAGTCTTGAAACCCTCTATCCAACGCAGCTGGAGTCTCCGAGCTTAAAAAAATTGTTCAGATGATATTTTTACATTTGATCTGAGCTCGCTCAGGCAGTAACAGTGGCTGTGTTAACAGTATCAGGCCACTAATATTTATTAATTGCACAGCAACTCTATTTCAGGGGTTGAACTGAAGTGTGACCCTTTCAGTCAGTCACTTTCTGCCTCTTTGGTTGCATTGTATGCAGTCTGAGATAAAAGGTGGTCCTCCTTTTAGTGCTTCACCGTCCTCATAACGTCCCGTCCTCCAGCAGTTTGTTAAGCCCGTTGCAGATTTTGGTGAGGTGGTGTTTGAGAGGCCCCGATGTGTTGTAAAGCTGGGTGAGGAGCTCGGGGTCAGCGTAATGGTTGAAGACGTGGTTGATGCGTCCGTGAGATTTTGGTGTGAGGTGAGTGTTTACAAGCTTCAGAAGCATGTCCCTACTTTCTTTCAGGATCTCTGACATAACTGCTTTGTCAAAGGTGAAATCTACCTGTAATGGGAAAGAAGAGACGTTTGTTGGTATAAAGATCAAATCTGGTTACAAATAAGGTTGTGTTCAGAACCACACCACTTGCTTTGTTGAAAGCTGGAAGCAGTTAATGCCACTTAATTATCAGTTGACAAATAATTGACACATAAATCGATTGTGATTTTGTAAAGGAAAAGTATCAAAGTGTCAAAGAAATGCTTACATAAATGCTTAAAAATACTTAATTACTATTTTTGTTCATTAAACAATAACAATAAAATAAAATAATAAATTGATTAAATTTATATTAATTAATGCTCAAAGGCATGTTTTTAAATAATGTGACTGAAAATGGGCAAAAAAAATTGTGAAAATTTTCCCCAAATAATTTTTTTTTATTATTATATGTTCCATTTATATTTTTTTGTTATTGTAATTTTTTTATTTATTTAATCAATGTTCCTACATTGCCAGATGTGACTGAAAATGGCAAAAATGCTTTTGTGCAAAATGTTATTTTTCCCATATGTATTTTATATTTTATTTTATTTTTGTAATTTCTTGAATGTTGTCAATAGTCAAAGTAGGTTAACGATATTGTCAGAGGTCACCAACTGTTTTTTTTTCCCTCTGGAAAAAATAATAATACACACTATCCAAACTTTAGATGGCTTTTTACCTTATGCAGTGCCACAAATGTCCCCATAGTTTAAAACTACTTGCTTTTTGATTTTTTTTAAATAAACCTTACCTGAGTTTCATGAAACAGAACATAAATTCAGAAAATACTGCTTAAAGGTGTTAGATGCATGTATTGTGTACCTCGTGGAAGCTGATGGCTGTCATGGCTCCCTGGTGCAATTTCTTTTGGAACTTCTGGGCCAGCTTTAGCTCCTCATCATTGAATCGATTGTGCCTGAAAAGGACAGCTATCTTCACCACCACTTTAATGAGGTCTTTCACCACTTTCTGGGCCTCTGAGCGGTTCCCAGTGTACTCCTTTGACACACGGTAAAGCTCATCTAGAATCTCGCTGCTGGTATCATCGATGAACATCTGCACCACAGACTTGTTGGCCATTTGGCTCAGGATCTTTTTCTGGGCCTTGAGCGCCATGTCCTTGGAGCTGAACGCCTCCATGTCTTAGAAAGAGGAGAGATTTACAGTAATTCAAGATGCTGATTTTTTGTTTTGTTACTTCCTAATACAGTGTGTTTTAAGTTAGCGTAACCCCTCAGTAACTTAAAAGTATATATATATAAATATATGAAGTAATAATTCAATGTTTTATTTAAGAGTCTAGCATCATAAAAAAAGATTTACTCATTAAATAGTCTAAAAATATGTCATTTAAAGTAGCATATAGATAAGGTTTATGACAAGTTATGGGAGTGTTTATGAAATATTCTTATGACTAATTGTGCATTTTCCCTTGTATTTTATTTCTAGTTGTGTATTGGTAAGATTGTCAGTGCTGGAAGAACTCCCACCATGGGGAAGTCTCCTTACAGACTTACTTTAATGCTTTGTTCATCAGGGGAAAGCTCATGCCATTTAGGACCTCATCATTGCCCACACATCTCACAAACAACACTAATTGTTCTCAAGATGGTGTGTCTTCATATCCACCACTCTCAATGCTGCTCAATGACATCCAAACATCTGTGATCAGGGTGTCTATATAACATTCAGTATTTTACCAAGTTTAAAGGAATAGTTCACCCAAAAATAGGAATTTTACTTACGATTTAATCACCCTCAGGACATCTAAGGTGTTGATGATTTTATTTTTTTGAAATTTGCCTGTTGAAAAAAACAGCACATGCTGGTTAGGTATGTTTTGAAACATGGCTGCTGGTTTAAGCTGGTCCTTAGCTGGTTATGAGCTGGTCATGTGCTGGTCCTAAGCAACTAGCTCCTGCTCAGGACCAGCTCAAACCAGCAGCCATGTTTCAAAACAACCTAACCAGCATGTGCTGTTTTTTTTCAACAGGGTTGTTTCTCCATCAGAACAGATTTGGAGAAATTTAGCATTACATCACTTTCTCATTAATGGGTCTTCTGCAGTGAATGGGTGCCGTCAGAATGAGTGTCCAAATAGCTGAAAAAAATTGTAATCCACATGACTCCAGTCCACCAGTTAAATGGTCCATCATAAACCAATATGGATAGAGGGCTTGTATTTTAGCTGAAAGCAATGGTTTGAATTAAAAAAGTCTTGATGGATTTGTTTCTTACAAACGACTTTTCACTTCACAAACATGGGATGATGACTGATCATGTGGATTCTGTGATTATTGTGATTGTACAATTTTATTGGCTGGACACTCATTCTTGTGGGACCCATTCCCTGCATAGGATCCATTGGTGAGCAAGTGATATAAAGCTAAATTTCTCCAAATTCCTTTAAATTTAGATAACATTTTTTGTGTAGAATATTTAAATGGAATAATATTAGTTGAACTATGATTTGCATGCACATCCTGTATGCATTTAGGCTGTAGTCTCTGATGTCCAACACAGCATAGTTTAGCATTGCTTCACAGATCGTATAGTCAGGAGAACGTGCAAAGACATGTATGAAAGAAAGAGTCACTGCATAGTACTTACAAGTTCCTACGTGAATCTGAAGATTGAATCATTATACAGGCATCTATGTGCCTTGAAATTTCTTCAGTGTATTGGTGCAATTTTTGAGGTCTTGCATATTTCCTTCAGATATACTTGTCATTAGTGATGATCTTTTTGTGCTGCGTTTATTAAAAATCCTGTACTACATTAACAAATGCAATAACTGCAAAGTATATTAATATGCAAATGACCTGCACTGTTCTTTTAAATGAATCAAGACATGCCGAAAGTGATGTCATATCTCAGTCAATCCAATTCTGTTTATGATGAACCAACCTGATTACATTTTAATGCAGTTAGAGTTTCATTTCCTAATGAACTCTATTTAATTAGAAGCACTGAGTACATTAGAACAGCCATTACTTTACATTCTGTGACATGGAACGTCAAAACAACTATATAAATACTCATTTGAACAAATCAGCATGTTGTACACTGTTAAACTGTGAAAGCAACATAATCCTACGGTTTAAAGGGGTCATATGATGCATATGATTATTTTGTGTATTTGGTGTAATGAAATATGTTTCTGCGGTTTAAAGTAAAAAAAAAAACATTATTTTCCACATACTGTACATTATTGTTTCTCCTCTATGCCCCGCCTTTCTGAAATGCGTCGATTTTTACAAAGCTCAGCGGTCTGAAAAGCTGAAGTGCTCGATTTTGCCACTAAGCTAGTGCATTGTGATTGACTGAATTCCTCAAGCGTGTGACGGAAATGTTACGCCCCTTACCATATTGTGATACCATGTCCCTGAGCGACGAGACAAAAACATTAACACCCATTATAAACTAGGCATTTGTTGCGTCCAGTGGGGACATAATTACAGATTATAATGACTTATACTGTCTTTTTACGCATTGCGTTGCTCGCTGCCGCGTAACATAAAACCATGGTCTGATTTGTGAGCGAGAAACGCCAAACAAACAAGTGCTACCTACACTGCTCAAAACTCGCTTTTGAATCATCAGTGGCAAATTCTTTAAATATGAAAATCTACTTACAGTCTGGAGTCAACAGCCTCATTGTAGTCTCCTCTACCAGTATCAGGAGACAGTCCTCCATAAAATGTACTGCACTCAAATGAATATTTGGGTTGAACTGTCCTGGAACAGTGTTGTAAATGAACTTAACCACTGATTTCTAGTTGTGTCCTCTTTTTTGGAAGGCCAAACAAAGTATTTACGATTTCGCAACGAAACACACAGCGTCTTCACAAATGGAGGCCGGCGGTGCACAGAATAAAAGTTATGCCTTCTTCTTTGCGTGAACATTTGTGCGGAGTTATGCAAATCTTCCCACATAGCGAAGTAGATATGTGGGGGCATGTTAGACGATTCGTTTTATGTAGGTGTGACTAGTCTTAACTTGTATAAGAATATCATCTTTTGGGTGTGAGACTTTATTCTTTGTAACTTTAGGGAAGGAATGCGTAGATAATCGTGTCAGACAGGATAGACAGGACAGGCGGTTTTAACGGCCGGGCAGGGAAGGAGAGCACAGGGAATTTAGAAGGTGAATGCGTGGCAGTCTTGGACTTAGGTGACTCTCCGTTAACGACAACCACCAGGAGTGGTTGTTAGTAGTTGTCATGGTACTCGCGCTAAGCTTCGATCTCTCTCCCCATAGAATGACGCAGGAAGAAAGGAAAATCATGAACAAAAATATTGAAAAGGTCACTAATGTTTCTCCAATATGGGGGCTAGTATGGTAGATGGCAGCTGGGTGATGAGGTTATTGTTTTTTGTAGGGAAAATTGCTCTGAAGGCAGGTAGGTTGGGGGCTTGTGCTTCTGCTGACTTAAAATAGTCTTAACACTGATCAGATTCAGGCTATACGGGTTTGATAAATTCATAGTTTTCCTTTTCATTTTTCTACAGACCCAAAACGGATACTCCAATATATATGTACAACTGGACCACAAAACCATTTAAGAAGTCGCTGGGGTAATATTTGTTGGTAATAATTTTAGTCAAAATTATTGATTTTTATTTTATACCAAAAATCATTAAGATATTAAGTAAACATCATGTTCCATGAATATATTTTGTAAATTTTCTACCGTAAATATATAAAAACTTAATTTTTGATCAGTAATATGCATTGCTAAGAACTTCATTTCAACCACTTTAAAGGTGATTTTCTCAATATTTAGATTTTTTTTTTTTGCACCCTCAAATTGCAGATTTTATTGTATCTCGGCCAAATATTGTCCTAATAAACCACACATCAATGAAAAGCTTATTTATTCAACTTGTATAAACTCATTTCGAAAAAAATTTTACCCTATGACAGGTTTTGTGTCCCAAGGGTCACATTATAATATTAGTTTTATTTTTTTTAAAGGTAAACAACATGTGTGTACATCAATCATTCCATCAATAAGAGTTAATAGGATCTGTTTTTATTTAATAAAATGATTACAATATTTGAATATAAAAAAAAGAAAATAATAAATGTTAAATTTATTTTTTTATTTTTTTTAAATTAAACTATTTAAAAAATAAATATTTTATAATTTTAATCAATATATAATTTTACATGATTAATATGATTTTTAATATTATTTGTTAAAATGTGTTATTTATTACAGTTATTAAGAAATTATTAAATCATTTTGTTTAGGTAATAAGTAAATTTCATTAAATTGTTAAAACAAATTGTTGTGCTCATGGATTTTTTGAGGCCCATACTGAGCTCATTCATACCTGACAAGCTGAACATGAGCAACTTTACGTTAATTTGATTACGATTGATTTTTAGTTCTAACTTCAAAAAACATCTAAGGCAATCTAAGGTCAAGCAAATTAATTAATGTTATACCTCTTCATTTAGAATTAGCTGACATGGCCATCTGCATCCACTCTCCTGATTGAAAGGTTTGTCACCGACAATGTAAATATTTAGCATTCCTCAGATGACTTCAGCACAAAGCCTGAGGATCTGTGTGTGTGTGTTCACATGTATGTAAAGCCAAGGGGATTTACAGGATATGAAGCATCATGTTATTTCTCCATCCTAAAGACCACAGTAGTCACCCTGTCATTACAAGCAGCAACTCACAGCACAAGCACAAGTGACAGCACAGAAGAGACGGGTCAAAACCTGTTGCACAGGATTTGGCAGCCCACTGTTGTTGTTTCTTTTCAGAAGGGTCAAACGTGACTTTTACGATAAATGTATATAAAATGAGAGTGTGGAAAGTACTGTTTTGAAGTGTGTGAGTGGGAGCAGTGTGTTTCTGAATGACTCTTGACTAAATTAAAGTGATAGACAAAGAGAAAGACAGTCCTGCTGAAAAAAACTCCTGCTTAATCCAGGTTTACTGGTGTTAAACTATTTTAGATCTATTTTAGGTCTACAGCTGGTCTCTCAGTGCCCAAACCCCCTCTAAAACCAGCCTGGGAAACCATGTATGACCAGTAAACCAGCTTAGGCTGGTTTAAGATTTCAGTAAAGAGAACCCTACCTAGACTATCTTTAAACCGCCATGGATTTCCAAGCTGGTTTATGATGATGTTCCTAATAAAAAAAAAAAAAGTAATTCTACGTGATCTTTCAATTAAGCTTGTTGACTGAAGTAAGCCAGCTGGTTAAGCTAGTTTAGAAGCCTGATAGGACATCAGACCACATATGCCAGCATCCAAAACACAACGCATGCTGGGCTTTTCAACCTGGCTTTCTCTAATAACAGGCTTTAATCATCATTGCTTAAAGAAAGTCATTAAAGAATCATGCCTTAATGTGTCCGCCCAAGTTTTAAATCATTCCTATGCCCGTCTACACAGACATACGCGTACAAACATGTGTTTGGTGCTTGTTCTCAGTGTGCCATGTGTTTCCTCTTCAATATCTCCCCACAGCACCTGAATAGTAAGGTCTGAGTATGTGATGATGTCACGTATTGTGCAAAACTCTCCTTATTACCCAATACTGCCTGTTTTTTCACTGTTTATTTACTGCCATTTTCATTCTTTGCATGTGGTAAAAGTCCAGTGTTGTTTTCTTTGTAAAGTTAGCATGTGTGTGACTCATATGCATGTGTGCGACTCTTTCAACTCTGCCTGAAAAGTTGTTTTTCAATATGACCAAACAATGTTTAAACCTGATCATAAAGGAAGGGAAACTCTTTTACCCCTTTTTTCAGTTAAACCCACAACTGACACATGCTGCTATAAAAAGGCTCCCATCAACTATCCAAAGCCTGAGTTCACAGAGCTTAGGACATGGTTGACCCTGAATATGAGACATCACACTCTTTATTTCAGTAGAAGGTGTGTTTTCTTCATATTGCTGGCTTATAAAGGAAGACTGGACACTGTTTTGTTTATAAAAGGTCCACCGGATGGAAGATCAACTATCACAGTGTGTTTTAGATGTTTAACATGGGAGTGGTTGAACAGAAAACAAGTTTAAACTTGACATTATTGTCTACAAACCTCCATATTTCCTAAGCATACACTAATAAACAAAACAAATCTGTAAAATTAAAGTTTCTCTTGCTGTTAAAACAGAATACTGGCATTTATTTATTTATTTTAACAACACCTGGAAGAATTTGCTATGCTTTTAATCAACTAAAGTAACATCATCTTATGTGTACATGATCACAGCGCTCTCTGAGATGATGGAGGAGAGGGCACAGGGGTCAAGACCAAGACAAACTCACCTGGCTTTTCTCTTGTTCACTCTCCCTCTTCTGTTCAAAAGCTCTGTCCTCCCTCTGCGCTTCGATTAGGTGGTTGAAATCCAGCGCGCGAGTGATGAAATAATCTCCTCAGACAGCTGAAATCAAAGAAAACTCCTCTACAAACTCTGTCTTGTGCTCACACTACTGTAAAAAGATAATTTGACTTGTACTTCCTTGAGGAGCTAAATGTATAAGACACACCCCTGAGTGTGCTTCTCTCTCTCTCTTCACTTTCTCTCTCCACCCTGTCAGTGTGTTAGCTGCTGACATGGTGTGTCTGCTTGCCCTAACAAGTGCAACCCTTGTAAAGAATTCAGCAGTAATCCTGGATGCGGCACAGTGATAAAGGAGGTTTTAGTCTCTTTGTGATCTGGTATGCAGCCACTGTCATCACTGACACTGCAATGTTTCTCACTTAACTGTGTTTCTTATTTAACAAAATCATTAATGGTCCAAACTATGATATTTAATTGAGTTCTATTTTCTGGTCTGGAATTGCACAAACAGACAAGCAAAAAGACTCTTGAAATGCCACTCAGACAAGCATTTAAGGACGGAATACTAATCACTATATATAATTATATATATATATATAGAATAATATATATGTTATATCTATATTAACTATCACTGTATGTATGTAGTATTTGTGTGTGTTTTTTGTTGCTGCTGCTGCTTTCTGATCGTGTTCCATTTTATTTCCTGCTTCCAAAACCATGAATTCATTTTCAGTTGAATAATATTCTCACTTTGCATGGCTAGGACAGCTATTTGTTTACACATCAAAAACATACAGACATTTCATTGATTTTATGCTAATTGGATTACTGAATTGCTTTGCTTACAATTGCATGGTTCACAGATTTTTTTTGTTTGATATTTATGTACCTGCAGTTGATTTTTACTTTACTCCAGGTTTAGCTTTTTTCTTCATATTATGAAGTTTATAATATGAACTTTTTTCAGTGTTGTCTCATTTATTTAATTTATATTTTATTGCTTCTCAAAATCATTTATAGTTTTAATTGTTTGACAGTTTTAACATGTAAATGCACCCTAAAAATATTACATTTTAAAGCTTTAAAAATCACCTTTGGTTTGTTTACTGGAGGCATTAGGGGATGTTTTCCTCCTTATATATACAGTGGGTACGGAAAGTATTCAACCCCCTTAAATTTCACTTTTTGTTATATTGCAGCCATTTGCTAAAAGCATTTAAGTTAATTTTTTTTCCTCATTAAGTACACACAGCACCCCATATTGACAGAAAAACACAGATTTGTTTACATTTTTGCAGATTTATTAAAAAATTTAAACTGAAATATCACATGGTCCTAAGATTTTATTCAGACCCTTTGCTCAGTATTTATTAGAAGCACCCTTTTGATCTAATACAGCCATGAGTTTTTTTGGGAAAGATGCAACAAGTTTTTCACATTTGGATTTGGGGATCCTCTGCCATTCCTCCTTGCAGATCCTCTCCAGTTCTGTCAGTTGGATGGTAAACGTTGGTGGACAGCAATTTTTATGTCTCTCCAGAGATGCTCAGTTGGGTTTAAGTTAGGGCTCTGGCTGGGCCATTCAAGAAGTTGTTGTCACAGAGTTGTTGTGAAGCCACTCTTTTGTTATTTTAGCTGTGTGCTTAGGGTATTTGTCTTGTTGGAAGGTAAACCTTCGGCTCAGTCTGAGGTCCTGAGCACTCTGGAGAAGGTTTTCGTCCAGGATATCCCTGTACTTGGCCGCATTCATCTTTCCCTCGATTGCAACCAGTCGTCCTGTCCCTGCAGCTGAAAAACACCCCCACAGCATGATGCTGCCACCACCATGCTTCACTGTTGGGACTGTATTGGACAGGTGAACAGCAGTGCCTGGTTTTCTCCACACATAACCGCTTAGAATTAAGCAAAAATTTCTATCTTGGTCTCATCAGACCAGAGGATCTTATTTGTCACCATCTTGGAGTCCTTCGGGTGTTTTTTTAGCAAACTCCATGCGGGCTTTTATGTGTCTTGCACTGAGGAGAGGCTTTTGTCGGGCCACTCTGCCATAAAGCCCCCACTGGTGGAGGGCTGCAGTGATGGTTTCTGCAACTTTCTCCCATCTCCCGACTGCATCTCTGGAGCTCAGCCACAGTGATCTTTGGGTTCTTCTTTACCTCTCTCACCAAGGCTCTTCTCCCCCGATAGCTCAGTTTGCTCTAGGAAGGGTTCTGGTCGTCCCAAACGTCTTCCATTTAAGGATTATGGAGGCCACTGTGCTCTTAGGAACCTTATGTGCAGCAGAAATTTTTTTGTAACCTTGGCCAGATCTTGCCACAATTCTGTCTCTGAGCTCTTCAGGCAGTTCCTTTTACCTCATGATTCTCATTTGCTCTGACATGCACTGTGAGCTGTAGGTCTTATATAGACAGGTGTGTGGCTTTTTTTATATAGTCCAATCAGTATAATCAAACACAGTTGGATTCAAATGAAGGTGTAGAACCATCTCACGGATGATCAGAAGAAATGGACAGCACCTGAGTTAATATATGAGTGTCACAGCAAAGGGTCTGAATACTTAGGAGCATGTGATATTTCAGTTTTTTCTTTTTAATAAATCTGCAAAAATGTCAACAATTCTGTGTTTTTTTTTCTGTCAATATGGGGTGCTGTGTTTACATTAATTAGGAAAAAAAATTAACTTAAATTATTTTAGCAAATGTCTGCAATATAACAAAGAGTGAAAACTTTAAGGGGTGTCTGAATACTTTCCGTACCCAATGTATATATTAATATATATATAATATATATATAGATATATATTAAATATATATAGCACACACTATATTAGAAAGTTTGTATTCTTAAACTCTCCAATGATGCATGTCTCTTGAAAATATTGTTAGTAAACAAGTTAAAAGTGTGAAAAATGTATAATAAAGTTTATTTCTAAAAGGCCACAAGGCTAAAAATGCTCTTAATGAGGGAAACATCCTTGTACTCAAACATCCTTTTATAGCTGAACATATTATGTTCTTAGGCAGCCAATTATGTTATATATTCCATTTTATTTTAGTGTGGTTTCCAAACACTATGCAAACACAGATTGTAAACACAAACAGAGAAGTGAAGTCTGTCATTGATGGAAAGCTGGGTGATAACAGCACTTTATTTGACCTTTTCTATTGTAAACTTGATTGTTTAGTCACTAACATTAGAAACTGCTGTACAATGAATTGGTCTTGTGTAATAGAAAGTCGCCCTCAGGGCTAATGTATGTGCATTAGTAATGTCTATACTAAAAAAGGCTGCTTATCTCTCTGCTATCTGAATGGAAACCATCTGGACTTAAGCTCTAATGGATAAAGACTACAAAATGAATTGATGCATCTGGCTTGATTTGTGAAAGTTTTGTTTACAATCTGTAATATTGCATAGATCCATCACCTCAGTTGAATTCTCAAGTTACAGTAGTTTTCTCCTCCATTTGTATGAGACTGAAATTGAAAACAAAAGTAAGAATTAAGCTTGTCTCCAAGACAACAGTCAGGAAGTGTAACTTAAGTGGCTTCCTGATGGCTTCCTCTTTATCGCTGAATGATATCTGACATGTTGTGTGTGTGTGCAAGTGTGTAATGGGTTTCAGAGATAAAGCAATGAATATCCAGTTAGCTACAGTTTAATGAATTTAATGTGTTTTGCGATATTTGTGATAATGTAAATGTTATGACTGCCTTAATCTGGTAAAAAAAAAAAGGCCCCACATTTCCAGATTTCTGTTACATTTTCTTTTTATATCATTTGTGTTATTCCTTTTTTGTCTCTAAGCAGAGTTTGAAGCAATATCAGCTAATTTGATTTGTGGCTTAAGAGACAGAAATAGTTTAAGTGGTAAGAATATCATGCTAGTGTGTTTATCTTGTATATCTATGTTTACATGTGTGTGTAGGCCTGTCTAAATGTAGGTGTCTGTCTTTTGGGTGTGCGTGTGTTCACATGTTTTATTTAGGTCACTTGGTTTTATCTGATGTGTTCGCTCTTACTTGAGCAAAGTATGTGTTTCACTGCAATATTACAGTGCTCATCAAACAATAAAGTCAAATGTAATCTGTAAACAATCACATTTAACATATAAGAGGTACAACAAACTCTTTGTTGTCACAGTAACTGAATCAATACAGGGATTCAGCACTTGTATCATAGTGAATCTCTCTAAAGTTTAACATGAATGTTGTAACTGTACATGCTAATATACTCAATATAGATAGATTTTAACATATAACGTGTTAATATTAATAAAACAAATACAGTTGAACTTTTTAATGAGGAAGTACTGCAGCATCCAAACTGCACTTTCTGTTTGATACCCAGGCTTTGGATGTCCTCTTTTATTTGCAATACAATTTGGTTACCTGTGTTTTATGGCACATCTAAATGAAGTGTGAAGCATGAAAAACATGATTTATTTTCCACAGCCAGATTGTTCATTCACATTTATTCACCAGATTTAATCCCACAATTTGCTGCCACAAATGCAGTTATTTGACCATTCTAGAACTGATCTGATCTATATGTGATGTAATAAACACTATTTTATCAATCTCTCCTGGCTATTCACAGCAGATTGCAGGCTGTGCTTCGCATAGGGAGGTTAGCTGGTAATCTTGAGTACTGGCTTCTGAAACTGTGCTTTTTGTCGTTTAGCTCTGGAGCTGCATTCTCCTGGCTGCCAGCAGGGGGAGTGCTTTCCTGCGCATTAACAGAAGCGTTCTCTGCCTTCCCTCCTTTGCTATTCTTTGTCTTTTTAACCTTTTCTTTGTCCTGGGACTCATTGGTGAATGTGTTTGGGTCTGTAGCGGCCTCTAGTGCTGGCAGGGTGTCAGGGGGCAAGTCAGTGGGAGTGGGTTTGCCCTCAGCCTGCTCCTCATTGGGGGTGTTCATGTTTGATGGGGAATGTTTGCTGTTGGTGCTCGTGGAACTAAGGAGAAAAGGCATTGAAGATGGAAGAAGACAGAAGCACAACTGTTAAGACTATTTATTAGGATTTTTTTCTGGAGAACATAAAAAAAATGATGGATTGAAAAGTGCAAGGTTGTGGCCTGCTCAAATGATTGGCAGGTAAGTCATATTATCATGTTTCAGGCATCAAAATAGTTCATTTTAAACTGCAGAAAATTTTAAATGCGCATTTATGTTAGGCCATCATATATTAAGTGCTTGCTAAGAAGACCTGCATATGTTGTGTTTTGTATTTGTTGGTATGCTAGTGTTCCCAGTAGGCCTTTTGGACTAGCAAAAGTTCCTTAGTCAACTATTAAGCTTGTCAACCAGTTTTACCAGTTATTTTTTGTCCACCTGTTAGAATTCTGGTCTTTTCAGCTGGGTGGATCACATAGTGTTGCGTTTTGAGTTGTGTTTTTCCAAACTCACCCATTTGAGCTTCTGTCTTCTGAGTCTTTCTGCTCATTGCTGTATCTGAGCTCTGCTGGGGTCTTAAATGAGAGATCTCTCTTTCCCTTCAGCCAGTATGTCTTCATATAACCTTTACCCTTAATCAACAGGGATTAGAATTGATTTCACACCCATTTAAGATGTTATTTGTTTGCAGTATGAGTCATATAAAGTCATACTCATTCCCCCCCCCTCCCCTCATTTGAAAAGTTTTACACTGAGAAATGAATAGTACTTTTTGAAATATGCTTAAGGGATGCTCATTTCGGTTAATTTTCCAGACCGACAACCGCCGCTCGTTATATGAACATTAACCGTTAACTGAGAAGATTTAATATTAAATTAGTATTAAATAAATAACAGAATGTACGAGTGTCTGGGGGGGGGGGGGGGGGGGGGGGGGGGGGGGGGGGGGGGGGGGGGGGGGGGGGGGGGGGGGGGGGGGGGGGGGGGGGGGGGTGACCATACAAATACACTGCCTGCTTCTGAGAACAAAGAAAAAAGAATAAAAATAATAAAATAGGCCTACACAAAACATTTTTCTCTTAAATAATTAACAAATTAAGATGACAAAACGAAAACACACACTGAATCCTTATATATGCTTTGAAGATCCGCATGTTTTTCATCTGAGATAAAAATAAATAGCAGGCCTACCTCAGAGCACAACTTGTCTAGTTTTTTATTTTTTAAAAATTAACATGTCGACGTGCTGTGGGGCATAGTCTGGAGCGCAGCCTGTTCCGTGACAGAAAACACCGGTTTCTGCAGCGTTGAGCATTGTACCCAATCAAATAAATTTTTATGATTGCTCAGATTTCTAACGTAACCTCGGTTCCCTGATTTAAGGGAGGAGGGGGGGGGGGGGGAAGGGTCTTTGCGTTGCTGACGCTTATGGGGAAACTTCTGTTTACTCTGATACTGAAGCCTGATTTGTTCACGTTCGTGTAACTGCACGAAACAATAGCGCTTCAACCCGCCAAAAGGGGAGGAGCCGACTGCTATGTAAGCATGAGCCAATAATGAGGACCCTGCTCACCTTCTGAATTGGGGAGTGCTAGGAGGGGGATGACTTGTGCTCTGAACAGAGTGGAAAGCACTTTTGGCACATAGCCGTAGGGCTGCATGTACATCGAAATGCGATTGTCATGCGCATTTTGGTTAGTAAAGCCGGTTCTGTATCAGCAGAATCATCATCACGTGCTTTCAGATGGAGCAGAATTTACTACACATAGCCGTAGTTCACTGACAAGTTACACAAAAAAAATCGCACACGATTTTATTGCGCGATTATGAAATCGTTTGCGATAATGACAGCTGTTTGCATAGCTTCTCAGTGAACTACGGCTCTGTGAAGTAAATGCTGCTCCATCTGAAAGCTTGTGAAAATACCACATTTAATAACATTTTTTACTCCAAACTCACTTCATATCTCAGTCGAGTGTTTGATATAAATTCTTCTGTGAGATGATGTGGCTTCTTACACAGAATAAGGCACGCAACATATTTCATAGTATTTAAGCAGTGATAAAGGCATTGCATTATAAATATACTTTATTTTAATGAAATTATAATAATAAGAACTCAGATAAACCGTACATTGCCGTAGTCGTGTGTTTCTTAGTCACGTTGAATCAGTGAAAGCAGTTGAATCTTCTGTTTATTCAGCTGCAGCGAATACATTTCCTGGGTTTCTTCTACGAGGCGTATTTGGAGTTTCAGCGCGAGAGCGCCCTCTGGCCTTTGGATGGAGATTTACTGCTGATCACAGAACCGCGCTTTAACTGAAAGATACGCATGACAATCGCAGCTTCTGTCGAATCGCGATCTCGATTCCATTTTGATTTATCGTGCAGCCCTACATAGCCGTGTCTCAGTTTGAGGATCACTCTGCAGTCGTTATGCCCAAACTCAAGACAGAAAGCATTGACTGACAGTGCTTGCAGGTCACCCACTCACTTGACTGACTCTAAAGCCAGAAGGAGGGCTGTCTTAAACGACGGGCCGCAAGTCAGCCGACTGGAGCGGCTCAAAAGGAGGACTTTGCAGGGCTCTGAGGACTATACATAAGTCCCAAGTCGGCACAGTATGAGGCAGAGGCAGACTCAATCTCCAAGTTCCCCTCAGAAACTTAACGACTATGTCCTTTCTGCTGACTGACAGGCCAGCCACGAGATAATGATTCACCGTGATGGCTGCCACATATACTTTGAGCATGGAAGGGGTGCACCCCTTGTCCAGCAGCTCTTGTAAAAAGGTTAGCATGTAGGACATGTCGCATGATGATGGGTCCTGGTTCCATGCTGCACACCAGTCAGAAAAACTGACTATTTAAGGGCGTAAAGACATCTTGTAGACGGAGATGTAGCCTCTAAAATTGTATTAGTTACACTCATGGGGAGCTGTAAAGGCTCCTGTCAAGTGGCCAAACATGAAGGCTCCACAGCTCTGGTCGGGGATGCCAAGCCATGCCCTTCGCTTGCGGGATAAGGTCCTTCCTCATTGATATCGGTCAAGGGGCTGCCAATAGCAGCTGAATCTCGCTGTTTCGAAAAAATAAGTTGGGCAGTGAAAGTTGTCTTCTGTGGGGAAGAGGTCCACCTCTGCCCTGCCGAAAACAGACTAGATGATTTGAACCATTTGAGGATGTAGTCTCCATTCTCTTAGAGCCACATTGTCCCTGGACAGCATGTCTGCCCCTTGGTTCAGTCTGCCCGGTACATGAACTGCTCTCAGCGAGAGGAGTTTGCCTTGTGCCCATAAGAGTCCCGATGGGACGCCTTATTGAAACAGGCAAGGAGTTTTCCAAGGGGCCACAGCTATGATTCAGCGGTGGGTTACCTTGAGATAAAAACGTCCCAGGCATCAAGCGTGGGACGGGACATAGGCTTTGAACCAAAACTGGAGGGGCCACATGTGAAGCATTCCAAGAGGAATCACAAAGGACGTGGACGATATCAGGCCGAGCATCCTCTGGAAAGAGCTGAGGGGATGTGAAGTACCCAGTTTGAATGACGCCGCTGAACAGTGAGAGAATGTTCCGGTGTAATCCATGCCCGCATCTGGGCAGAATCAATAACTGTCCCCAGAAAGACCAGTCGCTGGCTGGGAGACAGAGAGTTCTTGGCTAAATTGATTCTCAACCCAAGCCACTCCAGGTGGCTGAGCAGCAGCAACCTGTGAGCGATGAGATCCTGTTCCGATCTGGTTAAGACCAGCCAATGGTCTAGGTAATTCATAATGCAGATTTCCATCTGTCTCAGAGGGTAAAAGAGCGGCGTCTGTGCACTTCTTAAAGTGCGTAGGGCCAGAGACAGTCACCCCCTCAAACGTGAATCTCAAGAGCAGTCTGCGATGAGGGGCTATCTGGATGTGAAAATAAATGTCTTTCAGACCCACCAAATTAAAAAAACGAATCCCTGGGGCATATTGCGTGAGGATCTGCTTCCAAGTCAGCATCTTAAATGGGCAATTCTTAAGTGCACGTTTCAGATGCCTGAGCTCACCACTTTTTTGGGAACGAAGAAGTAGCGGCTGTAAAAGCCTGACTCGCTGTTCGCTACAGGAACCGTTTCCATGCTTCCTTCTGCAAGCAGATTTTGCACTTCAGACCGGAGAACATGAGCACTATTGTCCTGTACTGAATTTTGAATAATGCCTCTGAAGTGAGGTGGCCTGCGAGCGAACTGAAGCAAGTAACCTCATTCTACAGGGCTGAAGCACTTAGGCAGGAAGTGGTGCATAACCTGTGACGACTTATGTGCTGCAGTGAAGTGCTTTGCAAATCTGTCGGGCAGATGGCGGGTAGAGGTGTGCAGCGAAAGCCTCTTCTCGAAGAGGAACTTGCCATATCCTCTTACTCTAATGCCGTCAACAGAGGTGAGGGCAGCAGGAATAGAAAAGTGGACACGCGCCGAGTAGGTGCGTGCCACGCCTTGGTAAGTTCATCGTGAACTTCCGGGAAAAATGGCACCAGTCTCTAGCGGGAGATTCATTGACGACAGACCAGTGGGCATCATTCGTCTAAATGGCATGGGCAGGCTCTTCCGGAGCCAACCATTTTGTGCTGAGATTCTCCACAGCCTCGTGAGAATGTGAATCAGTTCTCCATCGGCCCGTAATAATCCTTTTGGGAGAAGGGTATCAGGATCCTCTCTGGAGCATGCCCAATCCTCCAAATATGAAGCTGTCAGTGATATAGAATCATCAGTGACAGCATTCTCCTCTGATCTGCCTAAAAAGATCAAACTGCTCGTAGACGAGGGTGCTGATCCTCATGTGTAAACACACCGGCGGATCAAAGTGCTGCGTGAGACTTATGCTCTCGCAGTGAGAGCAGTCTGCCTCAGTGAGCGCAGCCTCAGTGTGGGTGTGGCCCAAGAACCAAATATATACACTACCGTTCAAAAGTTTGGGGTCAGTAAGATTTAAAAAAAAATTATTTAATACTTTTATTCAGCAATGATGCATTAAATTGATCGCAACAATGACAGTAACTACTTTAGCAAAAAAAAAAAAATTATGTTTCAGATAAATGATTTTCTTTTAAACTTTCTATTAATCAAAGAATCTTAAAAAAAAGTGTCATGGGTTCCACAACAATATTAAGATCAGAAAAAAAAAAAAAAAAAAAAAACACTATTTCAACATTGATAATAATAAGAAATGTTTCTTGGGCTTTTTAGAATGATTTCTGAAGGATCATGTGACACTAAAGACTGTAGTAATGGTTGTTGAAAATTCAGCTTTGACATCACATGGATAAATTACATTTTAAAATAAATTATTATAACATTTCACTATATTTCTGTTATACTTGGTAAGAATTAGAGACTTATAAAAAAAATTCTTACCAGCCACAAACTTTTGATTGGTGTACATAGTTTTGTAAGTTTTAATGTGCTTACCATTGTTGATATTGGCAGTGAAGAAGATGATGAGATTGATTATGTACTGTAGTACCTTAACAAAAATCTTTCCTCGTTCCTCGATGATGTATGGTTCATGCTCCAGATGGTCTTTGGTAGTCTGACTGATGTGGATTTGCATGCCCTAGCCGCACAGAAATAATAAGTTTAATAATTAGCTTTTTAATTAACTGCATTTTCTTTAAAATGAATTAAAAAAATTACTCATTAATATTTTTTATTGCACAATGAGACCATTTTGTTTAGTTATTAGAGGCTGTTCATTTTTCTCAGTACAGCATAAGAAAGTGTCTCACCACGCCATTAGACTCCATCCGAGAAGCCGTGTTTACTGTGTCTCCAAACAGGCAATACCTGGGCATCTTCAGACCCACCACACCTGCGACCACCATTCCAGAGTGAATGCCTGGGTGAAGACCACCACAAAAGCATTTAGCTGGAGCATTAAGAGTTTAAAAAGTCTAAATTACTTTCACACATTGTTTTGCATGTAGAGAAAATATCAGATTAAAGGGTTGCAGTTGCTTTGTTATGTGATGCTGTGTGAGTCTGGGTGCACCCACCGACACGGATCTGGATGTTGTCCCCGGTGGAGGGGTCTTTTAGGTGATCAATGGAGCTCAACATGTCTAGAGCCATGTCACAGATGTGGTGGCATGGCATGTGGGCTTATTGGGCACACCTGCCAAAAAAAAAAAAAAAAAAAAAAAAAAAAAAAAAAAAAAAAAAAACCAACCATGTAGGCATCCCTAATGGTCTCCACCTGAGGGGGCAAGAGCATTTGTTGCCATTTCAGTCAATTTTGAAAGCTTTAATAATGACGGTAAAGATTAAAAGACCTTAATTTGAAATATTTAGTAGTAAAAAATAGGGATGCATTGAATCATAAAGATTCTAGCAGATACCACTAAGCTGATATTTTCAAGTTTTTTATATTCAAAATGCTGTGGTTTTTCATTCAAAATATACATCCAAAATTATTTTCATGTCATGGTTAATAATAAAACCCTTAAAGACATTTAATGAAACATAATGTATAATAAATGTATTTTAATTTTGAGATTTGCTAAATATTACATACACTACTGTTCAAAAGTTCAGTGGAATCTGTAAGGTAATTAAATTAATTAAATTAATGTAATTTCAGCAAGGATTCATTAAATTGATCAAAAGTGAAAGTAAAATAATTTAAAAGATTTCTATTTAAAATAAATGCTATTCTTTTTATGCTGTTCAAATGCTGTTCAACTTACAGTAATCAAAAACCATGAAAAAATGTATCTTGGTTTCCACAAAAATATTAAGCAGCACAACTATTGTGTTGATGATGATAATAATAATAATAATAATAATGAAGAAGAAGAAGAGAAGAAGAATGTTTCTTCAGAACCAAATTAGCATATGATTTCTGATGGGTTCATTTTTGATCAAATAAATCCAGAGGCTTCTTTCAAAAACATTTTAAGAAAATCTTTTAAACAGTCATATATCCACTATCGACTGATATGTATACATTAAAAAAAAGTCTCTAATAAATAACTGATATGGTGCTGATATATTGTGCCTTCCTTGTAAAGAAAAAGCAGAGGACTCTCTTGAAGGTCTTTAAGGTCAAAGAACATGCATGAGAAGCTATTATGTTGTGTCAAGTTGCTTTCGTTTGTGTTACTTCTATTACCTTATAAACATTGTGCTTCTCGCTGAGTGTGTCAAAAACGATGTAGATCTCATTTAGCATGTCCACCACCTGCATGGGGGTGATGTGGATACAAATCTCATTAAACTTCACTACATCACTGAACAGGATGGTCACGTCTGGGAACACCTGGAGGAAGATAACAGATCAAGAACACCACTTAAAAACAGCCGGACAGCACTAGAGGAAAAAACAGACTGCTTTTCATTGTATTATATTATCTCTTTTGAGATCTTGATATAGTTTAAATCACAATGGTCAGTCAATACTAAGGGAAATTCATATAAATTGTGTGTTTATAAGTGTGTTTAATGGGTGGGTTTGTGTGAGAGTGTGTACCTGACATGTCTCCAGAGCTGTGATTCCCTTGCGCAGTCTGTCTGCTACTGCTTTGGGGATCATGGCGTACAGCAGGGAGTCTCCTCTCTTCTTCTCCTCATCCAGCTTTTTAATGATCTCCTGCAGCTGTGCATACTTCTGCTGCTCCTGTAGGTGGCACAGTACGAGTTCGGCCTGTCATTTGCATGTTATTTCTAGATGCATAGCCACAGCTAGAGAATCTGTGCTTATTAAGTGGCTTAATAGACTTGAGTCAGTCCATGCCAGAAATTCTGCTACATAACTCCTTTTATATAAACTGAAATAAAATGTGTCTCTTTGGTTGTGGATTACAGTATTTGTAAGTCTAGATTTTGTGCTCTGCGGCAATCATACCTGGTCAAGTGCCAGCTGCAGCTCGGCTGATTGCTGTGTTCCTGCCAGGATGAGCTCTCTGCTGGAGTCGTGCAGGTTTAAATCATTGACGTAAACACCCATTTTTATCATGTCCTCCACTGTCTCAATACTGTACAAAGGAGAATACGTTTTAATACAGACTTAAACATCTTTAGCTATAATCTTACAGCTTTTTTTCTGTGGTTAAACTATTTACAGACAGATCTGACCATTGTAGACTCATAATTACACATTATTAAAGAAGCCATACCTTGGAAAACATGATTGAAGAGTTAAACTAGTAGTTTTTCAAATGGCGACATACAGGTCTGTTCTGATTGGCTCATGGACAGTAGGGAGAAAAAAAACTATGCTAATACAAATGATAAAAAGCCAACTAACCGTGTAATTTTGCATAGTTGAGAAATTAAATGGGCTTAGTAACTTTAAAGGGAGGAGAAAGTACATATTTTTTAGTTGAAATTTATTGTTGATTTTAAGGACATATTTTTGCTGCAGTATTGGACTATGTCCAGTGTAAAACAAAACCAGTTGAGCCTCAGAGATCAGAGAGAGAGAGAGAGAGAGAGAGAGAGAGAGAGAAAGTGGGGAATGGTCTTTTAAAACTAAATAATTATAGACATTTTCGGGGCTAAGGAAATGTTAATATTATAAGCAGACCTCAGGATTAAACTAAAATGGTTTGAGAGTGCAAGATATTATCCCTTTGAAATGACTTGGCAGAGAAGCCTTGATTGTCAGTTTTATGTGGCAATAACTAAACTACTGTTTTCCATTAGCTCAGGATGCAATGTTGTAAACATTTGAGATCATGAGAGCTTACATGGGAGTTCCTAGAAAGATGAGGGAGTCCCACTGAGGGACATACTTCATCTGGCCCTTGAGGTGGAGAGGCTTTTTAGGGGGCTCCCGCATGTCTTCAAATATGGTTTCACTGCACTTGCCTACACAAGAGAGGGCAAGTTTCATTTTTCACTGCATAGACAGAAGATTTACATTCATCACGAGGCACTTTGAGTCAATTTTAGTTCTCAAAACACAAAATAATGATTGTAATTTCATTGACTTGATCAAATTTCTTGTTGTTTTCATGCCAGTGGAGCTTATTCAGAGCATCACTTTACTGTAATGTGTCTAACCGGTGACAGTCTGAAAAGCCAGCAGCTCGATGTCCTCTCCTCCAGAATTAGCCGAGCTGTTGTACTGAGTCAGAGAGCTGCTGTATTCCTGATCCGTCCCCTTCATTTCCTCCATCACTTTAACATCTGAGAGAACAGCAGAGGCACAGTGACAGAAGTCAGCATGATATGTTTTAGGACATTATCTGCTTTAATCTGTGTAGAGGCAAGATGTTTGGGTGTGTGAACTGTCACATATCTGATTTTAGATGTCTAAGGTTCTGATTGGTCAGTGTGGTTTCACATCATCTTTCACAAAGATTTATTTACACATCGGTCAGTGTCATACAGTATAAGAGTGTACATAAAGAAAAGGGTGAATCTTTTTAAAAATCTGGTTTAAAACACACATGAATGTCTTAGAAATGTACTCTTTGTCCTAAAAATGTACTCTTTGTTGGTTTTATGGCTTTGAAAAATCTCCATTTACAAAAAAAGTTTACATTTAATGGCTCTAAAAATGTCATGTGGTGATACCATTGTAATCTTAATTTGCAAACAAACAAACACTATCTAACATTTGGGGTCTGTATTTTTTTTTATGTGTCTGAAAGAAGTCTCTTATGCTCACCAAAGCTGCTTTTATTTGATCAAAAATACTGTAATATTGTGAAATATTATTACAATTTGAAAGATAATCAAGTGTAATCGTAAATTAAATAATATATTTTAAACATGTCAGCTTATTGGCCTGTTGGATGGTCAGAGGCTGGGAATTTTCTGGTCAGTTGTCGAAGGATTAAAACAGTTGTGCTGCTCAATATATTTGTGGAAACTTGATACATGGTGTGTGGGGGGGGTTTTTAGATATGCTTTCCTGATGTGATGAATAGAGGAAACAATGTCAAAAAAACTGCATTTATTTGAAAAATAAATCTTTTGTAAGATTATAAATGTCTTTATAAATGTCTTTTTATTAATTTAATGGCGGAATAAAAGTACTTTTTTTTTTTTTATAAATAAAATTAATTTCAAAATTTAGCATTACATCACTGACTTTTTAAAAACATATTATGGATATTTTGTTTTCAGCTGCCAATAAGAGATAAGTGTGGAACATTTGACCAAAATTCCACAGATTTCCCCCAAAAACAGCTTAAAAACTGTGAAAACATTCTGCTGATTCTGTTTTGGCCTCACAATTACTAATCTAAGCACTGTACCTCTCTCTTCCTTTTTGGGTTTTTCACTCTCCTCTTTCTCCTCTGGTTCTTCTTTGCTGAGTTTAGGGATGTTGACCTTCTGTTTGCTCTCTACCACAGCTTTAGACAGCAGTTCAAACACATTGTTGAGGTGGGTGTAGATCTGAAAGAGCACACACCAGCAAAACGCTTTTTCAGGACATAAATTGCAAGAAAAGAAAGCATAAACATTTTTTTAGATGCTTAGGTTACTTTCATGCTGCTTTGGCTTTGGATCTGTTCCCCTACCCTCCTTTTTACTCACATTATCCCAGCTAAATTCCAGCATGGGTCGCACCAGGGTAAACTCCTCATTGACCTTTTTGCCCTGCAGATCAGAAAACACCTCTTTCAAACCATCTCCGATACGATACATGGTCATGTCTCTGCGGAATATCACGCTGAAGGGGAACATGTCAAAAAAGATTCCTCGCTTCATGGGCAGTTTCTCATAGCCTGGAGCTGTTTTCTGCTGGGGCATACGGTGCTTAAATGCAGCATTGTCAAAATTCATCTTGTACACCTTCAGAGAGAGAGAGAGAGTGAGAAGATCAGAAACGTGAGAAATAAAGAATAACAGAGCTGGGTTTGTGTACACAGAGAATGGTAAATGTCTGTTTGGACTCCTACCACATATGTCATTTTCTCTGTTTCCTCTTTAGACAGAATCTCCACCTCAATGTCTGTGTTGTAAAACTGTCGGCCCACCTGAGAGAGCTGCCCTACAGAGTAGTCACAACAGACACTATTTGAATTTTAAACAGGCCGAGGCTACAAACACTGTGGACTGACCAGTTTTCATTGTATAGGATCTAGTCATACATCTTTTTACCACATCTCTGTTATCTAAGCTTTACTTTCAGATCATTATTTTACCTCACACATCTCTCAAGAATTTTAATATACAGTTTCAGAAAGCACACGTACAGAAGTCACCATTAAGCTAATCCTGTTAATATGGTAACTGTACAAATAATAATTGTTCTGTATAAAGCAGATTTATTAAGTATTGTACATATAGGGAAGCTCAGTGGAAAACTATTGTACCGTTTTTGGAAAGTAAATTATATTAGTTGTGATTGGGTGAAATCGGGCAGAAATCTTAGTACTTGACCCGTAATAATTATTATAAAACAGTTCATTTCTGCCCTTGAATTTACATTAGTGGTGGCAATTTTTCAGTGACTCTTTCTGTAGGTTACTTTGTTATGCCATTAGGTGGCAACAGGTGGCAACTATCTTTATAAATGACCTGAAATATTTGATTTAAACCAATTTAACTGAATCATTGAATCACTGAATCATTCATTCAACCGATTTGTTCAAAACATTGATTCTTTCAGGAATGAAGCAAGTGACTTGCTTGCTACTGTATGTGAATGCAATGTGAATCATCGAATCATTCATCCAGTCAATTCATTCAGGAACCAAACATCACTATATGTTGCTCTGAGATGCTCAGTGGTTAATTTTGCTTTGGCTTTTTTTTTTTTTTTAACATTTGCATTGGTGGAGCAACAAAGTAACTGACCATGTAAAACGTATATTGTTGACGTATTGTTTATTGAACTGTTGTATAAAAACTTATCACACTTACAATCGTGCTGTTGGTCTGAATACCCTCTCCACAACATGGCCTATTACCTTTGCAAACTGTGTGAATTCCTTTCCTTTTGAACGGTAGTGCAGGGTAGACTCGCTCACATTCTCCTCTACACAGAAACTGGGTGGCATGGACTTTTGGGACTGGAGAAACGGAAGTACTCATAGCATGTTATCAAGCTCTTGTGAAATCTCGTACTGCGCCCCATTACCTTAGACAGAGATATTAGAAGTAGATTTAAAAGCGATGTAAACTGTGTATAAATTGTACAGTTAACCACTGAGAAAGCCCATTAAAGAAAACTAAAAGAAATGTTACACTACCGTTCAAACTTTAGGGGTCCATAAGATCAAAAAACAAATGTTTTCAAAACAAGTCTCTTAGTTCACCACGGTGCATTTATTTCTTGATTTGATCAAACTACGTAAAAACAGTATATTATGAAATATTTTACAATTTAAAATAACTGTTGTCTATTTTAAAATGTTTACAAATATCTTATTCCCGAGTGATGACAAGCTACTTTCAGAGCCATTACTACAGTCTTCAGTGATCCTTCGGAAATAATTCTAATAAGCGGATTTGCTGCTCAATTTTTCTTATCATTAATGTTGAAAACAGTTGAGCTGCTTAATGTTTTTGTGTGAACCGATACTTTTTATTTAAAGATTCTTTGAATAGAAAGTTGAACAGCATTTCTATGAAATATATTTTTTTGCATTAGTGTAAAAGTCTTTACTGTGACTTTTGATCAATTTAAAGCATCCTTGCTTCCTAGCTGAATAAAAGTAATTAAAAAAAAAACCCTGACCTCAAATTTTTTTAACAAAACGGTAGTGTATACCTAAATGTGTACCTGTCAAATACAGAGTCTACCATGTTTGAAAATCACCTTTAAGATCCTCTCATAGCCATAGTTTCCTATCCGCTTGACCATGTAGACCCCGAAAGCGTACATCAGCTCATCGTGAGTCTTTCCCAAAACCTCTCCAGCTGCCTTTGCCAATCTTAGGATCAGATTATCACTGGAATAACAAACACCAGCATTGTTAAGTGAGCCAGATGCAATCTTGACACTTAATTTATCAGATATGCGACTCTAGGACTTACTTGTACATCTGGTGTCGAACAAATTTGAGGTGCGGGATCTCTGCTCTGGCCTCGATTAGCCTCCATACGTCCTCTCCATATGATTCATTAATGTAATCATTCACTGCTTCCAAATACAGGCCATACATCTTCTACACTGCCCCAGAAATATGATCAGCCTGCAGAGAGCACAATATCCGGATCTGAGATGCTTCAGTGACATCAAGAGTCTTTTAGTTAGGTGGGAAAAATCAATATAATGCCCAAATAGACAAGGTGCATAAACAAGCAGAGATTTATAGAAGACTTGAAGATGCAAACATATAATTCATCTCTGATATGATTAAACTGTCCAGTTTTAAACGAATAGATGTTCACTAGATATTATATTGTTGTAGACAATTTTGTGTAATCTATGAGTCTGAGAGCCTCTGTGCTACTTATTCATGCTCTTATTTTTTGTTGTCTATTTGTGTAAAATGCTATTTTGTTTGATCGATGAGTTCTATATAATATTGCTGTGCTGTTATAAACCATCTCCCCTGTGACAGGCTATTTAATACCCAACATCCTCTATAACCCCTATATTCATGTAAAACATTTTTAACAGATAATACAGTCTATACTACTGATGAACACCAAATTTGAATAAACTAATAGATAAATAGATGATAGAGAAATAAGAGTATGTATGTGGCTTACCTGCAGACCCTCAGTCCTGTGTAATGAGTCAGAATTTGGCTAAAGCAGAACCTTCTCTCTCTTAGTCTCTCTCTCTCTCTTTAAACACCTGTTTTTGGCACCTGAAGCACTTTATACTCCTTTCTGTCAGGACAATGGCCACACAGGCTAAAACAGGACAGCGGGAGTGTGTTTGTGGCAGGTGCTAAACAACACATAAGCATGTACAGGCGTCATGCATAGTCACCTTTCTCCTTCTCATTTACATTTGTTGCTATAAATGAACTATAATTCTAAAGTTATGCCATTTATGTGAGATTTACTCCCGTAATGAACCTGCTTTCAAACACACACACACACGCACACACACAGTTTTGTTTTTGTGAAAAGTGGGGACATCCCATAGGCGTAATGGTTTTTATACTGTACAGACCATATATTCTATTGCCCTACACTAACCCTACCCCTAAACCTACCCTTCACAACTTTCTGCTATTTCAGATTTTCAATACACTCTATTCTGTGTGATTTATAAGCGTTTTGAAAAGTGGGGACATGGGGTAATGTCCTGAAAAGTCACCTTCTCCTTGTAATACCTATGTCATACCTTTGTCGTTATACAAATGTATGTCCTCGTTTGTCACAAAAACGCGTGCACACACACACACACACACACACAGAGCTTTGTTTTTGTGAATTGTGGGGACATTCCATAGGCGTAATGGTTTTTATACTGTACAAACCGTATTTTCTATTGCCCTACACCTAATTTTAGCATTTTTAGATTTTCAAAAATGTCATAAATTTATAAGCCTTTTGAAATATGGGGACACTCAAAATGTCCTCATAAATCATCTTCTCGTTGTAATACCTATGTCATGTCATTATACAAATTTGTGTCCTCATAAATCACACACACACACACACACACACACACACAAACACACACCACATACCAAATACATTTAATTTTAAAATATGTATGACTTATTGACTTCTGTTGTTTTTGTTACTGAGCTATGATATCTCCTATCCATTGTGGAATCCTTTATATTGTCATTAATACATGTTTTATGATGTTTATTAGGCTACTGTCATTCATTGCGATAGCTGATTATTAAAAGATAATTCATATTATGCATTTCTGTCTCTAAAACCTTTAACATATTGGATAAGAGAATTAGAAAGAGATGAATAAAGACCGTATTATGAATGAAACGTATTATGCAATGAAAGAAAAACTGTACTTAACCTAACCTGATATAAGTACAGGAAATTCATGCATACATTCTGTATTTATGTAATATTTTTTAACGTATTGAAGATTGCACAGATATGTCAAAATTTGAGTAGATAGTTAATATTTTTCCAGTTGTTTTAAATAATTTTAAAGTAAACAAAAGGTCTCATAAAAATCTTAAAAGCAGATTCTTCTGTTCTCTCTCTCTGTATTACTTTCATTATCCGCTAGGGGCCACTGTTGACGCATCGTCTTTACGCTGTTGACTCAACGCTGAAAGCAGCAAAACGTCTAGGCTGTTGCCCTTTACTATCAAGCGATTCGTTATCGTTGCTTGAACAACTCAAATATACTTGCAGCATATTTATCCTGTTTATAGGCCCTATGTGTGTGTGTGTGTGTGTGGTGTGTGTAATCATATGATATTTATATATATATATATATATATATTATATATATGTTAGTATATAGATATATAATATGTATAGTATATATCTGCTAATGTGTGTGTGTGCACGCATCCCGTGCTTGACAGTGCAATTAGTGGTGTGTGGAGAACGGACCGGAGAAGCGAGAATCGTGTTCCTGTAGCTTCCTCACAAGCAAATAATTAGCATGTCTTTGTTTCCAGCCACCCAAGAAAACCCTCGTAGCACCTATCAGCCTCTATCTCTCACATAAAGTACTCTCTCTCTATGGTTTATTTGAATAATAAAAAAGGGCCATATCCAAGTTCACCAGTTAGGCTACTATTTGTCTTTTTAATTCTTGATTATTTCTTTATTTCTCGGCATAACTGTACCAATATAAGTTACAGTAGGTCTAATTCCTGTGATGAACATGATAGAGTAGTCACAACAAGGATAATATCTCAGTATCTATTGGTTGCTGGTTTTACATACCTTGCTCAAAACACAATTAGAATAGGTTCGTGAATTATGTTCTCCAGACTCATAGTTTCATCCTATTTTTATTTATTTAATTTTTGTTGTAATAGCTGTTGAGTAAGCAAGAGAACACAATAAAACTACACAGACAAATTTTAGGTAATAGTCAACATAAATTATTTGTATTTTATTTAAAGATTTAAATTGAAGATAACTGACTTGAGACAACTTGCCCCACTATAAAAATGTAATGTTTTTTTGTGATCAATTGTTTCTTTTTTTCTGGGAAATAACTTTTGTTTTCTTGTTTTACACAAACATGTCATGGGTATATAGGATAAAAGTAAAACATTTTACATATTAAACAGTTGCATATTTCGTATTACATATTTAAGTTGTATTTTTAGATATTGTTTGCAAATACATTTTAATGTCAATTTTAAATTGTTTAAACGTAGGTACTTTTCAATTCCATTTGATTTTATGATAATGATGAGCTATTTTAATAATAACTAGTTAGTTTTAGTAGTTTTTATTTTGTAGCCATGACTTTAAGTAGGCTATACAGAAATTAACTTTCAACCATAAACCTTCCTGTGATAAATATTCAGTAAAAGGTATGACAACTAGCCCCGATCTCCCCTATACACACTTATATTCAAATTATTTCTTTGAGATATTGTCTCCAGAACCTTCCCTCCTTTTCATCCAGCGAGGTACTTTTACTCTTGCCTCTGAGGATTATGCATAACAAATACCTCGATCATTTGTTTGCATTAGCATTTCAGCTTTGTGCTGAAATCTTTCGAAAATCCCATGTCAGTCTATCTGTGAGGCAAATCAGGAGCTCTCAGAGGAGCTATGAAGCCGTATGTGTGTGTGTGGAGGTTGAATGCAGCATATGTGAATGCGCGTACATGGATGTGTGGGAGGACAGCATGCTTATGGTTCCAAAGCCAATGCTCTGAAAACCTCTGCCGAACTTCTGTTTTATTCTTATGGCGGGTTAAGGAATTACATAAGACATCTTATTGATTTGTTGTTTTGTATGTAATGAAGAAAGATGGAATAATTTAGTGATGTACATCTCCTTCAAACATCTCCAGCATACAACTGGCACTGTGAACTTGTGTGCTTGTATAATGACACGCTTTTATGTTTGTTGGCGTGCATGTGTGTTGCTACTTCACTGCTGAATGATGGATGAATCGTGTTTACATTAGTCAAAAATATTACTAATGGATGTACATGGCGGCACATCCTGTGGTCTGACACTGATGGATTTCACGCATAATAAGGCCAGACGCTTTCAGGACCAGTAGTCAGAGGGAAGAATGCAAATACCCCCATCATATCTAATATGTATTCACTCATAAATGTTAATTCAATGAGTGTGCGTATTTACCACCAGAATGACTTCACAAAATATTGCCACATTTTCAAATATGAACTCACTATTTGGCAAATCATTTGTGTGGTCCCTGTAGATAGGATTGAGTCTGCAGCTTATTTAATAGGAACGTGACCATACAAAGGCAATGTGGATAATTCACACGTTGTGAAAATGGAAATTTCTTGGCAGACGAGCCTGAAGCCATTATGCCCCATAGCTGAATCCTGAATACCCATCTGCATCTGTTTCCTATTTCTCCTCTTTCTTTTTTTCCCCTCTCAGTCCACAATTCTCACTGAGACCTTAACATTCTTGTCTGTCAATGGCATAATTTTATCTACGGCCATGAGGGTTCATGTCTAACCACACAACCAGTTAAAACGTCTATGATCGCTTCACTTCTAGCTCTAAAGCCAAATGCCTGTTTCATATTAATGTGTTGGTCTTCCAGTGAGCATTTTTACTGTTTAAGGATGCAACTGCAAAGCCCCAGTGAAGCACAGACGTTTTATTTTGTGCTTTTAATGAAATTATTGATAATATTGATTTCGGAGAGGTTGGTTTGACCTTGACATCTGCTTGGTTGGCTTTTAGAAGGATGTGAACTAGACATTGTTTTGATTTATATCACCATAACACATCGTCAGTTTGTTTTTTATTAGGTTGGTGGATATCAGATTGATGACATAGCCTTGTAAGAGGCCACTTAAAAAAATACCAATATTCAATATGTTCTGTGCTTTCAATTGAACTTTCAATTGTACAGGAGAGAAAACTTATATATTAAAAGAATGATATTTAAAGATCAATAATGTAATGTAATATTTTTTTTGATTATTTTCAAATTAGAGCATACGAAAGGCACATATGAGTAAGCAACATTATTTTAGACCTACTTAAAATGTTAAAGTTCATATTCTGCAATGACTTCTTCAGTGAAGTTTTGTTTATACCTGTAGGATTAACAGGGTAAGTCTGTAGATGCTTTAGACTTAGTTGAATGGATTACATCTTTCTTTACAACAAAGATTGTTAAACATTTTGGGAAATCTTTTACAGTTTAATGGAACACAACATTCTTTAATTTGCGTTCAGGCTGTTAGGCCCCCTAAAACTAAATTAATGTACAAAAGCTCTAACTTCAGGCGCTTAGTGAATTATTTAGGCCTTACTGGTATTTCTTTGATTATTGAAAATCAAAGATCATCACAGACTTTTAGAACATGTAGTTTAGGAATCAAAACTCTCATTGAAATCAAATTTGATGAGAGAAGTTTTTGACAAAATTAATATTAGATCTAACTAGTCACATGAATCACTTTCACTGTATGGATTAGTTGCCAGTCAGGTATGTTTGAGTTTAGTCTACCAACCAATGATTTTCATTACTACGAGGATGGATAAATTTTTACCAGGGTTAATTACCTGCTTTGGGGCAGGTTATGATTTCGATCACAGATCTCAAACAGAGGCTGGGCCAATCAGCTGTGAGCAGAGTGATTAATCTTTGATGCACTGAAGTCATTTGCCCTGTATCTCTCCCTCCAACCTAAAGAGCGATTCACAGGAAAAGACTTTCATAAATTCACATAATCGGCTTTCCATAATAATTATTTGAGAGATCTAGATTTTCAGGAGAGAGAGTCTCGTACCTTTGTCAGCATTTTGAGCTGCACATTAAAAATGAATTATTGGTTTGTATTTCTTTGCAAGTGATATATATAAGGTAAGCAAAAAATATTTTTCTTAGTTCTGGTGCAGAACATTAGTGGTGGTGATTTTTTTCAGTGACTTTTTCTTTGTTACATGGATAAACCAGTAGGTGGCGACTTAGAATCATTGAATGATTCAATCACCATTTGTAAAAAAAAAAAAAAAAAACCTATTTATTATTTGTACTGTATAAATTAGTGTATTGAATGAATTAGTTCAATAAATGACAGACTCATAAAGATGGAATCATTGAATCATTAACTTGATTTGTTCACAAGAAGTCCACACGATCCCAATCATTAAAGAAGTACTCCTACAAGCTGTTGTTTAGAGACTTATAGTAAAAATAGTAACTGGGAACATTGTGTATAATATGTAAGTTGTTAAATATTAACTTATTTATTGAAATGTTTGCAAAATCACATTCAAACTGTTCTGTATTAAAGTGGTAATCTGTGATCTATTGGCTGTACCTATGGTCAAAACCCAACCTTGCTTATATTTGGAAAAAAACGCCACTCTTGCTTGTGATATTGCATAAATATACAAATTTAATGTAAATTTGTAATATATCTAGTACAATAGTTTAATATAATTTCTCAATAATAATAATTATTAAAGTAATATAGCTTAATCACTCTACAATATAACTGCAATGCATAAGAGTGCTGCAGTGACCCATTTTTGTCAAACAAACCAAAAAAAAAAAAAAACCAAAAGTATTGTCACTTTTTTTTTTCACAGACAAAAAGCCAGTAGGATTTTTCCATTGGCTTTTGGATTATTGCAGAAAATTGACCAACACAAGTTTATTATGCTTATAGGCTTTGAGCATCAGGATACTCTTCATAAATAACACTATTATATTCAGTCTCTAGAGAGTCAGACTTGTAACCCAAAGGTCGCGGGTTTGATACCGGCAGGGATTGTAGGTGGAGGGAGCGAATGAACAGCACTCTCTTCCACCCTCAATACGGCTGAGGTGAGACCCTTGAGCAAGGCACTGAACCCCCAACTGCGCACATCACTTTCACTTTTTCACGTTCACAAAATCTTAACATAAGCTATAAACAAACTACATAGTCACCAACCATAAAGCTTTTGACAACTTTTTTTAAGTCTTCATTTTCTCTGAAAGTATGAGCTATAGTAGTTTGCAAGAGCATGATTATAAACACAATGAGGCTGTATGAGTGGGCTAGTGAGTATATGAGTTTTTAAGTTTGGTATGATGATGATTGTGTATGTGTATGCCAATGTTAATGTCAATGTCAGTTTTATTTATATAGCACAGTTAAAACAACACATGTTGACCAATGTGCTTTACATCATCTCAATATACAAATCAGATAAAGAAAAGAAAAATCACCTAAAACAGCAATAATAAGAATACAAAAATGATCAACAAGAAGAATACGCCATGGCAAACAAATATGTCTTTAGCTGTACTTTAAAAACATGTACAAACGAGTCAGCGTCCCTGACATGTAAAGGTAAGTTATTCCAAAGTCTTGTCGCTACTGCCGCAAACGCACAATCCCCTTTCTGGCTCAACTTAGTCCTTGGAATTTTAAGTAAATTTTGAGTTGTTGATCTAAATGTTCTTCCACTCTGAAACTCAATTGGCAGCTCTGATAGATAAATAGGTGCAAGGCCATGCAAAGACTTATACACTAATAAAAGAAGCTTAAAATCAGTCCTATACTGTACCGGAAGCCAGTGTAGAGAAAATTTTTAATATTCGTTAACAGTCTTGCGGCAGCATTTTGAACCTTCTGCAGCCACAAGATAGATACTTGACTAATACCCTTGTATAACGAATTACAGTAATCAAGTTTTGATGAAATGAGAGCATGAATTGCAATTTCAAGACTATTGAATGTCAGACATGATTTAATCTTGGCCAGATTTCTCAAATGAAAAAAACTTGATTTTACCTCATGATTGATCTGAGTGTTCAACTTCAGGGAGCTATGAATACAAACACCCAAGTTTTTAACGTGTTCTTTGACATACAAAGACAATGGGCCAAAATTAAACTTTACTTCATCCCTGTCTCCTCTGGGGCCGAACACCACAACCTCTGTCTTTTTCTCATTGAGATATAAAAAATTAGAGGCCAGCCATGTTTTTAGATCAGAGAGGCACGACATAAGGTGTTCTAATCTATTACCATTTGTTAATGGTAAGTATACTTGCAAGTCATCTGCATAGCAGTGAAACGCTATGTTGTACTTCTTAAAGATGTCTCCTAACGGAAGCATATACTGTGAAAAAAGTGTGGGGGCCAGAATAGAGCCTTGAGGCACACCACATATAAGCAATGTCGAGTTTGATGCATATGCGCCAAAACTTACTGCCATGCTTCTAGCAGTCAAATATGAGTTAAACCAATTTAAAGCTTTCCCCTGAATCCCCACATACTCTTCTAGCAGTGAAAGCATGCAGCACCGTGTGATCTATTGTATCAAAGGCTGCATAGATCTAATAAAACTAACACCACTGAATCACCAGCATCCACAGTCATCAGTAAATCATTAAAGACTTTTACAAGGGCGGTCTCCGTAGAATGATGCTTCCTGAAACCAGACTGGTAAACTTCACCAATCTTATTTCTTTCTAAAAAGTCATGTAGTTGACTAAATACTACTTTTTCTAAAATTTTTGACAAAAATGGAAGACGTGAAACTGGTCTAAAATTAGTCAAGTCGGTTGGGTCTAGGTTGGATTTTTTTAGTACAGGTTGGGCAAAGGCCTGTTGGGGAAAACACCTGTATCTAAGCTAGGGCTGCACGATAAATCGCATGCAATATTTAACGCGCATCTTATCAGTAAAGCCAGTTCTGTAATCAGCGGTAAATCTCCATCACGTGCGGGCTTTCACATTGAGCAGCATTAACTACACAGAGCCGTTGTTCACTGACGAGCTGCACCAAAAATCGCGCGAATATGAACGTTGGTTTTGATGGAGATTACCTGACCTGCTTATGATAAGATGCGCGTTAAATATCGCATGAGATTTATCGTGCAGCCCTAATCTAAGCTTTTGTTTAAAATCTGAAGAATACTAGGCCCAATGACGTCAAAGTTTTCTTTTAAAAACCATAGAGGGGCCATGTCTATGGCTGACCCGGTAGGTTTGAACCTGCTTACAATTTCACAAAACCGCTGAAATGTAATGGGTTCAAATTGATTAAAAACTGCAGTCTGTGTAACAGGTTCTCAATCCTAGTTTTAAACGAATTAAGAAAATTCTCACTATAGATGGGGACGGATCTAGATTTAGTGTCAGAGGATTTACAGTACTACAGAATTTATAATGCTAAACAATGTCCTAGGGTTATTAGCATTTTTTTCAATTAGCTCAACAAAATACTTAGATTTGGCTGATCTTACAGCCCTCTGAAAATTTTTTAACGCTTCCTTAAAGATATCATAATAAATTTGTAACTTTATTTCTTTTCCACTTTCTTTCTGCCTGTCTACAGATTTGTCTAAGACTTCTTATCTCATCATTTAACCAGGGATCAGACCTAACTTTACGCTGTTTAGTGTTTTGAGGAGCCAGTATATCTAACACATCTTTGCAGGCTGAATGCAACCAGTGTAAATGCTCATCAACACCCATATCCTAATGAAAAAAGTCAGACACTTTACATACCTCGTTAAACTTTGTGACAAATTCTGTACTTCTGTACGGGTATGTGTGACCCAAGTTAGTTTCTGGGCTTGTGAGGTCCTTTCCCAGTCCCATCTCCAACTCTTCTTTCCTGTCTTTATCTGTCTCATCTCTGCTGTCTCTAGCCAAAAAAGGCCATAAAAACAATCTCTTAAAAAATCACAAGGGGGTATTATGATGCATTTTATGTTGTAGAATAAACATATTATTGAACAAATTATCTTGAACTTTTGTTAACCACAGACCTTGTTTTAGGCTTTTAACCAAAAACCCGTTTACAAAACCCCATACTTCAGGATTAAATAGGTAGCGCTAAAATGCTCACTTTCCGGGTTTTGGTCTACAAAAATATTCATCCCTGCAGCCCTCTATTGATTCATTTTTGGTACTATTAGTGACTCAGAAGTGACACATTTCCCTGTGAAAGAACCAGAAGTATGTAAAATAGCGATTTTTCTTCTATGTGAGAGTCAGATGACACACTATCAATACACTGGAAGACATTTTAGCTCTTTGGCATTGAGCAACACTGATATTGGCATTTGCATTTATTCATTTGGTAGTGATTTGTAAAACCTGTACTTTCCAGCAAGGAGGCAGCTGAGAATACAGGTGCATCTCAATAAATTAGAATGTCGTGGAAAAGTTCATTTATTTCAGTAATTCAACTCAAATAGTGAAACTCGTGTATTAAATCAATTCAATGCACACAGACTGAAGTAGTTTAAGTCTTTGGTTCTTTTAATTGTGATGATTTTGGCTCACATTTAACAAAAACCCACCAATTCACTATCAACAAATTAGAATATGGTGACATGCCATCAGCTAATCAACTCAAAACAACTGCAAAGGTTTCCCGAGCCTTCAAAATGGTCTCTCAGTTTGTTTCACTAGGGTACACAATCATGGGGAAGACTGCTGATCGGACAGTTGTCCAGAAGACAATCATTGAAACCCTTCACAAGGAGGGTAAGCCACAAACATTAATTGCCAAAGAAGCTGGCTGTTCACAGAGTGCTGTATACAAGCATGTTAACAGAGCGTTGAGTGGAAGGAAAAAGTGTGGAAAAAAAAAAGCACAACCAACCGAGAGAACCGCAACCTTATGAAGATTGTCAAGCAAAATCGATTCAAGAATTTGAGTGAACTTCACAAGGAATGGACTGAGGCTGGGGTCAAGGCATCAAGAGCCACCACACACAGACGTGTCAAGGAATCTGTCTACAGTTGTCGAATTCCTCTTGTTAAGCTACTCCTGAACCACAGACAACGTCAGAGGCGTCTTACTTGCGCTAAGGAGAAGAAGAACTGGACTGTTGCCCAGTGGTCCTCTTTTCAGATGAGAGCAAGTTTTGTATTTCATTTGGAAACCAAGGTCTTAGAGTCTGGAGGAAGGGTAGAAGCTCATAGCCCAAGTTGCTTGAAGTCCAGTGTTAAATTTCCACAGTCTGTGATGATTTGGGGTGCAATGTCATCTGCTGGTGTTGGTCCATTGTGTTTTTTGAAAATTCACTAAAAATGTTTTTTTTTTATTGGTCTTATGAAGTATTCTAATTTGTTGAGATAGTGAATTGGTGGGTTTTTGTTAAATGTGAGCCAAAATCATCACAATTAAAAGAACCAAAGACTTAAACTACTTCAGTCTGTGTGCATTGAATTTATTTAATACACAAGTTTCACAATTTGAGTTGAATTACTGAAATAAATTCAACTCAAATAAATTAACTTTTCCACGACATTCTAATTTATTGAGATGCACCTGTACATGATGCTTGCTAAGCTAGGCCCGAAACACCAAGGAGAAACCCATAAGTCCTCAGCCTAACCAAAAGCCATTACTACAGTGTTGGCTAGCACCTCCCTTTGGGCCTGCTATACAGCAGATCTCACAGCTTTGAGCCATAGGCAGGAACACAATAAGATTACAGTGTCTGAATGACAGCTAGCACAATGCAGAAAGGATAAGAAGTGCAAAGAAAGAAATACAGACAAAGACAGACAGAAGGAGAGAGAGAGGGAAAGCAATCAGTGCATGAATATTCCATTTACTGCACTGGAGCACCATAGCATTGCCTTTATACCTTCAGCCACCTGATCTGGAAATGAAATTACTACAGCCAATGCTCTTTTCTTCAATTTCTCACTCTTCCCTTTACTGTCCTTCGTCTTATCAAGGCTGACACTAATCCAATTTCAGCCCTGCTGGGGCCACAGCTTGCACGGTTATGTATACTGATGCCTCTGCCGGTACACACACACTTGCACACAAACTTACACACAGTCTCGGTTGCTCGTATGCAACTTTGTGTTATCTGGATGCAACAGCTGCTCTGTAATTGCATTAGTGAAGTTCATTTGGCCGCAGCTGTTGCGAACTGGATGAGCAAGGTGGGCTTAATACACATACCAATTCCAGCACATCTGCCTTTAAAATGCATGTGGACACATAGACACTCACATATTCAACTCCCAGCACATGCAATCATCCTCACATTTTTAATGGCCATTTTTAATGCCTTTAAATCTGAAGCAAACTGCCATGTGAAAACACAGTCCCCTCTGTAATCACCTGTGCAGCACTGGAGGGAGGGATTAATCAATCATAAGAGCCGTTTTTTTTTTTTTTTTTTACTGTTGTGCAAAGCAATGTGGTCTAATTTTTCTGCAGCTATTTGTAGATGTGCTCTGATTGACAGTTTTTCTGTGGTGTTTATTGTGTACTCTGCATATGGGACGAAGTATATAAATATATATATATATGAAGAGTTCAGATGCAAAAGCCTCTAAGTGCCGTCTAAAATATTTTCTAAAATTAGAATTTTTATCACGCTCCTATGTTTAGGTTCAGTAATTTCTCTTTAATGGCAATGTATAGGTCCTTTTCTATGCAATTAAAGTGAAATAACTGAACATAAAGGAGCCTGAATTAAAAAATGCTCACTAAAAGGCTTTTGCATCTGAACTGTTCATGAAACATTGTTTCACCCCAACTTTGGGTCAAATATGGACTAACCCAACTTTTGGGTTAAAAATTTAATTTAAAGGGGTCATATGATGCTGCTAAAAATAACATTTTTTTGTGTATTTGGTGTAATGAAATGTTTAAGGTTCAAAAAACAAATTTTTTTCCACATACTGTACATTATTGTTAATCCTCTATGCCCCGCCTTTCTGAAACGCGATTTTTACAAAGCTTATCGGTCTGAAAAGGTGTGCTGTGATTGGCCAGCTATACAGTGTGTTGTGATTGGCCGAAGTGGAAATGTTACGCCCCTTACCATACCGTGGTGCCGTGTCCGGCCGGAGCGACGAGACCAAAACATTAAAACCCATTATAAACAAGGCGGTGCGCCCGGCGGGCTTGCGGCAAACACATGTGACGACCCCAGGCTGGACTAATCTTCGTCCACAGTGAAAGCCGATCCGGTGATCCACAGCACAAAGCTGTTGTATTTCCTCAGCAACCAGCACAAATCAGCTCCAGGCATGACGAAGCAGATATAGTCCTCTTTTGGAAGACCAAACAAAGTAGTTTCACTGTCACAACAAATCACACAGCGCATTCACAACATGGAGGCGGCGGCAACAACAATACTACAGCAAGAATAAAAGTTACGCCGCCTTTCTTTGCATGAACATTTGGGCGCCGTTATGCAAATATTCCCACATCGTGACGTAGACATCTGGGGGCGTGTAGAACGAGCCGTTTTAGGTAGGGTGGTTGACTCTTAACTTTATAAGAATATCTCTTTGGATTTGAGACTTAGTCTTTGCAACATTAAAGATCTTCTTTATGCACCAACAGCTCGTAACACTCCAAAGAGAAAGAAAAGTTAAACGCACAATGACCCCTTAAAAATTTAAACAACAGCTGGGTTAGTCCCATTTTGACACAAAGTTGAAACACCCAGCATTTTGTGTGTGTGTGTATATATATATAATATATATATATATTATATATATATATGCATGCATGAATGCATGCATGTATGCATGTACTGATGTATGTATGTATATATATATATAGATGAATATTAAATATTGTATGTATATGTGTGGGTATGTGTAACCCCTCTCCTCCGGGTCCTCACCGCCACACCTCGTTCTCGCTCCGAGTGGGTCTCGAACCCCGGTCTCCGGCATGGGAGGCGGATGCAATAACAAGGAGGCGTAAAGAATGACAAGCCTCGAGTGACAGTCTTAGGTTACCGCAAGCACCTACTCGATGGCCTCTTTAAAATACGAATGCAATGTTTATATATTCTGAAATTCTTAATTACTATATATCTTTATATATATTTACACACACGTATTATACGTACATGTATAGTTTGTGTGTTGGCAGTAAAAGTGATTTATTTATATAAAAATATTTACTAATTGTTATGTATCCCAGATTTAGGATTGTATTGTAAATTAGTGAAAGATCAGTGGAAATAAAAATGATTCTTCCATTTTATTTATGTTATTTATATAGATATATATGTAGTAGTTTCAGATTCATGTTTACATTTGGCAGTCTGGTTAAACAGTGAGTCAAGAAAAAGAATTCAGAATTGAAAATGGTCAAATCGAGCATGTTGCATTAATTGTAGAATACAGTATTTAAACGCAGTAGTCATTTTTACATTCTTTGTGTTTTGGCAAATATGTTAGTCAAGTAGTATGACATCTTTTGTCTTTTAGGTTATAGGCACACAATAAAGCTCCTGTCTACTTGGATGGGGAATGTACATGTGGCCTGTCTCTTTTTACATGGTCTCTGAAATGACTTGAGTGCACCTCAGAATTCCTTGTTAGTTCATTAGCTAAAGCTGTTGAATATGTTTGCCATGTATAAAATGTAAGCTATCTGAAATGCCCTTGACCAGGCTTGGTAAATGGGAAAGAGGTGAACTCTCCCTCAAAAACAGCTCTTTAAGTCCATTGCTCTGAGGAGCAATCATTGTGTCCCTATTATTCCTGCTGCTGTCACCAACAACAGATAGTGTGTATGTGCGTGTGAGTGCTGAGTAATGGTAGGTGGATGAAGGTCAGCCAGTCCTTGCAGAGCGACTCCAGGGAGTGTGAACAGGGATATTAGATTATCCGCACATGCAAATCACAGGCTAAAACAAAGGCCAGATTCAAATCACACCAGCAACAGGCTCAAATCAGAGCTGCTGGAAATGTGTTTGGGTGTGTTTCTATTAAACAGCACCTTATTAGAAATAATTGACCAGATTCAGTACAAGTTTAGCTCAATTGACACACAATGCTGATTGAAAAAAAGTGTGTGTGTGTGTGTGTGTGTATGTTGGTGGATAAATTTTTAATATATATCTATATATATATATATTGTTATATAAAAACCCAATTTCTCCACTTGTTCCGCTTTATTAAAAAAACAAACAACAGAAATCTTGGTTATAGTGTTGTACTTACAATTCAAGTAAATGGGGCCAATTCGAAAATTTTTTACAAAGTAGTGATTTTGTATTAATTCTTAAAATGTAAATTGTATAAAAAAATTTAAAAAAAATAAGCATGAAGGTCCACCCCTAAACATAGTTGCCTCTGGGTAAAACATACAAATACGATTGTATGAATTCATATGAATTAGCCACCAATTCGCCAAATGTAAAATAGTCATGAATTGCCATGAAATTGTGTTGTAAAATACTCACTATTTCAATAGTATAGCTACAGGATGTTAACATGTTTTTTTTTTTTTTTTTTGATATGACTAAATAATACCGAAAATCCTAAATTGTAAAAATAACAATTGAAACAGCTTTACAGCTTGATTAATTAATGTAAGTGCTTTTATTAGATGACTTCCATTGTAATTTCCACACCGTAACCTTTTGCTGTTTTAAAAAAGAAAACGAGGCAGCCAATCAGGATTATTTTTATGTTAATCAATCATTGTACCACACTTGCTGTGGACTGAGCTAACTTGTATTGAACTCAGAATATTCCTTTAATGGAGCGTTTGACAGTTTAGATGTGAGAAATGTTACTATTTGGTGTTGCTTAAATGTGCAGGTTACATGATAAAATTGTGTTTGTAAAAACTAGTTAACACTGCATTAAACACAACAAAGAAAGCAAGAAGCCAAATTTTGTGTTCCACAAAACACTGGCAATCACTTCTGTTTCTGTTTGTTACAGAATGGCCGTGTGAGAAGTTCATCTACAGGTAATTAGCTGCAGTTAAAGCTTTTGAGGTTTTAGCAGTGGCAGCGCTGTGTTAGCTGCTCTTTTGAACCTAAAGAAAGAAAAACTGTGAATTCATGTTTACCTCCCGTAAATCCGTATAGGTTAGAGCACCCTAAGCTTCTTTATATAAATGTATAAATTTAGCACTGCAATAAAAAGCTGAGTTTGACACCAAATTCCTGAGATGAAATGCTCACTTGTGTCTGTGTGTGTCAGTGTGCAAGAGTGTGGGATTGCTTACTTCGGAAATGAAGAGCTCCCAAGAGTGTTTGCTTAGGTAGACTTTTATAGTATAACAGAAAAAATGGGCTGTGCTGTCATCTTTTACCCCTCAGACGCAGACAGAGAAAGAGAGAGAGAAAGAGAGAGAGCGAAAGAGGGTGGAGGAGTTGTCCCCTGCTAAGCTGCAACTGCTTCAGCAATACAAATGTAAACTGCAAGTGTGAGTGAGAGAGATTTTAACTTTCAACACTTTTATAGTGTACATCAAAGACTCCACTGTAGTTATTCAGACTAGTTTATTATTCTGTGTACCAAGAGTTTGGAAACTGTGTTTTAATCGGCGGAATGGCCATCAGTGAAACAGAAAATTAACAACATCACACGGTCTCGCAAAATAATTTGCAGGCTGTTACGCTCATGAATGAGTGAATTTATTTACATATATTCTGCCCTGTGTCCTCATGATCATGTTTGTCCTAATTTGCAGAAAGAGCTCTGATTGGGTCGCTTTGGGACTGTTGCTGTCTTTTCAAGCTCTTAAGGTATATTCACATAAGTCTCAGATTTTTGCCACAAGAAGATGAAATAGTTATTATTTAAACTATAATAAATTATATATGAGTGGGAAATCGTTTTTCCAATATATATAAAAAATTTTATAAATTTATTTAATATAAATATTATATATAAGGTTTATTATATCTATATATATATATATATATAAAAAAAAAAAAAACTTACTTTACAAGGATTAATTTATTATTATATTATATTACTATTATAGTTTTAATGTTGTAACAAACTCACAAAACTTTTACATAACAATAATGACCATAGTGCTAATTTAAAAAAATGTAATAACTCAATAAATAATAATAATAATAATAATAATAGTTGAATATAATAATAACTATATTTTTGTTGTTTCTTGTTGGGGGCACTGCCTTGGTTCAAGTCTGCCTTGTCTTAAGTTGCTGGTGTATATTTGTAGCAATAGCCAACAATAAATACATTGTATGGGTCAAAATTTTTTCTTTTTTCTTTTATGCCAAAAATCATTAGGATATTAAGTAAAGATCATGTTCATGAAGATATTTGTAATTCCTACTGTAAATATATTAAAATTTAATTTTGGATTAGTAATATGCATTGCTATAAACTTCATTTGGATAACTTTATAGGCAATTTTCTCAATATTTAGATTTTTTCTGCACCCTCAGATTCCAGATTTTCACATTTTTGTATCTCGGCCAAATATTGTCCTATCATAACAAATCATACATCAATGGAAAGCTTATTTATTCAGCTTTCAGATGATGTATAAATCTAAATTTAAAAAAATTGACACTATTGACTGATTTTGTGGTCCAGGGTTAATATGAGTGTGCATACACAGTTACTTTTTGTTGATATCATCTAGGTGGAAAAAGTATAAGTTCCTTTCATATTGTTGCAGCTTCATTTAAAATTGTAGTTAAATAACTAAAATAATGTATTTTAAAGTTTAGAATTAGACAGACTTATGGGCTGGTAACTCATCAGTGAACTTTCCTCGTCAATATAGGCTATATTTATTCACACTTTTCTCATTCTCACTAATTCAAAATGATTAAGTTTTGTTGTTAGTAATATATGTATTTTTCATTTCTTTGTTTTGGATTATGTTTAACTGTTAAGCTTAAAATGCTGTTTATTTCTGACTTGTCAAGTCAAGACATTTTTTATATAACGATGCAAATTGTTGAAGCAGCTTCATGGATATAAACAAGAAAATAACATTAACATTAGTATTAATGTTGCAGAATTAATCAGTTATACAATAGCTTCAGTTTTAGCTGTAAAGAAGCTCTGCTATAACTTTGCAATTAAATTTGTAATTAAGTAACCAAGTTACTTTCCCTATGAATACCAATGTTTCCTGTTGAATACACAATGTTGTACTGGCATTATTGGGTACTTTTGTACATGGTGCCATTTATTGGTCCACCTGGTATTAAAAGACTAATAACCAAGTAGAAAAATATAAATATTAGCAAAAAGTATCAACGAGAAATGGGTGGTAAAAAGCAAGTAATAATGTTGTAACACTGGTGTCAGAGTATAAGTAATATGAAATACTGGAATGTCATATAAGTTATATTTTTCATTAAACTCTAAAAATTTGCACCGATTTGCATCTTCATGGGATTGCTCACTAGGTCAATAGGTCTTTATGGCTGGTCATGTGTGACAAGTCATGATCGAGTCTTTGGTTAAAGGGCTCAATCTCTGGTCTTCCGCCCGCCAACCAAAATCACCATTGTTTGGATACGCATGTCTGCTTTTCCCCCAGAAGCCTGCAATGCTCCGGGGAGGGAGGAACCAGAGACAGACTGATGACTTTTCCTCCCTTCTGTAGTTCGGGTTCCTATACCGTTGCTTCGCCTGCAGGCCTGTGTGATGTAGTGTAGAGGAGCGGTCCTGTGAAACGCTGTCTGCTGTGAACTAATGTGCTTGTATTCTTCCCGCGGCAATGTCTTCCCCTCTCTCTCTCTCTCTCTCCTCTCGATTTCTTTCCCGCCATTTGCTCTTCTACTCTGTGAGTTTGGCACCCAATAGATCTCCTATCTTCATTCCCCTGCTCAAAGAAAGCAACCCAGAGAGAAAGACATAATGAAGTGGAAAGATAAAGAGTGAGATGAAGAAAGATAAAGATCAAAGTGGGCAACAGAAAGAGAAAAAATGCAGCTAGAGAGAGGGATGGGAACATTTGGAGGGAGTAGTCAAAGCTGGATCTTTCTTCATCAGAGCATTTTGGTTGTGTGGTAAATGCTCTGGTCTGCGGCCAAGCACGCTGAGTCAATGATGCTCCTAATCTGGATTCGGGCACACATTACTGCGGTCCTGGAGGACTCTGGACCCCACTCATCATTTGAGGGGCTCTTCTCGGCTGATCTCTCCTCCTGGCAAGGAGCATTAATGCGATGTGGAGGCCTCTAATTTCCCTGCTCACAGCAGGCGTACACTTCACCCTTTGTCTGGCTGAATTCAGCTGCTGAATGATTACAATGAGCACCTGATTACTTTTGTGCAGGTGTCATCTAAATAAATGTGGAGACTGTTTAGTGAATAGACTGTTGTCCAAAATGGCCTTAGACCAGGATGATACTATTTTGCCTTCAACTCTAAAAACGTGTCAACAATTTCATGTATTCACTGTAAAAAGTAATTTTCTTACTCAGAATTTTGTCTCATTTTCCAGTACAAATATCTAAACATTTTTAAATCAACACTGTAAAAAATGACCGTGAATTTAACGGTAAAAGACTGTAAAAATGCTACAGTAAAAACCTGTTAAATGGTTAACGGTAAATTCCCTACTATATACGGTGAAAAACTTTATTTGACATTACATGTACTGGACATTCATTTTACGGTAGTATACAATTTTTGGAAGTGAAAAATGCCGTATAATTTACAGTGAATAACCGTAAATTGACATTCCCAGAATTCCCTGCGTTACATTTCAAATTTGATGTTTTTTTTGTTGAAATAACTATGATTCTTCTTAGTTTTTTCTTATCGGTTTGGATTTTTTTTTTTTTATTAGGGTTGAGTGTTACACCTAATGTTGTTAAATTAATGTTTATTGCATTATTTCAGTTTCATGTGTGTTACCATGATGGTGTTTGTGAATGACAATGTGCACCTTCTATATATGTTATTATTTAAAAGCTGCTTGTGATGGGCTTTGGTTCATCATGTGACTTTCTCATCACCACCTGCATTTGGTGGTTATCAGTGTTATCAGTGCTTCAATAGGTTGTTATATAATAACATTTTATCAGTTAATGATATTATGGTATTTAACTGTAAATTTAATTTAAAACCTAAAACGTTGCTACCGTATTTTTTACGGTAAAATTCCGGTAACCACAGCTGCCGGTTTTTTACCGTAAATTTCACGGATTTTTATTTACAGTGAAGATACATGTATTTGAGATGTAAAATCACATAAGATATTAAGTTTTATGTAACAATGAATTTAATTTATTTTACAAACAATTTAATTGATCAAAATTGTTAAAGCTTAAAACATGAAAAAATGTCTGCCAAAATATCCATTTGAATTTTGTTATTCCATTGACATTTCCCCCCCATTTTTTTCTAGTTTTAAGCATAACCTTGATATATTTTTCAGAAAACAAAACTACATGTTTTATGATATCTTATGTCAAATTTTATATCACTTTTCAAGTAAATTTATCTTGATTAGGAATATTTGTACTGGAAAAGAGTACAGAGCAAAACGTTTTCATTGCAAAATAAAAAAAAGTTAATCTTATTTTTTCATTTAAAATATCTAAACATCTCTAGAACAAGATATATTCACGTTAGAACTAAAATTGCATCAGATATAAATAGCCTACTTGTTTTTAGAAAAAAGGAAATATGTTTATTTTTCTTACCCCTTTCTTACATTTATTTCTTGTTTTAAGCATACATCTAATAATAATCTGGCAAGTTTGTGCTTAAAAGAAGAAATAAAAATGGGTTCAGACAAATAAACTTAATTTAAGATATAAATCTTAATATCTTATGCAAATTTTCTTCTCAAGTCTTTAAAGGATTAAAGCATGCTTAGATTTTTTTTAGAGGAAAAAAGACAAATACTGATAAAAAAATTATCAAGTCTAATTAAGATAATTGCAATGTCTGATTTAGATGTCGAATGATGAGTGTGATTTATGATTTTGAACGTTTTATGTCATTTGTACTGCAGTGTATAGTGCTGAATCAAACTGTTCTGTTTGCATATTTAGAAAGAAATCACAGTATGTTCCTGGAAGCAGTCATGTGTGAAAGCACCCTGATGTTCTTGTGGATATTGAGTCTTCAGAAACTAAACTCAAATGAAAATTGAATGAGCAGATGATGTGTGGAAAATTCTCTACTCAAATCTCTAACTCTGAAACTACTTTTTAAATCATACTGTACTTGAGGTTGTTTTATGCAGTGGTGTAGCCTATGTAACGAAGTAATAATACTTTGTTACAGTACTTAGCCTAAGTATTTTGGGAGAATTTGTACTTGTTTTTATATTTGTCAACTTTCACTTTTACTCCACTACATTTCCTAATTAAAATGTATACTTTTACTCCGATACATTTCCCCAAAGCATATTCGTTACTTACAAAATAAGTCGGAAGAACACAGACTGAAGGAAAGCAGGTTTGACGAATCAGTGGTCTGGTGTTTGCAAGTTAGACTCCTAAAAAACATTTTTGCTCATGTGCAAACAAGTGCTTGTACAACTGTGAATGATTTCATTTTTCCACTCAATTCGAAGCTGGGTGTGCGACATACACTATATCGTCTGCAACAATATAGTAAGTGTTGTTTTAATGATGTGCGATCTGACATTATCGAGTAAAGTTAGGCTATATTTCCTGTCCAATACCCCACTTTGCGTCTTGCACTGTGCCCACTTGACTACTATATGACGTATTTCCTGTAATTAATGAGCCGGAGACCAAGTGTTGTGTAGAACTTTATTTCCTGAATAGGGACACACTTATAGTGTTGTAAAAAGGCAAGTGTTTACAGAGCTTTATTTTTATTTTCATTACTTTGCATTTTAAAATCAACTTCTAAATGTTTGTTCAGTAGTCCCTATAACAGATTACACTATTTAATTTTGTGGTGCTTCTAATTAAGTAATAAAATGCATTTGCAAATGTTGTACAAAATAATTATAACCACTACTCATTTGCACCAATAAAAATGTGCACCCTTTGTTTTTGGACCAAATTTATGTAATACTAATTAACATAGTATTTACATACATTGGAAGGTTTCTGTGACCTCTCGCGAGTATCTCGGCCAAAGTCCTCTTGATTTATTTCCATAATCATGATCAGATGGTAACTCTAAGCCGGAGCGGTATCATAGTTGGATTTGTGTGCTTTAAGGGCACTGATGCTCTGGCGTTTTTAATACCTGGGAAACGGCTTTGCGCACTTACTTCCTGTCGCGTGGCCAAGACCGCAAGTGTGGCTATTTGGACAAGGCATCAATCACAAAAACACAAGAGTGCACGCATGTCTATTAAAACGCATTTAGAATAATCAAAATTCAAGGCATTCTAAATTGTAAATGGCAAAAATGCTTCTGTATGCTTTTATATTTATAAAATTTAATAAGTTAATCTATATTACACAAAGAGTACCGTTTTTTTCTGCAGATATCAGCATGAACACATTTTATAATCATTTTATACAAGTTTAGTAAAGTTAGCAATAAGTGACTTACTTTTTAGACACAATATTGCCTGTTTTTGCTTAATTTGCCAACGAAAATAGTTCCAAACAATGATCACAGCACTGTTTTTCATCTCTGGGCAACAACAGGACGGTGTTTCCTTATTGAATGAATCAGTTTTTTGAACGAATCGGTTGAATGAATGATGAATGAATCAATGACTCACTCATTAAAGGGGTCCTATTTATGCTCTTTTACAAAGTCTTGATTTTGTTTTTGGGGTGTACTAGAACATGCTCTCATGCTTGGTAACGCATTATTTTTCACATAATTTATTATTAAAATACCTTTCTCCCCAGCTTGGCACAAACGGCTCGATTAGTTCCAGCTTTGATGAAGGTCCACCTTCCGAAAACAGAATGTGTTGTGATTGGTTAGCTTTCCCAGTGCGTTGTGATTGGCAAACAGCTTAGACGGTGTTTCAGTACTGCCACGCCCCTTGCTCCGTCTTTCAACAAAAACTTTTGGAGAATCCGGCATTTCTCACTCATGATGTGGAAGTTGTCCTCAGTAAAATGCGCAGCACACAATAGCAAGTTGGGGTTATAATGCTCAGGAACAGATTTAAAAAATAAATTGCAACCACTGTTCATCCGCTTTCGGAAGCCCAAACAAAGACGTTTGGCACGGAGGTGAAAAAAAACAGAGTTTCAGGCAGTCGCACACCGGACGAGAAGCGCAGCGTCGTGCGACGTCTTTAAAATTCAAATACATTTTTTCTATGAGTGTAGGCACACCGGCGGCAACATTCGGTGTCTGTCCGCGGCGCCCAGCTACGTCGTGTTATACTTGTAAGAATTGTTCTAGACCAGTGGTTCTCAGTCCTCATGTACCCCCGCTCTGCATGTTTTGCACGTCTCCCTTTGTTAACACACCTGATTCAGATCACCTCGTTAGAAGTGAGCTCTGTGCATGAACTGTGTTCCGATTTACATGGTCCCTACACAGTGTCCATTGCCCCCTACTCCCTGAGCAGGGGAAATCCTTTGAAGTTTACTTAACTTCAGAACATTCATTCACGGATTTGAGCTACGCCACGGCCTGCAGCGTCTTCACACACACAGACGAAACTTACTAGAGAACTGTGAAGTGTGACATAATATACCTCTGTAAATAAATACAATTTAAATTCACGTCTCGCAAACTTTAATGCCCTTTGAATGGAACATGTACGCTCCCTTCAAAATGGAATCATGGAGGAATATCCGGTAATTTCCACTTCGCAGGGCACTTACAGTCAAATATAACAAACGTATGAATCAATAAGAGAAACAACCAAAACAGCAATCTGGGTACGCGAGGGCTGGAATTGAGAACCGCTGTTCTAGACATACCAAAAATTTGAGGCTACAGCACAGCAGCTCTTCTTCGTGGTTGTTCTTCTTATGCACTAACTCTGCAGCAGCACTTCTTGTTCATCGTCTCGTCTCATGCGCTCACTCAACCAAGTGTTCTAACCACAACCTCGCCCCTCCCCACCCCCCAACCATTCGAATTGGGAATTATTTTTAATGAAATTCTAATGAGCCGCTTTGTGATATCACAAAGTCCGGAAACAAACGCTGTAGTCCAAACAAGAAATGTTTGTTGTAGTTCTTGAAAAGGGATTTTAAAAATTTTTTATATCTCCCTTTGGAGTGGACTTTGAGATTTGTATCTTTCTAGATCTTTTTTATGCCCAACTGGGCAACATTACAGACTGACTAAAGTTGAAAAAGTGAAAAAGCATAAATAGGACCCCTTTAACACTAATTAAATAACATTATTTTGTGTATTTTGGTGTAATGAAATGTGTTTATGCGGTTTAAGGTTTAAAAACACATTATTTTCCATATACTGTACATAATTTTTTCTCCTCTATGCCCTGCTTTTCTGAAACACGTCGATTTTTACAAAAGCTCATCGTTCTAAAAGCGCGGTGTGCTGTGATTGGCCAGCTATCCAGTGCCGAATACCTCAAGCGTGTGACTGAAATGTTACGCCCCTACCATACTGTTGATGGCGTGTCTCAGCCGGAGCGATGATTCAAAAACATTAAAAACCCATTATAAACAAGGCATTCGTAGAATCCAGTGGGGACATAATTATAGATTAAAATGACTTATACTGTCTTTTAACGCGTTGCGTTGCATCGCGCCGCGCCACGCCGCGTAAACATAAAACCATTTCTGCATTTGTGATCAGAGAAATGACAAACTGCAAGTGCTATTCTACACTGCCCAAAAAACTCGCTTTTTTAATATATAAAATATAAAAACTCTTTGAATATAAAAAATTTACTTACAGTCTTTGAGTCAGAGCAGCCGGCATTGTAGTCTACTCTACCAGAATCAGGAAACAGTCCTCCATAAAATGCTTCACACATCTGAATATTTGGGTTGAAGAGTTCTGACCCCTGTTTGTATACAAGTTGGTTCTTTTACCACTGCTTTCGAGTCGTGTTCATTTTGGAAGCAAACAAAGTAGTTTCGCTTTCACAACGAAACACAGCGTCATACACGGTGGCCTAGAGTGACCAGAGGCCGGGGGCTAGAGTGAGGAAAGGCCAGAGGGCTAGAGTGAGCAGAGGCGGGTTGGCTTGAGAACGGCGCAGCCGGCGATTTCGACACAGGAGCGGTCCGGAAGACCGTGACGGCTCCAGGCTGGACTCCGCTTCGTCCATGGTGAAAGCCGATCCGGCGACCACAGCACAAAGTTGCATTTCTTCAGCAACCAGTACGGATCAGCTCTAGGCATGACAAAGCCGATATCGTCCTCTTTTGGAAGCCCAAACAAAGTATTTTCATTTTCACAACGAAACACACAGCGTCTTCATGGCGCAGCAACAATACTACAGCGTGAAATAAAAGTTACGCCTTCTTTCTTTTCGTGAACATTTGGGCAGCGTTATGGCGACGTCGGGGTGGGAATGAGGGGTGACAGATTTGAGGAGCTTGTGTCCCACATAGAGACATAGATATGTGGGGGTCTGTTAGAATGAGCCGTTTTAGGTAGGATTGGCTGACACTAAACTTTTATAAAGAATATCTCTTTTGGATTTGGGACTTTAGTCTTTGCAAATTTACAGAACTTCTTTATGCACCAAGAACTTGTAAAACTCCAAAGAGAAAGGAAAAAAATTAAATCGCATCATATGACCCATTTAAAAAGCAACATGTTCGTGCTGAATCATCACCATTGTAATGGCTGGTTTGGCTGCCACCTGGCGGATTAAATTCACATTACACAATTTTTTTCTGTTTAAATAATTTCAAATATCAATATGAACATTGATGTTTAAAATCAAAGCATTATTTATGCATGTATAACTGCAGGTTAAAGCATCATGTCCCCTCTGTCTACATTGTTAACTTTTTTCCACCATCTAATGCCACTTCAGATGCAGATCCAGAAATTTTTGCTTTTCATGTTGGAATGAAAGAACTTCATTCAAAATCAGAAGAGCTTTATTACCAAGTATGTTTACACACACAAGGAATTTAAATAGGCTACCTGGTGAAGTGCCTCTTATGCTTAACAATGATACAAAATGGAAGAAAGAGTTAAAAATGAACACAATCTTGCTGTCTCCTGTTTCATGTTGCATTATTTGGTACTTTAACTTTACTTAAGTATGTTTAATATTTTTAAAAAATGTTTCATCTTAAGTAGGGCCTACAATAATATCACATATACTTTATCAACTTTTACTCAAGTATATTATAAATGGTGAATTTAACTTCTACCAAAGTCATTTATCTGTAGATATCTGTACTTTTACTTTCAGGTTTTCAGGTACTTCATCCACCACTGGTTTTATGTGACATACAGAACTGTTAGATATAGTAACACCATCTATTACATTACATAAAATACTATAATTGAAAAGATTTACACCTTGTTCCCGTGAATACATGCATATTTATCTTTACTCTTTACTTCTTTTTGTAATCTCTTTGAATTGCTCAAGTTTCCTGAGTGTACTGTCGGTTCTGTTGTCGGCATTTCGTGTGGCCTATAATGCACCGTTATTCTGTACTCCATAAAGATGAAAGTGTCCTAGCATTAGCCCTCTGGGGACTGAATCCTGCTGTGTACTGTGTGATCACAGCGTTTCAGTCACTGGTAAGTGTGTTTGTGATGATCCCTGGCAATCAGCGGAGCCGTTTCTCAGACGTTTGGAAGACAAGAGTGACACTCATTTACTTTGTAAAGATCCTGTTTGCTTTGTTACTGCCGCACAAATCTGTATAATTCTTTCACACTTGGATTAAGACTAGCTCAAAATCTCCTCTGACAGAGAATCAGGACGCACACACCCAGATTGGTGTTTGGGGGTCTTTGTCTGCTGAAACACTGGGTGGTGTGATAAATCCTGCTTGACTGCTGCATGTTCAACTGTGCTTGGTTATGCCAGTCCAAATGTGGGCATATGCCCTCTTCCCGCAGCTAGTGCCAGGACTCTGACACCATCTGTCTGGTTGTCACACTCCCATTTTCCAGCCCATTTCTCTCCACTGTAGGATGCTGTCAAGGTGTTTAACGTTTGTGTGGTTGGAAAGGAAAGGAAACAATTTTCTTCATTGCTGAGCTCTTTTATGGCACATTATTCTGGGACAGACACTCAGTCATTCAAAGCGGGAAAAAGGGATCAAATCTAATTCTCTTCAGCTGGATATGCAGGGAAACCAATCAGTTTATGATACTGCTGGGCTCTGTAGGAAAGCGAACATTAAAAGGGAGATTTACAGCTCTTTCTGAATCATCGGCATGGCCTGTGACGGAGTTTACACCATACAGTGGCTACAAAAAGTATTTGAATGTCTATGCTGCACTTGAAATGTGTCTGAATGCCTTTGCATAGATAACATAACTTAATATCAAGCAAGTGGCTTATGCAAGCAAAAGATGCAAGACCCTTTCTCAAAAATGTTTTTAGTCATTTTAAGCTTTCAACTGCGTTGCTCAAAAAATGTTTAGTGGATGTAATTTGTCAGTTTCCCTCAAGTTCACACAGGTTTCCTAGCATAGTAATCACTGCTGTAGTTCATCACATTAACTATTAACATGATTCAGTAACGCTTGACAGCCAGAAAGTTTCCAATTCTTTTTTTTTTTTGGCCTTTTTAGAACAAAATTCATTAGACGCAAACTAAAATGTTTTGTGCCATTAATTTAAAAAACAATCAAACCAAAAAACGCTGACCAAGCTTCGAGACTTGTGACAAGGGCGCCAAACATGATGACAGACCAGGGGTTCCCAAACTTTTCAGCCCACAACCCCCAAAATAACAGTGCCAGTGACTCACGACCCCCTCTATTCTCAGAGGTAGTTAAAGTATACAAATGTTGAGCACAACGGTGCACACGCACTAATAGGCCTATCCAAATACGAGCACAATGACAACATAAAAGAACACAACAGTCTAACAACCATAATATTATTTTATTGTAATTTACTCATTACTCATTTACTCCCCGGGCGCCGCAGCATAAATGGCTGCCCCTGTGTGTCACGGTGTGTGTGGTTTTTCACTGAAATGGTGTGTGGCACAAAGGATTGGGGTTATGCAGAGCACTAATTCTAGTAGGGTCCCTTACTTTTCCCATGTCATGTCATGTCACGTCACTCACTTTAATTTCAACATTATCCTCACCTAATGAGATGGGTGGGCACAATGCTTGGAGCACAGCAAATTCATTGTTGGTTTAATTTTGGAGACTGCCACTCGGAGATCATCCTCCACGTTCAGTCGCGATCTGTACTTATTTTTTATTTACGTATGTGAAAGTCTTTTCACACAAGTAGGTAGTGCCAAACAGCATCAGTACATCCATAGTGGCCTTGGATAGCTGTGGGTATTCCTTCTCGACTGAAATCCAAAACTCAGCCAGCGTCTTGGAATTAAATATTGTGTTTAATGTTTGGTTGCTTGACAGTTCAACCAGTGCATCCTCCAGTGCATCGGATGCCAGATGATTTTCCCTCGTTACAATGAATGGTGATCTTATCCAGTCATATTGTGTTGGAGATGTTTCCTCTCCAATACCTGAAATACCTGTTAAAATGTTCCAGGATTGCTTGAAGGTGGGTAGTGATAGACTTCTTCACTATGTTAACACTCAGTTCATTTTCCTCCATGAATTCGTCCAGCTCAGAAGACATGCCAATCCTACCCATTTTCATCATTCAGCGACATGATTCTTGTGTTTTCACCTTGCAATGACATATTTAGTCCATTCAGTTTTTCAAATATACAAAACAAATATGCTAGCCTTGTTACCCAGTCATAATTAGTGAGGTGGACATGCTCCATCATAAATAAGCACACTTCGTCCCGCAGCTTGAACAAGCGGCTGAGCACATTCCCTCGTGAAAGCACATTTACAAAATTTACTCATGATTGTAAATTTTGTAAATGTGGAATTTATTTTAATTTCTGTATTTATAATGCAGTGTCAGTGCCTGTTACCAGGAGTGAAGTTTGTGCTTAACATCAAGGACCACAATGGAAACAAGTTTTTAACTTTATTGTGCTATTCTTGATGAATTGAGTGTATTTCACTACTTTTCTGACTAATAAATCAAATCAAATTAACTGACTTCTGTATGGAACAGCAAGCACTCCAATCCCAGTTTGTTACAGAGAGTGGCAAACAGCCTGATATTGAGCGGACATGCTTTTATGTAGTTGACCATTTTTATCACAGTCTCAAGAACACGTTTAAGTTCTGAGTCAAGTGTTTTACTCAAGAGATTCTCTATGTATAATACAATGTGTGAATTTTACGTGAGCCATTTGTAAGACTCTTGCTTTAAGACCTTTCTTATCCCCCAGCATCGCTCCAGCACCGTCTGTACACACACCGACGCACTCGCCCCAAGACAGTCCCTCTTCTTATAGTTTGTTGTCAAGTTTTGTGAAAATGTCCTCCATTCCCTCCAGCGGAGTGCAAAACAGAATGTCCTTGTTAAGTTTTCCATCAAAACTGTTTCTGACGAATACAAGCAGCTGGGCAGAGTTTGATACATCTGTGGATTCATCTAACTGTAAAGCGTATTTCGCTTTCTTCACTTTGTCCACCAGCTGACACTTTATGTCCCCGGCAATGTCGGAGATGCGTCGGGCAATAGTCCCGTTAGACAGCGGCAGTGATTCTAGCTCACGGGCCAGTTTATCCCCATGCGTAGCAACTTATAGCTATAGCAGCAGGTTTGGTAAGGGTTTCCCCGATCATGTGTGGCTTTTTTTGCCTGTGCAATTAAATATGCCATTTGATGCCTCTTGAGCTTTGCCGGGGATTGTTGTTTGTTTAGTTACGACTTCCTTTTTGCCTTGCAACTCTCGCTCCTTTCGCCGAAAAAATATACTGGTTTAGCAGCAAGAGAGGGGTACTTGGTTTTCAAGTGTCGTAGCATCTATACAGGCTTTAGGCTTTCATGTGCAAGCACCTCGTGCACACTACACATTGGGGATGTTGTTGACAATGATGCATGTGAATCCATACTGGATTAATTCCTCTCGATACTTTCGAGACTTAGAGTAGGGCTGATCCGACTGTCCTCTTTATGTACACGCCGGTCTCTTTCCATACCTGAGGTCGATGGCCTTTCTGACGGTGGTGCTTCTCCACCCACCTCTGCTGGCCTCCCTGTGTTGTGTCAATTCAATTTTATTTGTATAGCGCTTTTCACGATACAAATTGTCGCAAAGCAACTTTACAGCAAATTAAGTTTCTACATTATTTAGTGGTAGCTTATCAGTGGTGATTGTCAGTTAATGTACTTATGGCAGAAATGTACGGAAAAATCAGTTTAAGACGTAATAAAACAGACGATGACCACTATTAACAGCAATTATTATATGATGCAATCAAACTTATTGCAAAATTTGGTAGTTCTGTATGTTGTTTCAGGGTTGTCATCATCTGAGGTCCTATGAGGGGTTGGCATCATCTCTTCTCAGGGTGTTCTGGATCCAGACTGTAAGCTTGTGTAAATCCTAGTTACCACGGTATGTCAATCAGAGCATCTCCAAAATTACACGTCTTTTGGGGTGCTCTGGTATGCATGGTTGTACTTATCAAAAGTAATGCGAGGAAGGACAAGTAGTGCATCGCCGTCAGGGTCATTGGTGCCCAAGGCTTATTGATACACATGTTGAGCGAAGGCTAGCCCAATCTAGTTTGTTGTGTATGGGACTGCAGACCAGTCAGAGTGTCCATCGCCGAAAGTGCCTGCAATGGCCATTTGAGTGTCAAAACTGGACCATGGAGCAATGGAAAGAGGTTGTCTGTTCTAATGAATCACGTTTTCTTTTAGATCAGGTGGACACATACACCCCTTCATGGAAATGGTGTTCCCCCATGGCAGACTTGGCAGTGGCCTCTTTCAGTGGTATAATGCTACTGCCACATGGCAAAAATTGTTCAGGAATGGTTTGAGGAACATGACAAAGAGTTCAAGGTGTTGCCTTGGCTTCCAAATTCCCCAGATCTCAATCCGATTGAGCATATATGGGATGTGCTGGACCAACAAATCCTATCCACGGAGGCTTAAAGGATCTTGGTGCCATATTCCACAAGACACATTCAGAGGTCTTGTGGAGCCCATGCCTCCACGCATTAGAGTTGTTTTGGGAGCACGAGAGGGACCTACACACTTTGAGGCAGGTGGTTTTCATGTTGTGGCTGATGAGTGTAAATGTATGTGTACAAATACATATACTATACATACTGTATATGTACTTAGACATATGTACTTGAGTGTGTTTCTGTATGATAATTAGGCTATGATGATGCATAAATGTCAAGCTTCTAAATCACAATTTCATTCATAGCTTAATGAATGAAACATTTCTGAGAAGTTAGATGAGCCAGCCAGCATTATCATACATTGTAATTCCTATACCATTGCAGATATACGAATTGCAAATGTCATGCATAATTTTATGCATAATATATTTTTCTCATTTTCCACAATCAAGTTTTTGCTCAAGATTTCAAGATTATTACTCACCAGTAATAAGTTCCAATTGAATTGTAATCATAGCTAGCAAGTGTTCAAAAAGCAGTCTTACAATGTGAGAGGAATAATTAAGTTCTGCTTTATTGTAATTCTGATACAGATTAGATATTCTCTCTTTGTCTTTATGTAAATACAGATACAAAACCTCGTTCTTTTATTAAAGATGAGCTGCCCAAGGGGGAACATATTAAATATTTCATCCGCAGATATGGGGCTCATTACACAAGACTGTTTTGACATTATTTAATGCTTGGGGCTGACCCATCTTAAAGAACAAAACACACAGTGCTCTGTCAAACGTTAATCGCGATTAATTGCAGGTCAAATACACGTTTTTCTCTTTCCCTTAAATTTTATATTTAATGTGTACTGTGTAATATTTATTATGCATAAATATAACACAAATACCTGCATTTACATATTTAAGAAAAAAAAATGGATACTGTATATATATTAATATATTTTCTATATTAAATAAATATAAGCATAAAAATAAATGGCTAAACTGTAATATTTTTAAAAAATAACTGCACATGGTTTGTACCTTTATATATACATAATAAATATACACATACACACACATATAAAATTTAAGAAACGTTTATTTGATGCGATACCGATTAATCGTTTGAACCGCACTAATAAAAATGACAAAACCCCAACAAAATGACTAAATCTTTGCCTAAATAAAAAAATTTAAAAAAAAACGTAAGATTAAAAAAATTCAAAAAAAAAAACGTGTAGTAGTGTCTCAGTGATGCTGCAATAACACTGGAACTAACATGAACGAATAATGAAATTGTGGTTTTATAACTAAGAATAAGATGTTAGTGTTCCTGTTGACTCAGCATTAGAACGAAGTTAACCATGAAACTTTATTAAAGTGCTACTGGCTATTTCTAAGACGTAACTCGGGAAAAATGAAGATGGAGAGTCACTGGAAGGTTCCTGTGACCTCTGGGCTTCAGCGGCAAACGCAATTATTGAAAAGTCAGCAAGAGGCTTACGAATAATTTACCGTTTACAGTAATCAAGTGAACTAAACACTGTCTTGGAAACTGATCCACAGAGGAAATGTAACCGGAGCAGCAGGTCCCCTATTAGGATGCCAAGTGCGTATTTGTGACGTCTAACCTGAGACAGAACAACACTGACTTCAGCTGCAAATCACACAGACAGACTTTGGATCTGTGTTCTGTGAGGTTTATGGGTTCATCTTTGTAGCTAATCAATACTGTAATTGTTTTATGTTGTATATCTGTTTGAATGCACTTCAAGCACACATTTAAAGACTTTACTGTGTAATTTATTGATTAATATTAAGCATAATGCGGCTAAAAATAACAGCACTTGTGCAAATAAATGTCAACAAATGGACACTACTGTTCAAAAGCTTGAGGTCAGCAACAAATGTTAAAGAAATAAACACTTTTATTCAGCAAGGATGCATTAGTGTTATTTTAGCGTAATTGAGATGCTATTATAATTTTAATCAGGGTTATAACGTACTTTATTTCAGCTAGTTGCCAAAGCAAAAATTTTTATAGATATTGCATATTTAAAAAAGAAAAAATGACATACAATTTTGCTAAAACTTTAATACATTTACTAAAACTCAAATTATAAAAAATAAATAAATACCAAGTTAAAATATTAACAAAGTGATACTAAGATAGTTTTATTAATATTTCATTCATTTTTTATTTTGTATTGTCGTGTTTTCATTTATTTTAGTTGAAGTTGTAGTAATTATGTCATTTTTAATTATTTTAGTTTTTATTCATTTTATTTAGCACATTAAGTTAAACTAAATGAAAATTATAAGTATCGGCTTTTATTTATTTATTTACTTACTATAATAACCCTGGCATTGAATTTATAAAAAGTGACACTAATAAACAGTAAATGCTTTTTATTTTTATTTTTTAACTCTGTTCATCTGGGAATCCTGAAAAAACAGTTTCCACAAAAATATTGAGCAGCACACTGTTTTCAACATTGATAATAATAAAAAAAAAATGTTTCTTGAGCATCAAATCAGCAATTTACTGATTTCTGAAGGATCATGTGACATTTAAGACTGGAGTAATGATGCTGAAATACAGCTGCGCATCACAGAAATACATTACAATTTACTATATCTTCACACAGAAAACACTATTTTAAATTGTAATAATATTCACATT
>JADLZN010005746.1:77511-94896 GCA_018155175.1 Sinocyclocheilus anophthalmus | reverse complement strand
TGGGGGGGGGGGGAGCCACACTGAACAAATACCAGAGTTCCCACAGTGACAAATTAAACACCTCTGATTGGACATTGTGCCTTATAAGCTCAAGATAATTCAGTTGATTGGTTATAATGCTCAACAATGCAGACACGCAGATCAATCTCACAACACTCAAAATTAAATCTGATGTAATGTAATAAAGCAAATCTACTATAAATTAAATGCTGCAATCAACACCTTTCATTCATTTCACTTTACACATTTCACATGACAGCTTCTTATAGCACTACTACAAAATATCACCTAAATGAAGTCAAATGTATTCCTGTGGAGTCGTTCACAGACGACACACAGTGTTCAGCTAATAAAGATCCTCAGCGCAGGCCAACAGCAGAATTTGCAGATTTAGTTTAAATTGTCTGAAGGTCTTTATGTTCTCCCTGTTCTTAAATTTCCAGGTACGAATGAGAAAAAAAAACCCCCCTTCAAAAAGGGCGGGACGGATTTCAGTTTTTTTGAGTGGGCCAGGGGGGGGGGGGACAACTGAACAATCATTCAAAGTGATTCGTGAACAAATGCACACCGTTTGCAGGCTTCTTTGTTCAAGACCTTGAACAGAATCGACTCAAAAAGAGAGATTCATTCGTGAATGGGGCATCGTTCATGACCCAGATAAAAGAACGCACTTGGAATAAATTACGTTTGATGAGGATTTGTTGAGGACGCAGCATCAGATCTGAAAGTGCTGGATCTGAAGATGATCTACTTACTGTGAATGTTTTTTGTATGACTGTGTAGAGCAGATGAATGCCTGAAACACTTCCCACAGCAGTAAAGTGTAAGGTTTCTCTCCAGTGTGGATCCTCTCGTGTGTTTTCAGATTTGCTGACCGACTGAATCTCTTGTCACAGTGTGAACACTTGTAAGGTTTCTCTCCAGTGTGGATCATCTCATGCTGTTTTAAACAGTTCGCTGAAGTAAAAGTCTTTTCACACTCAAAGCACATGTACTCTCTCACAGCAGTATGTATTTTCTGATGTTCTTTCAAATATTGTAAACATGAAAAACTCTTTCCACACAAATAACATGAATGTGGCTTCTCCTTTATATGAACTCTCAGGTGATTCTACAGTTCTGAAGCACTCAAAAATGTTTTGCTGCATTGATCACTTGTACAGTTTCTCTCCAGTGTGGATCTTCATGTGTATCTTAAGGTTTGATGATTGTGAGAAACTCTTCCCGCACTGATTACAAGTGAATGGTTTCTCTCCAGTATGAACGGGTATGAAATACTTAGGGCCCCATGGATTTGCGTTTTTCTTTTTTAGTAAATCTGCAAAAATGTCAACAATTTCTGTGTTTTTCTGTCAATATGGTGAGCTGTGTGTACATTAATGAGGAAAAAAAAAAATAACTTAAATGATTTTAGGCAAAGGCTGCAATATAACAAAGAGTGAAAAATTTAGGGGGATCTGAATACTTTCCGTACCCACTGTATGAGGAGTTCAGATGCAAAAGCCTCTAAGTGCCTTCTGAAATTTTCTTCTAAAATGAGCGTTTTTATCAGGCTCCTATATTTATGTTCAGTTATTTCGCTTAAATTGCATAGAAAAGGACCTATACATCGCCATTAGAGTAAAATTACTGAACCTAAATATAGCAGCCTGATAAAAAATACTCATTTTAGACGAATTGCAGAGCATAGAGGCTGTTGCATCTGAACTCTCATATATATTATATATATATATTATATATATATATTAATATATAGTCCGAGGTAACAAAGAGTAGTCATCATAAGAATTGCCGGCGGTCATGCCTATCCGTCATTAGGGGGCACTCTTGTGCGTCTGAGCAGCGCAGTGAGAAAAATGGAAAGAAAGAGAGTGTTTTATTTTCGGGGAAATGTTTTATGATTTGGGGCATCCCGGGCACGTGTGAGTTGAACTGCGTGGACTGAACAACAACATCGTATGTTGTTTGGACAGGAAAAAAAGGGGAAATCCTTGGTTGGGTGTTGGTCTGGTCACTGAGCAGTTTAGAACAGTCTGCGATTACACAGATTTCGTATTTCTCCGTGGGTGAGAAATATCTGCGTAGAGGAATCGTGCAGGCCACGGAAATCGAGCTTGAGTGACTTTTAATGTGAACGTTGAGTTTAGGACATGCTTTTTATGTTGTGAAGTGGAAGGGAAAGTAAACCAAACTTCTTTCTCCTTTAATAAAATAATACTAGAGGGGACGAGCGACCGCGCGCTGGTGAGGACGTCATCGCCGCGAGGCGGGATCAACAAAAAACCGCCAAACTATATTTAAACCGTCAAAACATCTATAAAACAACACGTTACTCAAAAACAAGGGTTACTGACATAGACTAACATTTGAATTAATTTAGACATATTTAACACTATTTGCTTGTTTTGTGTTTGATGATAAATAAAACCAAAAGCTCAAGATTGTTTTCTGTTGCATTCATCAGTGTCTTTGCAAATATACACAAACAAATTGACGTGACAGACTAACTGATTAACCTCATTCTTTTGTCTCTAAACATAAACACATTTGCATATCTGGGCGAAACATCTCCTGATTTTGTAAATGTGGCCAATTAAGCACCCAGTTTGAGCTTGTCTATAATTTAAAATAATAGCTTAATTTCAAGATGAGCTAAACATGCCAAACTTAGCCTTTTTGATGAAAGTATAAAGGTTCGTGTTTAATAAAATAGTCAATGAAATGAAAATGTTAAATGAAATTAGAAAACAATGCTGAAGGACCTCTAACCTATAGCATCTCCCTATTCTAATTCTATTTTATCTAGGCCCTATTAGTTTTCATTTTATTATAAAAAAACACTTGACCCTTTAAGACTTGCACTCTATTTGTTTTCTAACTGCTTGTTTTCTTTAAAAAAGGCCTTATTTTTATTTACTATATAATAAAATAAAAACTCTGCTATACTGTGTTAGGATAACTGAGACTCGGCACTTGCATATTATTGCTATTTTGCTGATTCTGATTGCTTGCATTGTCCTCATTTGTAAGTCGCTTTAGATAAAAATGTCTGCTAAATGACAATGTAAATGTAGCGATTATTGTTCAATGATATACTTTTTCTAAGGCCTGAATGAATAATAATATCAAGGTTTACAGCATTTTACATGATTCTTTTGTAGTGTGGGTTCAGTGAGGAGTAAAAACTAACATGTTCATGTGTGTCCTCCAAACTGACCCACAATCTGATCAGTCTGTACATGAAATTAATTAATTCATCAACTCCAGGTTACACTGAAAAAAATTATACTTTGGACCAACCTAAAAAAATTACTGTAATTTGTTACAGCTAAATTTATTAGTTTTTCCTCAAACTATATTTTTGATTTGGTTGAAACTTTAAATTTTTATTTAATATCAATCAAAATAGTTCTTCTGCACAAGATAAAAAAAATACATTGAAACAAAGTTAAAATATTGCTTTTTATGGAGACCAAACCATTATTTTTTACTTTGGTACAACTTAAAATTTTTACTTTGGAAAAACTTACTTTTTACCATAACATCCAAGTATAATTCTTACTTTGGACTAAACTGAATAAATTGCTGTAATTTTGTTGGCAACACGTCACTTTCACTTTCAGATGAGCTTGATACTAAATCCCCCTCCCATCAGGCTCTAGTGTATTGCTGGCCTTGTTATATAATGCTCTATTATAAAGTAGCATGATTCCTCTGTATGTGCACTGTATGTGTGCTGAGAGACTGTGCTACGGAAGTTCTAAGCGGCCATGCAATATTTTTTTTTTCTTCTCGTTTTCTCGTTATAACGACTTAATTTTCTCGTGATCTCGACATAACGAGAGTTGTTTAAGAGAAAGGACCGCAGGCGCTTAGGAGGCTATGGAACGTCGGTCAGAACGTAGCACAGGAGGCAGGAATCAAATTGAACAGTTTACTGAATTTTCTTCAGCAGCACAGACATACATTAAACGGTATAGTAGTTGCAGCATGCGGTTACCCTCTTGATTGACTTTGTGTGGCTTTCTCCAATGGACGCACACAGTTTTTAATAATCACCACCAACACTGCATCGTGACTTCTGGAACCGTCTTCTGGTGGAGCACGACTGCTCATCACGTGCATAATCGTTTTTTGTGCGTCCGCCAATGGCCACTAGAAGGCGCTTTTGCGCTACCTTTGTAACAAAAGTTGTTTTCTCGTTATAACGACTTAATTTTCTCGTTATCTCGACAAAGTTTATTTTTTACAATGATTGTTTGATCTACTGTTGTTATAGTAACGAACTCAACTTTGACACGCATCTGATGGACAGATAAACCATGCGCTCTTACTGTAGCCGACTCTGCTCTGATTGGTCAGGTAGATGGAGTACTGATAAAACATTGCAGCCTATTGCTCCATCCTTTATCTGACTCCAAGTGTAGTAAGAACAATAGAATTCTATATAATCACACACATTTAAGACACAAAGCTGATGAACAGAAATAAACCGTGAGTTAGCCACAGAACGAAAGTGGTAACACACAAAACTACATATTTTGCACGCTGGACAGAACATTACAGCAACAATTATTAATCATTCATATGTCAGGATTCTGGCCTGTTATGTGTCGTGTTTTGCCCGTTTCTGTTCCTGTGTTTCCTTATTTGGTCCTTCCTGTTTCCATTAGGTTCCCTGATTAGTTCATCATTTGTTTCCGGCTGAGTTTAGTTAATTATCCTCATTTCCCTGTGTAGTTAAGTCCTAGTCTGTGCAGTCTGTCTCTGTCGGGTCTACTCGTTATGTTTGTGTGTTTCCTGCCGTTTCCAGTGTAGATGTACCCCTGTTCTCCAAGGATTAAAGACTGTTTTTGTATTCCTCATTCCTCGTTCCGTGCTTCTCCCAGCACAGATTGTGACAACATACAGGTTGTAATTTGGAGGAGCAATTAAGCTGCTCCAAACAAACTGGGCACTGACCCATCTTTCAAAGACAACCAGTTTATGAATCCCACATTAAAATCTCAAAGATTAGAGAAGCAGTCATCAGTAAAATGATGGAAACACAGCAAAAGGTTGTGATTATACTGCTGTGGTATCGGAGTAAAGATTAATTTTAACCACTGATTATTCACAGCCTTTTCCTTTGAAAGTGAAAAACAGAACATAGGCGGACATTAAGCGAATGTATTAAAGGGTTAGTTCACCCAAAAATGAAAATTAGCCCATTTTACTCACCCTCAAGGCATCCTTGGTGTATATGACTTTCTTCTTTCAGACAAATCCAATCAGAGTAATATTAAAAATGGTCCTTGCTCTTCTAAGTTTTATAATGGCAGTAGGCGAGTGTTTTTGTTCAACAGTTCAAAAGTAGTCAAGTAAATACTTCAGCATGTCTGAAGCAAGTCAGTTATCCATTGCATATTAATTGTAATGTGACTAATATTTGTTAGAATAATGTTTACATTTTTCATTTTTCTGTACCATGCAAGAAAATTGGGTAAAAGAAAAATATAGAAACAACACTAAAAATCCTTAGAAACATAATAGTAGGCTACTGTAGAAAAAAAGTTCTTATTTCTTGTTGTTATTACTGTAGTGTAATCTGTGTTAGCGTTCACTGGAAAAATTTATTTAGCTTTTTAACACATAGCCAGTTACTTATCTCTGTCCGCGAAGGTTTTAATGTTCCAACTCACATTAATTTAATTTGGAGTTTGGCTGTATCAAGACATTTCTGATATTTATTTACGGAATTTCACCTAATAAACAGGGAAAAAGTAAAGGAAATTATATGACAGATGTAAAGTTAAGATATTACAAACATGTAGCCTTTATTTACTAATTTGTAAAAAACATTTATGTATTACAGATTTCTGACAAGGATATAGACCAAAATAAATCACCATGCATCTCTACACAGAGCAGTGAGGAAGAAATTTAATTCTTCACATGTTCTTTGCCACGTCAGCCATGTTTCTTTTTCATTGAACGCAAAGACTGGCAAGAGCTAAGACAACACCAGGAAGGCAGACTTTTTCAAGGACTCCCATGGACAAATGTAATTGCCAAGGGCATCAAATCCATTCATCCATACTGCAGCTTTGCTTTTAAGCAACACAGAGTGAAAACCCTGGGGTCACAGACACTGGGTCCAATTTTTACATGTAAGGGGTACTGTTGTTTTGAAGACTGCCCAGTGGAAGTACATGTTGAAGTTGCTGATGAGAGCTCCCTAAAAGCAGCAGTGGTTTTCCCTGGAGGTGATGCATGCCATAACCGCAAAGAACTGCAAAGAAGGCCAGTGCGTGCAGCACGCGGAGTTTGTATTTGGAGTCCATGCAAAAGATTACACCAATGGTCATCGATTCAGGGTGCAGGGATGATGCCCCAACTAAAAACGTGCTAAAAACATTTCATTCTGATGAGCTTCCAAGTTTAAAAGAACTGATTGACCAATAGCATGGCACAGACAATGATGTCCTGCAGAAGTTAATGATGCACCCCAAAGGAGTTATGTTGTGGTCAAATAAGACACTTTCTGTCTTCTACAAAAGATGTAAGAACGACATAGTGTACTTGGACAGGGAGTGTAATTAAAAAAAACATTTCAGAAAGTCCACCATACTATGTTTATGAGCTGGTTGTTAGAAATCCATCCAAGGGTGCATCACCTTTACCTGTGGCAACCCATGTCACATGCGACCACACCACAGCATCTGACATACTTCTTGCAGGCTTTTCAGACTGATGTCATCAGGATGTATGGAAATGTGGCAATCAAAAGGCCAGTCATGATAATATGTGATGGCTCCCTTGTGCTTATGCACTCCATTTCTATTACATTCTGCAGAACAGGTCTGGAGGATCTGCTGCATAAGTACTTCCTTTTAATTACTGGACAGCATCCAACAGAAACATTTGACCTCCCCATTCTTCATAGATGTTTAAGTCACATCATGAGGAATGCCAAGGATCTTTGCAAAAAACAGTATGTATTTATGGGGTATGATCACTGTACATACAGTTTGAAATGAAATGTACAATAATAATAATAATTGTTTTTTTAATTTTCTTTCTTTCTTTGTAGAATTCCCAAACACTACACACTGACAATGCACATCTTTGGCCTCCTTGCATGTTGTTCAACACTGAAAGAGATGGATGAGGTGCTTTCTAGTTCAACAGTACTGTCTTGCAGTCCTTGCAATGGAGCAAATGTAGCAAAGCACTACAATAACCTGCAATTGCTTATGCAGCAAATGGCTACCTTTGAACTAGATGACAAAAACATCATTGCTGAAGACTACAAGGTATGAAATAATGTTACAATTTAAAAAAAAATGTTCAGCACATGGCCTCACAGATAATAATACAGTATAGTGTAGAATAAAAACCAACCAGACCTGCTTGCCATTGTTGAACCCCCTGCAGAGTAGACATCTATGGGTTAAAATTTTAATTCTGTTTATGAGTTTCCTGATTCAATCAGCACTTGTCCAGGATGTATCCTGCATCTCAAATAAGGTCAGGCAGTCATAGCTGAGATTGCTGTTAAGCAGAATAAATGATTACAGTTTTTTACAATCATTTTTGCACTTATAACAGAAGCTTCATGTCATTTTTCAAAACTCTAGACACATAATTCACAACCGATGATCAAAACGTAAATTTTTCAAAAGGCTTAACACTTTTTCCAAATGCTTGAATACAATACACAAGAACGAAAGATATTTTGTTCATTGAACTAAAATAACTGGTTGAAAATGACACAACTTAACATCAAAGCATTACTATTTCAAAATGCAACTCACGCATTACATCTGAGTTGAGTGTCTATTCATTTCATTACAATGATCTAACTATCAATGGATAACTGCTCAAAATGCTGTTTAACTGTTGCATTACTCTTGAATCATAGATTTCATGGAAAATGATGAACAATATTAAATGTTTAGATAATGAAAGTGAAGCAACTGAGTATGTTCAGGTATGATCAGTTTCAAGATGCCTGTTGTTGGGAGAAAAAAACAAACCCCAAAAATTCTATATCATTGTTCTCAGTATTTGTTTTCCCTACAATACTGTAAATGTCTTTTTAGAGGGTGATAGAGCTGGAAGCTAATGAATGCCATTCATATTTTTGGATGAAGCAGGCTTTAACCTGGCCATAACATGGATGAGAGGCTGAGAGTCCAGCGGTTGAGAGGGGCCCAGAACGATGTTCGCCGGGGGGCCCGACCACCCCCCACTGAACGTGATTTTGAGGGAACCCCATATCAAAATCAGTGCAATGGGCCCAGAATTCCTAACAACAGCACTGAGTTCAATTATGGTTTCAGGGCCCATCCACAGTTTATCACCTTGTATTTACCCCCATACTCCCCTTTCCTTACTGTAACCCGACTGAAGAATTTTTCTCCACATGGAGGTGGAAGGGTCACAATTATAGGCACCCTCACAGACAAGTCACTCTTCTCCAGGCCATGGAAGATGCGTGCAATGACATCACAGGAGACCAATGTCTATGGCAGCCTATTTTTGCCATGCCAGAAGATTTCTTTCCAAGATTTTAGCTAATGAAAACATCCATTATGATGTGAATGAGAACTTGTAGCCAAATCCACAAGACAGGGTTGATAAAAAACATAGAAGTGCAGTGAGTGACATTTTACTGTAGGCCTACTGTAGTTTTTTCTTATCTGTTTTTCTCATTTAATTTTTTTCTTATTTCAAGTTTTTTGAAAAACCTGCAGTGAGTTGTTTATTTCATCAATAATTTTCACATTTTGTTTAATGATTCCAGTGTCTGTACTTTTCTCTCTAGTCTATCACAATGATGTATGAATGTGTAGAACCATAATGAAAGCTACATCATGTGTTTTGAACAAATATATTTAATGATTGTACTAACAACTAAACAGTGAAACTATGGGTGTCTTGTGTGTAAGTGACCTAAATTAATGCTCCTATGATATTTCATAATAAATTAGTTTTTAACCAATGCTTTTGCAAATGAAAGGCTTCTTTAAAGATATGAATGCAATATGCAAAGTTTTGAACACTGAGCAGCCTGTGTTACAAATAATGACTGTTTTGAGTTTTGTGTCTAGACTCTAGAGTTTTTAAAAATGACATGAAGGTTCTTTTATTAGTGCAAAAATGAGTGTAAAAAAACCTGTAATAATGCATTATGCATATACATTTGAAATATGTCTGAAATAATGAAATGTGCTTTTCAGCATGACGTCGGGACCACACTGATCATGGATCATTTCAGAACAACAATCAACAGTGCACCACTTGACCTTGATGGTGATTCCAACATTTATTACACACCAACATTCATTTCCCGTTTGGCCAAATACTTCCTCCCGCATGCCATTCTGTGGTCTGGAATGATGTTAGGTAGTTAAATTGATTTAAGACAACTATTTATTAAGCAATGCATCAATACAGTATTTGTGTCCAGTACTTTTACAATCTTCTAATTGTCTTTAGGGGATCTAGGACGTCATGGGACAAGCTCAGCATACCAGAATTTGAGTAAGCTCTATAACAAAGTCAAACAATCAAAGAAACAGGTACAGTTTTGCAAGAACCATCAAATTTTTTTTCTATTTAAATCATATTTTATGTTGTCCCTTAGAATGTCAACAGATAACAGATGTACTTACATTTTCAGAACTTCACTGAAGATAACCGAACACAGGGCATCATGGAGAAGAGTCAATGGGACCTAAAGCAAATTCGGCTCCAAAGAAGGCAGTTTACAAGACTGGATGACTTTGTTCGAGTATACCAAAAGATGCATGATGCACTGCTCCTTGAATATGGAGACATGGAAAGATGCAGGAAGAAAGTATGGGATACTTGTTGTTAATAAAATGACTTCAGTGGCAGCACCTAAGTAACAAATAAGATTGCTGCTTTTGCCTGATCACATTTAAAAAACAATAGGCCTGAGTACAGATTTTTTTCAATTGTGTGTAAAAGTATTTAACTATGCATATGTTTTCAAGTCCTTTCGAGTGAAAGAGGAAGTATGGAGAACAAAGCAGAAGCATACAGGACTGTACGTGTCACCTTTAGTGCTGGACCTGTCATTGAAAGTAATTATTAGAAGAGGTTTGAAGTGACACTGAAGTACACTCATGTTTTGTGATTTTGACTATTCCTACACCCTATTGTAGTGTTTAAAATTTTTTATTCTAAAGCAAATGTAACAAATTGAAACTGTAACTTATTTTAAACAGAAAAGGAGAGAGAACTTTTCACAGCAGCAGCCACAAATAGCTGATGAAGAAAATATAGAAAATATCATCCAAACACAGGTATATGTATATATAAAAGTTTATGTAAAAACAGGAAGAAGCATATAGTTTTCTCATGTAATATGATTTCATTCTGTATTTTAAAATGGTTTGCATTCAATATGTACATTATATTCATTCAGTTTATTCTTTTGGTAAGGCCACATCTGACTTCACTGAACATCAGCAGGAGGACACAAAGGGAAGTACCACTCAAACCAATGATGCTCCATCACAGGTGATTTTAATCAAAATGAAGTATTGTCATTGCACTAACAGCAGTAATTGTTTCATATCTATTGTAATGTATTATTTTCTTCACCATTGTGGGGGGAAAATGACACAGAAGTGGTCTCTTCTCAATTTAGAAAGAACTTAATCGTCCACCACAGTGACCTCCGATCACTTAGGCCTCATAACTGGCTCACAGGCGAGGTATGTAGGGCAAACAGTGCAGCAGCATAATCATGAAAATATACTTAAAAATGCACAAATGTAGTGTTAAACAGTCGCAGTGACTTGTTATCATCTAAACACATTAATGCAACACCGTGTTGTGCTCATATGCCAATCTTGTAAGTAATTAGGTCTTTGTAAATATGTGTTTTTAAATGCATCTTTAAAAATCTAACTTTAAAGCAAATATAAAAAATATCATGATTTGTCTTGAGACACAATAAGCTATTATCAAATAGATATCATTAATTTGCCTGTGCACCTAACCCTGTACATGAAAGATAAACAGACTGTTAATAAAAAAAAAATGTCTTGCCACCCTTGAAGGATAGGTTTGAGCACTTGGCCTTGCAGCTCAAAAGCTTGCAGCTCCCTGTTCAAAAGTTTTAAAGTAAAATAATGTAATATCATTATTTCTGATGTACTATCTATCTGATTGATGTTAGGTCATTGAGTGCTTCTTACATCACACTGTCAATAAACTGCATTTGGAGAAAACCATCTATGTCTTGAACCACTACACAGCTACTGTGATCCTCTTTAGGGACAGAACAACAGTCAGGAGGCAGAGTTGGTCAAAGGTAATTTTTTGGGGATAAAAAAGTTCAATTTGTTTAGCGAAGGTACAAAGGGTTCAGAGATTGATAATTGTTTAGACGTTTGCTGATGTGTAAACGAGTTTGACTGTATGTACATGATGAAGCAAAACCAAAAATAATGTCAATGATAAATGTTTATTAACTGAAGTAATTTCTGAGTTGATATAATATAAAGACAATAATTTTTGATGTGTTACAGGTTAACTTTGACAACTACAAAGTCATTGTGTCCTTTGTTAACATTGAAAATATACACTGGAATTTTCTGGTTAGTTTTTATTTAACACTTTGTATATTGATGTACATTTCCCATGTTTCTGGTGTTGTGGTGAATATTTGTGGAATAATGTAATTTTTCTTGTGGTTACAGTACATCAATGCAGCAGAAAGCAGTGTGTATTTGGTGGATCCTTCAAGCAACCCTGCAGAACAGGCAGATTCAGAAGCTGCTGCCCAAAAATTCTGGTTCTTATGCAATTTAGTTTATTCAATGTAATCATATACACTACATTCCATCTATGTAATTACATTGTAGTATTTTGCACATATATAAAGAAGATTTATATTTTAACATTTCATTGTCACACAGTGAATACTTTCAGATAAGGACTATCCACCACTGTAAGAGAGAGTGGGCAGATATTATGTTCAAAGGAGCTGTTATGCAGCACCCAGTTCAGCAAGATGGAAATAGCTGTGGTGTGATGGTCATTATGGTACAATAACATAGATGTTTAGTTACATGCTTGTATTCTGACAATGATTTTTTGTGCTATCTCCATATTTGGAGAAGAGCTATTTACAATATTTAAATGACTACAGTACACAATATACAGTACATACAGTATTTATATTGTGTACATCACATATTTTCTTTCTGTCTTATTTGTTTGTTTGCTTTTTGTTTATTTAGATGGAAAAGGCAGTCATGGAGGCATTTCCTAAATTACCTAACATGGAATTTGGGACTACTACAGAAGAGATGGCACAGGAACGTACAGCTTTGGCACTTGAAATACTTGAAGCTTCAGGTATGTGTTTATTTTATTTTTTTTGTCTTATTCTTTTTTTTTTTTTTTTACATTTTATTGTATTGTCAAAGTATAAATTGTCAAATTGGTTTTTCATTAGTGTTTGACGAAGAGAACAATTGTTCCATGTGTTCACGACGCGAACCACCAAGTCCGGAGCCTTCCATTACTGGCTGGGTAAGGTGTTATTTTTAATTGCTTTATTTTGTGCTGGTTACTGGAAAAATGTGCTTGCATTTAGTGGCTTTAATAGAAAATAGATATCTGCTACACACTAAGGATATAGCTCTTTTCCTTGCACTTGGTCTTTGGTAGCTGTCAAGTTCATATTATCAACTATTGCAGATTGCCAACTACTGTAAATAATAAAAGACAACTTGAAACCATGACGGTAGCATTTTTGGTGAAATAATGTTCAAGTTTGGACATCACGTTAAAAATATATCGATTTTGTCTATACAATCGGTTTGAATGAAAGTTTTGTGTTTTTTTTTTTTATAAAAGTAAAAATGTAAAATTTGTTATTTTTACAGATTCGGTGTGACAGCTGTAATCGGTGGTTTCATGCACTGTGTGTGGAGATGGACACAACGCAGCTTGAACATGCACAAAATGCACCCTGGGATTGCTGTTTGTGCAAAGCTTGAACCTGAAATGATTTGGTATTTTCATTTACGTTGTTACATTTTGATTCTGAAGAGGTGGATTCTGAAATACACTGCTACTTCGATATATATCTTTCATCTGGTTTATGAAGTTGTTAATTAATATTATTCTGTGAAATCTTAATTTAAAGGACTTCCTCGTGTGAAAGTTCAATAGCATAGAATTACATGTGTAGAATGTGATCTGTCCTTGGTTGAAGAAAAGCATGTTAAAACATACATATAATCTTCTTTGAAAGCTTAGGTCATTAAGGCCTCTCATGTACATGACCAATTTACAGTTTACTTTATTTTTCACATTTCAAAATAATGAAAACTTTTGTCTGAAACGTGTAGTAAAAGTACTTCATATCTGGATGTTTAGGGAAAGTTCCTGATTAGTGCTTGGGTTTGAACAACTCAGACTTGAAGAAGTTGCATTTTTCTCTATGTATGTGTGTGTTATTACCTGTCTGCGCAGGACCTGTCTCCTGTCTCCTGCTATTACGAATGGATATATAAATGAACTTGCCTTGCTTGTGAAGTATTAAATCACAGAACTCTTGAACCACAATTTTTGTCTTTGTTGTCTTTTTTTTGAATATTACACATTTTTACAGTAAAACCACGTGAAAGTTGACACAGACAGAGTCTTGGGCATTCTGAAGAAGTATGAATAGAAATGTTCATGTTAACTCTGAAGGAATTTGAATAATGCCTGTATAAATGTCAATGAATGGTCAGTGTTATAATGCATTGTGACATACTTTGCCATTCATTTTCTCAAAAATTCTACAGTAAAACCCAGAGAAAGTTGACACAGAGACTTGGTCGTTCTGAAAAAGAATGTATTGAAATAAGAAATTTTCGTGTTAACTTTATTTTTGTGGAAAACTACACAGAATAATATTCGAACATAATATAACTTTATCTTTTATAATGAGATGATCTGCTGATGATCTGAATGTCTGGTTGAATGAGTGTTGATCGTCTGAGGCTCATCAATATTAACAGAGCTGCTGAAAACACTCTTTATTTCATGTCAATAGCTCCTGTTTTCTCCTCATTTATTATGCTGATGTCTTCAGATCTCCTGTAAATGGACACTTAAAGCTAAAAAAAGTGTCAAAGGCTTGGAACTGATTATTTTAACAGAACAATTCAACAGCTCAACAATAAACCATGAGAAAACATGAGATCAAGTATGAGAACTTGCAGCAGAACACATTATTATTATTTTACATTTGATTATTTTATTTACTTCTAAACAACTCTTCAGTTGCGCCTAAATCAGTCATTCTGACAGTTATCACGTTTCTGACAATTCTGCAGGATGGGATACATTTTTAGCTTATTTACTGCTTAAATTATGATTCAAATTGTGTAATTATTTGTTCCATTTTTATTTAAATTATTTCACACTTTTAAAACTTTTTAATGCCGTACATTATGTATGACAGATAGGATAATTTATTATGCCTATATATTATTAATATTTATAAACGATAAATAAATTAATATAACATTAATTGTAATATATGTATTTATCTGTCTAATAATACAAATACAGTAGTTACTCATCTACCAAGCTCTGAAAAGCTAAGGAAATTAAATGCTTCTCTGCAAACTGTGCAGTTCGCCTGTACATTTATATCTGAGTTTATGCTTTCAACTGTTTTCTTCATACTTAAATGTACATTACATCATTTATTTTCTGTTGTCTATTACTATAAAAACAAACTCAGTAACTCAGTGATGTATTTTGCAGGCTCCGGCCTACTGCAAACACCTCATCAGTTGAAGCTCCTCCCAAATGTTTTCACTGGAGTGAAGCTACGACCACGCAAACACATCATCGTGAACCTCCTCCACAGTAATTCAAGCCGAAATGCTGTAATATCCTCCATCAGTTCTGTACGATCAGCTCATGAGCGAAAAAGATTGATATAGAATAAATAAAATATTAACCTACCTAGTGATAAAGTAATTAGAATTTGTTTTTAGATTCGCTGTAGATATTTAGCTGACCTCTCGGGTCAACTGTCTTGTCAATTCTAAGAAACGTTAATTTCCTGGTTAAGGGAAAAATTGGAGGAAGGAAAAATAACTTTCTTACTGTACAATTATACAAAAGCTTGTAGCATAAATCTGCAAGATTAAGTGACTCCAGTTATAAGCAAAAAATGAACCACGTCAAGTGTGATACAAATAAGGTTTTATAAACTACATAAACACATAAACTGGTCTAACAGCCTACATAAACACATAAACTGGTCTAACATACACATACACACACACACACACATACATACAGTTGGTATAGGAAAGGGTTAAAGCTTAACTCAGTACAGAAAAGTGACATAAGGAATGAAATTTATGGAACATTTGCATATTCAGCAGATCTACACCAGAGGGAAACGTCAGATTCTTAGTTCAAAAACACCTTTGTAAAAAGGTGCAAATAATACCTAATGTATCAATTAATAAAACAAACTTTGATACTTGCACGTCTTGTCTGTCTGAAAAAGAGTCCTGATGCAATCTTAAGGCCCAAGAACTTGCTGAAGTTGGTTGATGAGAAAGAAACAGTTTGCGTCAGAGTAACTTGATGAATGGAAAGGACAAGGCCGAAACCTGGCACGTAACTTGGGATGTTCTGGAGCGTTGGAACTCACATCTTATCGAAACCTAGCAGGACCTGGGGTGTTACTGGGAGGGGTGTTGTTTTTCCCCTGGAGCAGGGCCTTTAAGGTCGGAGAAGTTCCCCGCCTTTCAAGATGGGCTTGTCCAATGAGAAAGATGAAATTCCGAGCGGGAGGTGGCAATGCTGGAGGGTTTTACGACCCTTTGTCGCTAAGCATGGTAATTTGCAAATGGACTTAATCGAAATTACTAAAGATTCTCAGGACCCTAATATATATTACCTATGTACCAATATATAATATACACGCTTGTTTCGATCAGAAGAAGGCAAATTCATAGATACTAAACAAGGTAAGATTACTTATAGTGAAAAGGGAGACAGGAGTGTTTCGATCATAAGCTTGCATAAAACAGTATACAATCTCAAAAGACAAAATACACGATGACAATAATATAACCAATGGCCTGAAGGATCATGTGTGTTCATTCAAAGAAAGGTTTTCCTATGAATTAATTAAATAGAAAAGTCCATTTCTGCTCTGCCTTTCCTTGGGACATGCAGGGATTTTCCCTGCTTTGAATTCCTTTGGGCAATAAACCCAGTGATATCCGCGTTGGTTGCCATGGAGCCAGAGGCCTGTTCTGCCTTCCTGAGTTGTTACGCATTTCGGGGGAAGGGTTCATAGGTTCTCATATGGCTTGTTAACTGAGGGGTGTTACAGAGTATTTGTTAAATATAGCTAACAAAATATATATTGTGTGTTTGATTGGTCCAGACTCTACAGTTCACAAGTGAAGACGAGCATCTAATCATCAGGAAGAGCTGAAATCTGCAAAGACTGAGTTTATTAAAGAGGACAGAGAGAAGATGAGAGATCCAGAGCCCTGCAGAATCAAACACACTGAAGATACTGAAGAACTAACAGGTTGGTGTTTATTCTTCATTAATGACGTGATGTTATAAAGGCTTCAAACTGTATTAGATTTGTGTAAAACAGATCCCTCTTTTTTCTGTTTGTTCCCGCCCCCCCCCCCCCCCCGGCGCTGTTTCCCCCCCCCCCCTTTTTTTTTTTTTTCCCCCCTTTTTCTTCCAAAAATCTTTAGAGCTGTTGAATAATCTAGAGGAAGCATCATATAATAAGAGACACTTTCTATGATATGTGTACTTTTTTAACTAAATTAATGTATGTTAGATAATTTTGTTGTTGATCAAACATATTTAATAGTTCTCCCTGTAGAAACATGTGATTTGTGTCTATAATACTTACAAATAGTTAACGTTTCAGAGAGACATAATTTATAAAAATGCATCAAAAAGATATATATGTTTACATCAGGGTTCCTTTTTATCTCCTTTCACATTTCTCTGTTTTTATGACTAACTGAAAATAAACCATTTTTACTTTTATTTCAGAGTTAAATGAAGAAAATGAGGAGAGTGAAGAACTGAGTGAAGTTGAGGAGAGAAATCATGTCAAAACTGGAGAAAAACCTTTGAGCTGCTCTCAAACCAAAGAGAAAGATTTAAAGAAAAGAAGAGCCAAGAAATCTTTCACCTGCACTCAGTGTGGAACGAGTTTCTCATTCAAACATCATCATCTTGATGATCACATGAACATCCACACTGGAGAGAAACTGTACACATGTGATCAGTGCAGCAAAACATTTTTGAGGGCTTCAGACCTGAAGAAACACCTGAGAGTTCATACAAAGGAGA
>JADLZN010005746.1:66253-77458 GCA_018155175.1 Sinocyclocheilus anophthalmus | reverse complement strand
GAGAAACTGTACGCATGTGATCAATGCGGCAAAACGTTTTTGAGAGCTTCAGACCTGAGGAAACACCTGAGAGGTCATACAAAGGAGAAGCCATATTCATGTCATTTGTGTGGAAAGAGATTTTCATGTTTAGAAAATGCAAAAAAACATCAGAAAATACATACTGGTGCGAGAGATCATGTGTGCTTTGAGTGTGAGAGGACTTTTTCTACAGCTGAACATTTAAAACAGCACCAGAGGATTCACACTGGAGAAAAACCTTACAAGTGTTCACACTGTGACAAGAGATTCAGTCATTCAGCACATCTGAAAACACACGAGAGGATCCACACTGGAGAGAATCCGTATCACTGCACTGCATGTGGGAAGCGTTTCAATCGTTCATCTGCTCTACACAATCATACAAAAAACATTCACAGTAAGTAGATCATCTTCAGATCCAGCACTTTCAGGTCTGATGCTGTGTCCTCACCAAATGAGACACAATAATGCATCAAGTAATAAAATATCATCTGGATAAATCTGTCCTAACCAGACATTACAAGTGGCAAAACGAAGAAATATTATCTAAAGTTTTCACAGTGAATAAAGTTAATCTTCATCTTCAAAACCAGCAGATTCAACTGTGAGATTCAGATCAACTCAAAGATGGAGTTCCTCCCCAAAGAACAATGTCAAAAAGGTTTATTGTATACCATTTTGTTTCATGATATAAATTATATCATTGTGTTTTCTTATGAGTTTCATATCATGTTCAATTGGCTTATAATGCATGTATCACTTGTTCTGTGACATTCAGATCAAGTCAAAAGCCTCAGCCTCGTCGTTTTATACTTTTCATTTCATTCCCAATTTCACAGACTGAGTCTGTTTCCCCCCCCCTCTTGATTGTGTCTATCATCTGTCCACACATCTTTCCTGCAGTGATTGTGATTATTGTTGAGTTTGCAGTGTTTGCTGCTCCTGTTGTGATTCTTCTTCAGATCATCTGTGTAAGAGCTGGTGAGTTTTTCAGCCTCACACAATCCAAATCCTGGCCAGAGGAGAACTGACCCCCGACTAAACCTGCTCTCCCAAGTTTTTTTTTTCTCCATTTCTGTCACAGATGAAGTTTTGGTTCCTTGCCACTGCCGACTTTGTCTTGCTTAGTTTGGGACACTTAATTTCTGGCAGGATTGTTGACTTGATTGCACAGATACTATTTAAACTGACCTGAGCTGAATGATTACATTGCTGAATCAACAATGAACTTTAACTGGAAAACTGACTGTTCTCTATTGTCCTCTTCCATTATCAGCACACGTTTCCCTGTTTTTAGGGTTAGGTAACAGCTGTAAGGTTCACTGTAAAGCTGCTTTGACACAATCTATTGTATAAAGCATTATAGAAATAAAGGTGACTTGATTGGATAATCTGATTATTCGCATTGATCTGTGACAATCTGCAATAATGAGAGCTCAGTAAATGCTTTTGTGTTTAATTATTTTGCAGGGAGGAAGAAATCACAGCACAGAGAGGAAATAGTGATTATTACAATAAATACTTTCTAAATAACAGGCCAGATTACAGCAAGATTTGTCTTCTTGTCAGTGATATGGAAATTTGCATACAGCTTTTAATGATATTTGCAATTTGATATTATACTGTACTGTAGGGGTTGAACGACTTTCATTAATGAACAAATAAGTCTGGAGCTGTGACAAACACCTTTTGCACAGCTATGGCATATGACAGCGCTACCCACATGGCTATTGCTCCAATAACGGCTCATTTGTATCAGTTCTTTTGTCATTGGGTCATTATAATTCTCACAGATTTCTGCTCGTTCTAAATAAGATACAGAAAGTAGCACAGTAAAGATTACATTCAATGCATTAGTGAGAGCGATTGCGTGCGTGAATTAATTCTACCTGGCAGCGTCTCTCTACTAGTAGGAAGCTGTGGGATTTAGTTAAGAAACATGCTTGAACGTCAAGCGACGTCAAGCTTAAAGCGTCATGGCAGAGCATTGAAGTCGACTAGTCGATTAGTCGGTGCAACCCTTACTGTACTCAGGGTGTCCGGGGTCTCTAACGCTTTTCCGACTAAGTCTTAAAAAGTCTTAAATTCGGATAAGATGGGTCTTAAATATTTTTGGTCTCATTACCGCTAAAATATCTTCAGTCTGACGGACCTAATGACTTTACAATCATTGGACAGACCGAAGATGTTTTCTTCCTGCGGTAAATTACTGCGTCATCAGAGAATTGCAGTAAGTTAGCAGAATACAGAATACAAGCTCGCGCTGAGGCTCACTGTTTGTCTCGAGACTTCAGAACAAATGAGCGTGACAGCACACATAAACGCAGAAGAAACACACTGAGGTAAAAAATTCAAAATGTTTAGTTTATTTAAAACCTGATATAGTTAAATAACACCATGACAATTGAGCTATTTTACTCAATATTCTCACAACACAAAAAAACATTGAAAACACCTACAGAGTGCACGCATTACGTGAAGTCTAGTGCGCGTGCGCATTTGCAGTGCGCTCTGCCTGATCACAGCATGATTCAGTCTATTAAAATACATTCAGAATGATCATAAATTCAAGACATGGGGGCAGAAAATGTGTATATTTATACTCAAGTTCACATGGAAGAGTGCCTTTTTTCTCCAAAAATTACCATATACAAATGTGATATTGATTTTTTACAGCAGTTCAATAAACTAGAAGTTTTATTAAGAGACTTAAGTTTTAGACACCAATATTGCCTGTTTTTGCACTATTTCGCCAACAAAAATAATTCCAAACAAAGCCACAGCGCTGTTTTGCGTCTCTGAGCAACATGACGACGGTGTTTCGTTCCCGAATGAATCAACCGTTTAAATGATTCGGTTCAGTCCGGTTCAGTCGCAATGACTCACTTATTAACAGTGACTCGCTGCCACCTACTGGCGGTTTTAATTTCACATTTAAAGTATCTTTTCATTTTTTTAATTATTTCAAATATCAGTATTCAATGTTTAATATATCAAAACATTATTTATGCATTTGTAACTGCAGGTTAAATGCATTCATGTTCTGCATTAAACAGCGTGTAAACACATCTAATGCCACTTCAGATGCTGCTTATGTCTGGATTGCAAAGATGAATTTTATTGATACTGGTTTAATTTGTTTAGTAACAGCCTAAATGTACTATTATTATTCACTGATTAAATGTAAGAATTTGACTCAAAAGATAATGCACACTTATAGAAAAATGGCTTTTATAAATGTAAAATGCCCATAAAAGGTAAAAATCTATTTAAACTTATCTGACCACCACACAGAATATGAAGAATATCAAAAACTTTAGGAGTCAGCTGTCCACGAAAGTCCTTAAGATATGCATGATAGCACAATCAGTTGAATGAATGACTCAATACTCACTCGTTAAGTTACTCATGTTGAAAAGTATGCATTTTTCCCCTCAACATTTCTTATTTGTATATTCATAAATGCATTTAAAACATTAATCTCATAACATTATTTATTGCAGTTGTAATTATTATTTGCAGTGTAAATGATTTAATCTGACTGGTAGCAGCCCTATAGTGTATATTGAATTTATTGATAAATTGTAATAATTTGACATGTAAGATGATGCATACATCTAAAAAGGTTAAAAATAGGCCTTTGTAAAGGTAAATATGCAGATTTAAGTATGTAAAAGCTGATAGAACACTGATGAAAATATTGCTTCAGAATAAATTGTTTACTCCACCAAAAATCTCAGTGATGCAGTTATTTTGCAGGGATATTTTGTATGGAATATTGTCTGCTGACATGAAAAGTTCATGTATATCGTAGTAATAAATACCATTTATTACAGCATTGATATTTTGTTTTCTTTTTAATTTATACATTAAATATTACATATATGTATGTAATAAAATGTGTATTTCCATTACAGGTTTAGGTCTTAAATTTCATATAAGGTGGTATTAAAAAGGTCTTTAAAAGTCTTAAATTTAACTTGTTCAAGTCTGCAGAAACCCTGTGTGCTGAATGTTGTAGATATAATATTAATTGCCATTACCATCAGAGCAAGACAGGTGCCTGAATCGTTACATGAATCTTTTTACAGAAGGCTTTTTAAATGTTGAAATAGTGCATTTTAACTGATAATGTCAGGCTTCTGTCACTTCAGTCTAGTTTTCCATGGTTTTGTTACAGCCCTGACACTCCTATAATGTCTAGGTTCATGAAAGGCGCACAGCTTTGAGTGTTTTTCACAGACTGCATGCTTTCATTTTGTCATGTTTTGTGTGAACACACGGCTCATGTATGTTCTCATTAGCTGTGGTTTCTTGTCTTTGTTACGTCTTAAGTGTCTCGGGGTTTAAAGGTAACAATATTAAGGGTTTAAGAAGAGCATTTGCCCGAGCCCCTGCCACAGCATAACAACAACAACAACTACAACGAGATCCCTTTATCAGGTTTTATTAACAGCTCTGAGAGTATACATGATTCTCAAACAAAAGATTGTAAAATTAAGAGGGAAGCAAAAAAAAAAACTTTAGGAGAGGGAACAATGCCAAAATAAACAAAAGTATTTCTACTCTGGGGGTTAGATTCTTTCTAAACCTGTCAAATAAAAGAAAATCAACAACAAAATTATACGCTCACTCCCTATCAAACCAGGAGAAAACATATACAGTACAAAACAAAAGACACCCACCTCCTTACAGCTTCCAAAAGGGTAACAATCAATCAACAGAGTAATGGCTTAAACAATTGGTAACAGGGAAATACAAAATAAGTGTTAAACAGCAAAGCTGTAGGCTGAGTATCTTGCTCAACACAGAGCAGCTGACAGTTCTTCAGATTAATGAAGATAACCATACAGAACGCCAAAAGGCTTCAACCAGCTGAGCTGGGTAAGGTTGGCCAAAGGACATGCTTTGGAAACCAGTTCTCATTCTCTGAACGTTCTGCTCAGCTTTTATACTGCTTCTCTCTCAGCTGGTAAGTAGGTGCAGCTGGAAAGGCCAATCAGCTACCTGTCAAAGTGGAAAGAATGGGAAGAGCCAGATAAGCAGGAGACACAAGGCGCGTTTCCATTACAGATTTGCACAAAACTATGGCGATATTTTCTGAACGTCGATAAAAAAGTATTGCGAAATGACGGCGTTTCCATTAATCAATGTTATGCGGCTAAAACGTAACCTTTTGCCTCTCGCGATAAGTCATGGCAACGGATTTTGGTGGGATTTTGACTATATTTATTCTAAGGAGGCTTATGCATGTATCTTTACAGAAGCAGCAAAGAGAGTAGCTTCAGAAACATGCGTGGCGCGGCTGGAATAAACCATATCCTGTATAAAAACATAAACACAAGCATTGAGTGGCCGTAATCAGCTTCAGTGATCGTATCAGAGCCACACTGCACCGCAGACGTGTGCAATGTAAATTGTCTTAAGTATTAATAGTAGGGAAAGCCCCTTATACTGGAGCACGGCCACTTATGAAGTGTTCTTGGAGGTTATAGTGCATTGAAGAATGATCATATGACTTTTTACATACGCCATGTGACCTGTAAATGCGAAAAAGCCATTTCCATTGCAGTTTTGCGAATTAATCCTTTTTCGCATTGCCTGAAAAACCACCTCATGCAAGCGTAAAAACTTTTTTTCGATATATGGGCATTTTTGCGAAATTGACGCGTTTCCATTAAGCGTATTTTCAATTCGCAACTTCAATTTGCGCAATTTGAAGGGTAATGGAAACGCGCCTACTGAGAGGAGAGAGAGAGAGAAACAACAAAAAGAACCATACCACAATACAGATAACACAAAAGTGATTACGTCACTGGACGCAACACCTCCACCCATAAGTTACAAATAGTACCCCATAAAAATTTGTAAACTCATAAATTAAGATTCAGCAACCTCACGCTATCAACAACCTAATTATCCAAATTATACACCCTAGTGTAACGGGGCGAACGAGACGTGAGACATGCAGATCCATATGCAAGCTCTTTATTAGGAGAAGACAGACGTGGTCATAAAACAGGCATGGGTCAAACAGGTAAATTTCAGGCAAGACAAAAGAGTATCCAACAGAAGGCGTGAGTCAGTTGACGGTGAACGTAATCCTGAGGGCGAGGCAAATGGGGAATCCACAAGACGGGCTAGAGTCCAGGCGAGGTGCAAACACAGTCCGAAACAGCAAGGCAAAGGGTTATTCCAAAACAGGCTATAACCTTCAGGGCAGGCAGAGATCAGACAAAACGAGATAACAGGCAAGAATCAAGACACAGGTAAACAGACTAAGAACAAGTCTATACTAGATTCAGGAACTTGGAATGGCTCTGTAAAGTGGCTATCACTAGATGAGCGATAAACGCTAAACAATACTCGGTGACTTGAACAGGATCTGAGTGGGTGTTATATCCCCAAGGAGCGGCTTCCAGACGCTCCTATCTCAATATAATCCAGGAGGGCGGTGGAGCAGAGCAGGGCACCCAGGCGGAACCGATGAAACAGCAAGCCATGCAGGGCGGAGCAGAGAATCAGGATGGAACTGTCAGAGCAGGGAGCCAGGGCGGAGCAGACGGAGCAGGAGCCCACCAGGGCGGAGCAGACGGAGCAGGAGGGAACCTTCCACAGCGGGCGCCGGAGCAGGAGACACCAGGGCGGGAGACAGACAGAGCAGAGGACCACCAGGGCCAGACAGTAGACCACCACGGCGGGACAGAAGACCACGGCAGGGACTGGGACCTAGGGAACACTGAGACACACGGGACAGACAGAGCAGGAGCTTTTATGGCCCCAAGGGCCGAGGCAGGGTACCAAAAAAGTCCATCAATAGTTTCCCTGATGACAACTGAATGGGCAGACAGTTCATAAGCTTTATTAGGCGACAGAAACTGGAGAGGTAGACAGTTCATAAGCAGGCTCACTGACAGAAACTGGATGGGCAGACAGTTCACAAACAGACTCATTGGTTGATATGGGATAGACTGACAGTTCAAAAATGGCTGTGTTAACTGAAACTGGACTGGTAGACATATCAGTGACTGAAACTGGACAGACAGATAGTTCAAAATCACTCATTGACTGAAACAGGACTGACAGAAGGTTCATCAGACATATTATTTGAAATTAGTGGACAGACAGATAACTCAGGAACAGATTCATGGGTTGACACTATGTGGACAGACCGTTCATTATTTAACTCCTTGACTGAAATTGGCAAGACAGTTCAAAATTATACACACTTGGGGAAACAGAACAAGTAGAAAGTTCCTGAATGGTCTCTATGGCAGTGACAGGGTTAACGGGAAGGACATGGGGTGCATTAATAGTTTCTGGGCTCATGAAAGGCAGGGTTAAGGGTTCAAAGGCAGATTTTTGGGCTGTGACAGACACAATCAACCACAATAGCCGTGACAGGACAGGAAGAGAGTTCACAGACGGCCTCCATAGCCATGACAGGACAGGCTGAGAGTTCATAGACGGCCTCCTTGGCAGGAACAGGACAGGAAGAGAATTCACAGACGGCCTCCATAGCCATGACAGGACAGGAAGATAATTCACAGACTGGCTCCATAGCCGTGACAGGACAGGAAGAGAGTTCACAGACTGCCTCCATAGCTGTGACAGAACAGGCAGAGAGTTCACAGACGGCCTCCATAGTCGTGACTGGACAGATTTTGAAAAGTTAATTAATGCCTCCGGCGGAACAGACAGTTAACGGAGGTCATCACTGGGTGCACGATTTGAACCATGCTAATGCACTTCCATTAATGCCAACAAAGTTTTCTAGTCTATGCAAAAGAATGTTGTGGTCAATAGTGTCGAATGCAGCGCTAAGATCCAATAGCACTAATAGATAGAGATACAACCACAATCAGATGATAAGAGCAGGTCATTTGTAACTCTAATGAGAGCAGTCCCAGTAATATGATACGGTCTAAATCCTGACTGGACATCCTCAAAAATAAAAATGTTCTCTAAGAAGGAATATAATTGTAAGTATGCAACCTTTTCTAGTATCTTGGACAGAAAAGGGAGATTCGAGATCGGTCTGTAATTAACTAGTTATTTTGGGTCAAGTTGTGGTTTTATGATGAGAGGCTTAATAACAGCCAGTTTGAAGGTTTTGGGGACATATCCTAATGACAAAGATGAATTGATATTCAGAAAAGGATCTATGACTTCTGGAAACACCTCTTTTAGTAGCTTAGATGGAATAGAGTCTAACATACATGTTAGAGAGGCAGAGCCTGTTGGTTTAGATGATTTAACAAGTTTATACAATTCTTCCTCTCCTATAGCAGAGAATGAGTAGAATTGTTCCTCAAGGGATCTATAGCACACTATCTGATGCAACACTGTAGCTGACGGCTGCATGGTTACAATTTTATCTCTAATAGTATCGATCTTAGAAGTAAAGTAGTTCATAAAGTCATTACTGCTGTGCTGTTGGGAAATGTCATCACTTGTTGATGCTTTATTTTTCGTAAATTTAGCCACTGTATTGAATAAATACCTGGGGTTATGTTTGTTTTCTTTTAAAAGAGACAAAAAGTAATCAGTTCTAGCAGTTTTTAATGCTTTTCTGTAACGATAGGTTACTTTACGCCAAGCATACGAATACCTTAAGTTTTGTTTTGCCTCAGCTGCGTCCATTTTCTGGGCTGCTGCTCTCTTTAGGGTGCGAGGTGGTCATTATACCACGGTGTCAGACTGTTTTCCTTAATCTTCCTTAAGCGTAAAGGAGCAACTGTATTTAAAATGCTAGAAAAGAGAGAGTCCATAGTTTTTGTACATCAATAAAGTTGGTCTAGAGGTTTGGAAGAAGGAATTGGAGAATGATAAACAGGAAGATACTTCCAAAGCAAAGTCTGTACATTAGATTAAAGTTAGTTAAGGTCCATACTTTAGTTTCAGTAGTCATGTCAAAGCATTAACTAAATCAACCCCCCATAAAAAAGCAACCCACCATATGGTAAGTGCTACAGACAGGGGAATGAGTTCATGAGCAGGAGGACTAGAGTGATTTGGTTTGGGGATACCAGCTGTGCGTGTTGACATCAGCGGTGGATCCTCCACGCTGGATGCCAACCTCTGAAGCTTGATGACAGGTTCCCTTGATAGGACAGTGGAGGGTTGTGGTATGACAACCGCAACAGGACGTGGCTCTGGGGTGGCAGACATGACGTGAAATAGCTCTGAAAGATCCCATTAGACTTGGCAGGGCTCTGGAAGATCAAACAAGACACAGCGAGGCTCTGGAAGATCAGACGAGACATGGTGAGGCTCTGGAAGATCAGCTGTGACGTGACGAGACTCTGGAAGGTCATCTGTGATGTGACGAGACTCTGGAGGATCAGCTGTGACGTGACGAGACTCTGGACGATCAGCTGTGATGTGACGGGACTCTGGAAAGTCAGCTGAGAAGTGATGAGACTCTGGAAGGTCAGCTGAGAAGTGACAAAACTCTGGAAGGTCAGCTGAGACATGACTTGACTCAGGAAGAGCAACTGTGACTTGACGACTCAGAAAGAGCAACTGTGACTTGACTAGACTCAGGAAGATCAACGGTGACTTGACTTTACTCGGGAAGATCAATGGTGACTTGACTTGACTCTGGAAGATAAACAGTGACTTGACTTGACTCATGAAGATCAACTGTGACTTGACTCTGGAAGATAAACAGTGACTTGACCAACAGTCAACCAAGCATAGTCCATAAAATCACTTAGAGATGAACGGGGACTCTCACATACTAGTCGCGATTTGAGCGGCTGGTTAATGCCCTCACAAAAGAAGTATATAAGCACACAGTCCGACAGATCAGAAAAACATGCGAGATCTAAATACTCTTGAATATAGCTCTCGAGAAGGGCACACGATCGCTCGAGAGCTATATTCAATAACGGTCTTGCGGCATACTTTAGTTTCAGTAGTCATGTCAAAGCATTAACTAAATCAGCATAATATCATCTCAAAAACATTGCAAGAATAAGATATTTTGTTTCCAGTCAAGACTTGGAGAAAATTGTTCATGCCTTTATCACCAGCAGGGTAGACTATTGTAATGGTCTTCACCGGCCTTCCCAAGAAGACCATTAGACAGCTGCAGCTCATCCAGAACGCTGCTGCCAGATTCTGACTAGAACCAGAAAATCTGAGCATATCACACCAGTCCTCAGGTCCTTACACTGGCTTCCAGTTACATTTAGGATTGATTTTAAAGTACTTTTATCCGAACTGATTGCACTGTATTTTATATATAATAATTTTCTATCTTTAACTGTTTTAAATTCATTTTAAATATTTTTTCACCAGTGTTCAAAGTTTTTAAATGCCTTGTTTTTGTCACGGAATGCCAGGAGGAAACAGGGTAAGTTCCATGTGCAGTTTATTAAAAATTAAACAGAACAAAACAGAACAAAAACGTTGCAAAAGGTAATCCAACCTGACCACAGAAACCACAAACTGAGAAGACAATGTAATCCAGACGCAAATGACAGACAGACAAGGCATGATATATATAGCTGGGTTGATGATGAACAGGTGTTACCGATTAGACAGGATTAGTGAGCAGGGGAATATGGGAAATGGAGTTTAACACAAACAACAAAACAGAAGAGCACCCTCAAGTGACCAGTCCAGGTCACCACAACAAAACACTGTGACATTACCCCCCCTCTACGGAGCGGATACCAGACGCTCCACCAGACACACAAAAGTTCAGGAGGGAGGAGGAATAGAGGCGGGCCAGGGGGAGGGATGGCGGGCCATGGACCAGCCAACAGAAGAGGACCAGGGAACAGAGCTAGACCAAGACATGAGCACAGAACCGGCAGGGTGAAAAGCCAAGGCGGGACCGGCAGGATGAACCAGCAAGACCCCAACCACACAGGACTCCCAGCATATGGCCAGGATGGAGCCGGAGGAGCGAGCCAGTGAGGATCCTGCTACACCAGAACCCAGGTGGGACACCAGGACGGAGCCAGAATCCTGTCAGGCAACACTGGTAGGACCGAAATCCCTCTCAGCAACTCAGGAGTACCTGAAAACAAGAGCAGAGAGAATTTAGTCTCAGCGGACTCTGCGGGCTCCCGGAACGGAGCGGGCTCTGGAGTGGGCTCTGTGAGCTCCGGGACTGGACTGGACTCGGCGAGATCCGGGACTGGAGCGGGCTCCGCGAGCTCCGGGCCTGGA
>JADLZN010005746.1:27969-60291 GCA_018155175.1 Sinocyclocheilus anophthalmus | reverse complement strand
AGAGTTGTCAGTTATTAGGTGTAGGAATAAGCTAAGACATGGATGTTGAACAGAGGACTCTGTAGCACCCCCTTTTGACTAATTTATTGATTGACTAAATCCGTGTTCCCTATAATCCCCAAACGCTGTACGTTTACTGTTCTCATGAACTTTAAAAATGACAGCCATTAGTTTAATAAATAGTGCATGCTGTGAACTTTTAAACATTTCTTGGAGGGGATCCATGTGATTGACACCAAACTTGGTCATCATGATGCCAAGATAATAGAAGGTGATGTGATTATTGATATGTTGGTTGTTTTGAAAAATGGAAATCAAACTTGAGCTGTATGATTGGTCAAGGAGGCTGATCCTGTGGGTGTGACTACAGTGAGTCATGGTCACAGCGCCACCAACGGGTCACATACAACAGGCTTTGAAAAAAATCTCTATTACCTAAATCACTTCAAACTTAGAATAATAATTGGGTGTTTTTGAGGGTTTCGACATGCTTAAAATTTCATGCAATTTGGCACATATGCATGAATGCATGACGTGATGCATTTAAATGTCTAAATGTTTTGATGTTTCTTACTTTGTGCCATTAAACCAGGATTAACACGTATTGGTCTCTTTTTGCCTTAGACCAGATGGTGCCGAATGAGGAGAACCAAGAACTGAATGAAACAGAAGAGAAAGATCAAAATGAGAAACATCATGACTTTATGACCTCTCAAAAAAGTGCTCCGGAGACTGGAACTAGAGGTAGTTTCACCTGCCAGCAGTGTGGAAAGTGTTACAGTCAGAAAGGAAACCTTAAAGTTCACATGAGAGTTCACACCGGAGAGAAGCCTTTCACCTGCCAACAGTGTGGAAGAAGTTTCCCACGAAAAGAAAGTCTGAAGTCTCATATTAGAATTCACACTGGAGAGAAGCCGTTCACATGTGATAAGTGTGGAAAGAGTTTCTCACATAAAGGACCCCTTCATACTCACATGATTGTTCACGCTGGAGAGAAACCTTTCACCTGCAAACTGTGTGGGATAATGCTTAATCGAAAAGGAAATCTGAAGACTCACATGAGAATTCACACTGGAGAGAGGCCGTTCACATGTGATCGGTGTGGAAAGAGTTTCACACGTAACGAAAGCCTTAATTACCACATGGGGATTCACTTAAGAGAGAACGGTTTTATATGCCATCACTGTGGAATAAGCTGCACAAATAAAGCAAACCTCAAGACTCACATGAAAGTTCACACTGGAGAGAAGCCTTACACGTGTCTTCAGTGTGAGAAGGGTTTCAAATATCATAAAGATCTGAAAAGGCATTTACAAACTCATTCTGCCAAGAAACTGCAGTGCTCTGAGTGTGGCAAGAGGTTTAGAAAAGGTAGCAATTTCAAAAATCACCTTTGCCTTCAATCTGGTGAAAGTAGGGGAGCCGTGGATCCTTGAAAAGCCTGCAAAAGCATTAAATTCACTTTCAACAAGTTCATAAAAAGTCTCAGATAACATAAATAAATAGTCTTAAAACCCTTTTGCAGAGGTTTACATTTTATGGAGCCCAAACAGAAGAGAGACTTGAAAAGGCAAACGTATTTTTGATTAGCTGCAGATTGTCATGGTCACTTATTTACATGCTAACAAAGATGCTAGATTTGGGGTGTTTAGGTGGACAAGAAGTAACTGTGAAATGTAAATTTAGCAGTAAGACTCTGAGCTTGTGAAAACTTTGACATGTGGATGAGACAAAACTGCCTTATTATATACCTTTACTATTGACCAGGGCTGCGTTTCCCAAAAGCATCATAGGCTTAAGTTGATCGTAGCTCCATTGGTGGCAATGGTGGAAACACAGCCCTGGTCTTTTCATGATCGAATTAGAGAAACTGCATGAAGTGACCAGGTGTGAACAGGCCCTATGTGTGATCTTGCATGGATTCCTCACCCAGTCATACCAAGAGCGTTGACTTTGGCAGCTTGATTTCTGAGGAGAAATTAGCAGTCTGAAATTTACCACAATTTCTGACCTATTAACTGCCGACGTCAGAAGATCAAATAAAATTTGATTCCTCATGCAATGGCTCCTTGAATTTGTGTCATGTGGTGTAAACCCCATTTCTGTCCTTAAATATGAAGTTGTTGAATGTCACCATCAGGGCCGGATTTACGCATAGGCATTCAAGGCACGTGCCTATGCTCGCTCGTCCAGGGGAGGCCCAAACACAATGAAGAGATATATAATATTTTGTTATACTATGGGTTATCTACAACAATAAAAGAACCAAAACCTCAGAAGACATTGAGCAAATAAATATAACAAACAATACGGTAAAAAATGACAAACTTGTCGTCAACGCCGCACTGCAAATTTATCAATAAAATAGTTTCGCAGCTGAAAGCTACATGACATTTCTCAGTAGGGAGGTTCTTGAAGCAGTTTAACTTAAAGATTCGCTATTAGTAGACGCTGCTGCTGAACACTGCTGAGAGACACACAGACGCACATATTCACACGCACTTAATCTCTCTCTAATAACCGCATTAGACTGCATTAATAACTGCATTAGCCTGCATATCAATGGTTCAAGCCTCTGTTATTAGCTCTAAAATTACGTTTTTGCAACGGAAGGTTTGGGATGAGGTGCTTAAAGAATGAGTTCAACACATGAGATTTCAGGATGGAAACATGTCAAATATCTTGAAACAAATCATCTGAACAATGTCTTGATGTGTGGTTGGGGATATATGGGGATAAAAAAAAATGGTGTAAATGATGAGAAAATCTTTTTTAGGAATAGAAATAGTAATGAATTTGATTAAATCATCATCTAATTGTAAACTGGCACACTAATAATAATACATATAACCCCACAGGCAATTGCATGATACATACCTGTGTACAAGAATGTATTAGTGTGCCCTCCAATCACAACATCCACTCCTCGAACTTTCTTTGCAATCTTTTGGTCCACTGCGAACCCAGAATGTCCAAGGGCGATGATCTTATTAACACCCAAAGTAGCGAGTTTGTCCACTTGATGCTGTAAAGCAGTAACCTCATCCTCAAACTGGAGATGGGGGCCTGTAAAACCACATAAATATGGAAAAACACAATCATATTACTCGTAGGTGTAACTAAATCTGTGTATTTGTCTATCAACGCTAATCTGTTTAAATGTGCCACCGGGCAAGTCAATCACTCAGTCAATTGGATCTGATTTTGATTGATTCTAGGATCTATGTAAGCTCTATCGATATGGGCTGGATTAGTGGAAGTTTAATATTAGTAGCACTAAACATGGTCAAGAGACTGAAGCTTTCATTGTTGGTGTGACAAAGCTTTGGATGCAAAAGAAAATAACATTAAATGACAGGTGTTTAATTCAAGAACAAAGAACAACATGTCCATTCTGTTCTGCAAAAACAAGATTTTGTATGTTTGTATGTCAGTGTATTTCTTCATGAGCATGCTATAAGGCAGCTTAGCATCCTTGAGGAGCCTGTTTAATGAGATGTGTACGATTTGAGAACAGAGTCCAGAACTGAAATTTACTACTGAAAAATTCAGCTCGTCACAACTGCACATTTACAGAAAATCTGTATACTGTATAGAAACAGAACAACGGTTGTTACTGTAGTGAATTCGCTTTCTTTTGGATGTGCTCAAATATTGCCCATATAAAAATCCATAAAACTTGAAGTGTAACACAAAAAAAGTGCTTTTTCATTTTGAAATTTAGTTGGATAAATCATGCGAATAGAGCAATCATATGCAAATGAGTACCTTTACAATAAAAAAATTAGCCACTGTGTTGATTAAATAAATAATTTCAAGAGAGATTCTTTGTTCTGTCTGCTGTACCAAAATTGTACTCAACCATGATCCCAAAAGTGTGAATTACGTATACCTCTGCAGCCTTTCTAATAACTGCTGGAAGATAGCTCTTCCATTCCAATCATTATTGATCTGTAGTTGAGCATTAATTTTATATATATTTATATAATGTCCCCACAAGATAACTTGACAGTTTCCATGTTTGTCAGTATTTTCCAGGTGTGCCTCACATGTCCTGAAAAGTGAAGCATCGGGCTCTTTGAGCGCACCCTGGTGGTTGGCTGCAGTACAGGCCATAAACCCCACCCTCTCCATGAAAACGATTGGGACTTGAGTCAAAATAAAAAAATAAATTACACTTCCAATGCAATTTTCCGAAAGATGGATTTGGTAATTTAAGGTAGTTGTTATCACACTGATATATGTTCAATTGTTCGTTTTTTGATGCTATAAAAATGGGGCGTGTCGTGATGGTTGATTGGGTCTGCGGGAGTTTGGGCGGAGTTTGATACCACGGTTAAACCTCAGGACACTACTGCGCAGACTCTGGCTCCCAACGAATCTCTACTGCGCAGACTCTGGCTCAAAACGAATCATTACTGTGCAGACTCGGGTTCCAGGACTAATCTCTACTGCGCAGACTCTGGCTCCAAATGAATCTCTACTGCGCAGACTCGGGCTCCAAACGAATCTCTACTGCGCAGACTCAGGCTCCAAACAAATCACTACTGCGCAGACTCAGGCTCCAAACAAATCTCTACTGCGCAGACCCGGGCTCCAAACTAATCTCTACTGCGCAAACTCGGGCTCCAAGGGAATCTTTACTGCGCAGAATCGGTCTCAAACGAATCTATACTGCGCAGGGACATGGAAGACTCCAAACTAATCTCTGCTGCGCAGACTCTGGCTCCAAACGAAACCCTATTGCGCAGACTCTGGCTCCAAACTAATCACCACTGCGCAGACCCTGGCTCCAAGCGAATCTCTACTGCGCAGTGTCTGGCTCCAAACGAATCACTACTGCGCAGACTCAAGCTCCAAATGAATCACTACTGCGCAGACTCGGGCTCCAAATGAATCACTACTGCGCAGACTCTGGCTCCAAATGAATTACTGCTGCGCAGACTACGGCTCCAAATGAATCACTACTGCTCATACTCGGGCTCCAAATGAATCACTACTGCTCAGACTTGAGCTCCAAATGAATCTCTACTGCGCAGGCTCGGGCTCCAAACGAATCTCTACTGCTCAGACTCGGGCTCCAAATGATTCACTACTGTGCAGACTCTGGTTCCAAATGAATCCCTACTGTGCAGACTCGGGCTCCAAACGAATCTCTACTGCGCATACTCGGGCTCCAGACGAATCTCTACTGCGCATACTCGGGCTCCAAACGAATCTCTACTGCGCAGACTCGGGCTCCAAACGACTCTCTACTGCACAGACTCGGGCTCCAAACTAATCTCTACCGCGCAGACTCTGGCTCCAAACAAATCACTACTGCGCAGACTCAGGCTCCAAACAAATCTCTACTGCGCAGACTCAGGCTCCAAACTAATCTCTACTGCGCAAACTTTGGCTCCAAACGAATCTCTACTGCGCAGACTCGGGCCCCAAACGAGTCTCTACTGCGCAGACTCTGACTCCAAACAAATCTCTACTGCACAGACTCAGGCTCCAAACGAACGAATCTCTACTGCGCAGACTCGGGCTCTAAATTACGTCATTTACTCAAGATGGCAGCGGCCATACTGAGATGCTTTGGCTTCATTTTTCTATAGTGGAAGGAAGTGGAGATGCGTCGTCCATCTTTTTTGACAGTCTATGGTATTTTCCCACTATTTCCATTTTAGGCAGACAAACTGCAGCAGTTGTTTCCAAATGCAACAGCTAGAGTGCTTACTAGATCCAAAAAATATGATCACATCAGCGCCATTTTATTGTCTATACATTGGCTACTTCTCAGGATGCTTATCAACTCATTTCAACGTGTGTCAACCTAAACTACATTTTCTGAGACGTCAACAGAAAAGTTTGTGCTGCACAAGACAATGTTAGCATCCATTAATGTATGTAACGATTGCATTTAAGCATGGCTGAAATTCTCTTCTATTGACACAGAACTTAGAGTCTTTAGAGCTCCTTGAGTAGCTATAACTAATCAAACGGTTTATTTTTGTGAATACATATATTTTCCATATATAGAGTACAAATGCAAACAGCTGTGCATTTATTTGTGTATAGAGATCACAGCATATGTGTGTATTTGCGTGATGCATTGTGAGCTTACATAACCATGTGGTGTTTGTTCCTGTTGTCGCGTGCAATAGTGAACTGCAGCATGCATTTGTGGGAAGCTTTGATGCTTTGAACTCGATGAAAGTGAAATAAAACTGACTGGATTAGAAGCCATTGTCGTGTTGCTGCTCCTCTGTTTGTCACCCCTCCACTAAACCTCAAGTATACCACACCTAGCTGTTCTCGCTTTAAAAAAAAAAAAGTGGTGAGATCTAAACCATGTGGAAATAGGGGGGTTCAGGACCATTTCAGTCTAAATTGAGCTTTAAAATGAATAACAACATTGCTGCCCTTTGTAGAACTGCTTACAGCTGAGCTGAACTTGCTTCAAAACTTCATGAAATTCAGTTATTGATTTGAACTGAATCAGCACTGTAACTTGATCTGAACAATGACAGTGTTTTCATTCAGAGCTGAATCTGACCTGTCTCCATCGTTGAGTTTCCATCATTGATTCTGCTGTTTTCCTGTTCACTGTGAAGTTGCTTTGACAAAGTCGTTAGTCAATAAAAATCACTACACAAATAAAGGTGAAGACTCATCTTTTTAACCGAGAATAAATGTATTCCATTCCTCAACTCATAGTTATGCGGCATTAGTCAGGTCTGAAAACATTATGTATATTTAATCACTCTCGGATTTCATCAAAAATATCTTAGTTTGTGTTGTGAAGATGAACGGAGGTCTTACGGGGTTGGAACGACATGAGAGTGAGTAATAAATGTTTAATTTATTATTAAATAAATTTTTGGGTGAATTACCCCTTTAAAATTCATGAAGAAAGGCATCTACGCTAATGTTAGTCTGATAACACTTTAAGTAACTTTGCAACTTCATGACAACTACCAGTCATTTGAGTATTAGCAGACAGTCTGTTTAATTTATATTTAGATGGTCCCCAATAGACATTTTACTGACTACTTATTGTCAACTTATTCTACTAATCCCTAGCCCTAATGTAGTTGCAAATTAATGAGGGTTAGTTGACATAGCTACTTATAGTTAGTAGAATGTCTATCAAAATAAAGTGTAACCATTCATACTTTTGTTTCCCTTCTCACCCTTGGAAGTCATCAGGGCTTTTAAGCCGGCCTAGTCGGATGTTCTCCATCCATATGTCGCTGTCAATCGACTACAATTGCCATCTGTGCAAAATGACTGTCGTAACTCAAAGAGAGACTGTCTGTGCGTTCCTTCAGACTTCCATCTCTAACTTTACAAAGGACAAACTGTTGCTACATCAATGCTACATCATTCTTCACTTAGGACGAAAAAAGTGTGCTTTCCTCTCAATAACAAAATAAACATACAACAAAAATGAAAGCTGTGACAACAGCAGTTAAAAAAGCATTGATCATAGCGATGTGCATGTTTGCACAAACTCTGCAATCAGCTTTACAGTATTAAATTTGAAAAAATGTAGCTACTTTAAGGGGTCATATGATGCGATTTCATGCCTTTCTCTTTGGAGTGTTACAAGATATTGGTGCATAACAAGAAGATCTGTAAAGTTGCAAAGACTAGTTAAAGTTTCAAATCCAAAGAGATATTATTTATAAAAGTTAAGACTCTGCCACACACCCCAAAAACGGCTCATTCTAACACGCCCCAACATACCTACATCACTATGTGGGAAGATTTACATAACGCCGCCCAAATGTTCACGCAAAGAAAGAAGGCGTAACTTTTATTCTCGCTGTAGTATTGTTGCTGCCGCCATGTCGTGACGACGCTGTGTGTTTCGTTGTGAAAGCGAAAAATACTTTGTTCGGCCTTCCAAAAGAGGACAATATACGCTTCGTCATGCCTAGAGCTGATCAATGCTGGTTGCTGAGGAAATACATCAACTTAGTGCTGTGGGTCGCCAGATCGGCTTTCACCGTGGACGACGCGGAGTCCAGCCCAGGGTCGTCACATGTGCTTGCCTCTCTTCGTCGGATCCGCCGGCCGCGCTGTTCTCGACCCCGCCGCCTCAGCTCACGCTAAGCCGGGGCTTCCCTCACGCGATGGAACCGACACTGTGAGAATTACATTTGGTGTGAAGCAACAACTCTTTGTGGTTGGCTCTTCCAAAAGAGGTACACGCCTACCGAAATCAGTGGTTGACGTTGTACTGTCAAACGGTCCAGAACACTCAAAACCCAAAATATCCAGATGTGTGCAGGCACATTTTAGGAAGGGCGTTTCTGATCCTGGGAGAGTAACGTTTTGTTGACTTTTTTAAACGATGCCAGGCAGTTCATCGCACTCACAGTCTGATTCACAAATGGGGCCCAGACACAGGGATGTTATGTATTACGACTAGACGAGGGCCAACGGCGATGGCGGAAGAACGCCGCCAGACACGTAAAGGAAAGACAGTGAATAAACTAGTCACCGTTGGCGTAAGGTCCGTAAGTGTACTGACCCCAGGACCGGACACGGCATCACAATAGTGACATAGGTGAAAGGGGCGATGGCGACAACACCATTTCACCGTCACAACGGCGTTGAGGTATTCGGCCAATCACAACCCACTGGATAGCTGGCCAATCAGAGCACACCTCGCTATTCAGACCGATGAGCTTTGTAAAAATTGACGCGTTTCAAAAAGGCGGGGCATAGAGGAGAAACAATAATGTACAGTATGTGGAAAATAATGTTGTTTTTTTTTACTTTAAACCACATAAACACATTTCATTACGCCAAATACACAAAATAATGTTAATTTTAGCAGCATCATATGACCCCTTTAACAAGAAGAGACACTTAAAATGACACATTTCACCTATATACTTAATAGCAAACAGTCTACATGCTGGTTTTTGAAAACATGCCTTTCTCCTTCTTAAAGCATGGGAAAATTAAGAAGTTCTTAAGAATGTGATTGGCAAGATTATGTGTAAGCCTAGCCAGACTATAATGAGTGTAATAGAGTATCTTACCAGGTAGAGACAAAGCAGGGGTCTCCACAGACGTGTAGCCAACAACACCTACTTTCTCTGAGTTAACAGTGAAGATCTTATATGGGGAATAGTAGATGCTGAACTGAGGAGCAATCGTTTGATCGGCTTTAATATTTGCGCTAAGAACAGTGCAGTTCACTTCCTGAAGGAAAGGTTTCAGGAGGCCGTCCACTCCGTTGTCAAATTCATGATTTCCTAAGGCCTAAAGAATTACACACAAACAATGTTTTATACAGTAAAAAATGACATATGTTGTGAACACAAAATCAGTTTATAGCCACAGGTTTGTATTTGCATTTTTGTACAATTTGCATGCATGCACCAGTAATTGGTTTGAATTACATTTGAAATGTTTAATTGCGTTTTGGTAAAAGCATGTTAAAGCAGCACATGCACATCAAATAGTTTTCCATAAGGTGCCGAGTCCAATAATGTCACCAACCATAAGAACAAATGGAGGCTTGCACAATTTATGCTTCAAATGTAGATAAATATGAAGACTAATGTGGTAAGCGGCCAGAAGCTTTAACACATTAGCCTTCATGATTATTCATTAATTACAGTGTGGAGCATAAAGTATGCGGATCTCCTAATGATCTACTGCACACCAGAAGACAACAGGTAAACAAGTAAAAACAAACCAACAACAATATTTTACAAGAGGGTCATCATCAGGTTAGATAAATTTGAGAGGAAAAAGGTCAGAAATAATTAGAATTTCTGTATTGTAAAATGCAATCTGATAACAATGCTCACGATTCATGGCTTCCAGTCTAATGAGCTTCAAAAGGTATTCTTTAAAGGGTCTATAATATAAATACTTTTTTTAACAGGACATATTTCACTTGAAAAGAATATTATAATATTTATAGTTATTTATTATGAACATTTTACTTGAAAATAATATTGAGAAGCTGATTTTTTCCGTCACTCTAAATCAAAATTTAGATACCTGAAAAACATTTCAAGATTTCAAGACTGTATTCCTGAACTGTAAAAACATGGCAAGTTTTACTATAGATTTCCAAAATAATATTGTACAGAAGAACTGTTTTTAAATTCTGTCAAATTTGTAAAATCATACGGAGCCCCGCGCATGGCATGCAGGAAAAAAATAGTAGGCTAAAACACGTGCACGATTTACTATTTCTTTCCCGCCACCCTCGATTTGCTAGAGTCGTGCACACGATTTAAATAATCGCGAGAACCAATTTTACATTTTGTGCCCGCGTTTATCAATCGCGCAGGAACTATAGCGTTGGCACTTTTTAGTACTCGAGGGAACGAATTAGTCATCGGCGCACAATTTATTCTTTTTCGTGGGCTGTCATGGGTTGGGCTCTACTTTAATAACCAATTTAAACTTGCTTACACTTTCTATTAGCCCATTTTTAATAGCACATTAGAAGGGTCTTCGGTAACACTTACTTTAAGGTGTGTGCATAAGACTGGACATGACCACCTTCATACCTTACCTGACACATGTCATGAATAAGAAGGAGGTTTTATGCATGTTTATGACAACTGTCTTTAAGTGTCATTTTGTTCAGTTATGTAATTTTTAATGCAAATTTGACATTATTTGACCTAACCCTAACCTAACCCTACCCCTACCCTTACCCCTAACCATGGCCCATAACAAAGACATCTCAAACAAAGTCATCTTTGAATTAAAAATTACATAACTGAGCAAATTACACTTAATGACAGTTGTCATAAACATGCATAAAAAAGACCTTCATATTCATGACGTGTCATGTCATGTTTATGAAGGTGTCATGTCAGTCTTATGCACACCCCTTCAAGTAAAGTGTAACCGGGTATTCTTAAGGCATTATAATGAATGCATAATGCATTATAAAAAAAAACGTATGTTTCATCTCATAAATAATCATAACAAAAATTATAATACATTATAAAACGTACTTATTTGTGGTTATAACCTTTATGAGTATGATTATATATAACATGCAATAAACATCATGTTAAATCCACTTAATTTATAATGAATTATAAGTCTCATATCTTGCCATTTTTCTTAAGTCCGGACAGTATCTGTCTATCCTTAATATATACAATAAAGATAGTTAAAATCAAAGGTGCCATATTAACACATTCATCTGGCAATATCTGACCTTATGACTGTTTATAGAAAAACTTTTATTTTGTTGTTGGTCATTGTGGTTGTTATTATTTATAAATGGGCTTTGTCTGCTTTAAGTAAAGTAATGATTTAACAATGGCAAGATATGAGACTTACAATGGATTATATTCGCTGTGTTTATAATTGATTATAAGTTATGGAATGCATTGTGTTATAAATCATCATAATCTTAAAAGCTATAACCACAATAATACATATTATAATGCATTAACACTTTATGGTTATGATTATCCATGAGATGATACACATATTCTAAGGGTTGTTTGTTGTTTTATAATAACAAAAATTTACATCATCATAATCCTTAGGATCCTCTTCTATGTATTATACTTACAGGCTTCATAAAGTGTTCGCCAAACTTGTTTTAGTGATAACAATTAAAACGGCAAATCATGCCTTTAATTAAACAACACACACAATATATATATAAATGTATATATTATATATATATATATATATATATAATTAAAGAGTCATATGATGCTTTTTAGAAAGATCCTTATTGTGTAACAGAATATGTTGACATGCTTTTTTGTTCAAAAAACACATTATTTTTCAATACTGTACATTATTGTAGGTCCTCTAGGCCCCGCCCTCTCAAACTCTTCGTTTTCTACAAAGCCCCCCTTCCTACAAGCACAGTCTGCTCTGATTGGCCTGCTGACCCAGTGCATTGTGATTGGCCGAACACGCAAGCACTCGTCAGAAATGTAACGCCCCTTACCATAATCGCCAGCTTCAAGCTTTCAAAATAAATATCAAGACAGAGCCCGAAAGGGGAACAAATTCGAGTGACAGACACAGGGATGAAGCTGGTATGTGTTTGCAGTACAATAAGCCACGGTTAAGACAGCTGACTCATGTATTGTGACCCCCCGTCCCCTCTCTGTCTCTCTCTCATCTCTCGCACACGACACACACACACGTATGCAAAAACTCCGCATTTGAACAGTCAATAGCAATTATTTAAACTATTAAGAAAACATACTTATTCAGAAGTGCCAGATTGTTATAGCAAAGTCAGAATTACCTCCTCTTTTAGGTTCACGAAACGGTCGTCCATAAATTAATTTCTGTTCTGTTGTAAGTGATCTTAAAGGTTCCTAAATGCATCTACTTTTGGAAGGCTAAATAAAGTGCTTTTGCTTTTGCACTAAAACACACAGCGTCTCCCTGACATGCTGCTTAAACACTAACTGCGGTTACTGAAACCAAACCTTCTTTCTTTGCGTCCACATTTGGGCACATTATGCTAATATTTCCACATAGTGCGGTAGATATGTGGGGGCGTGTAAGAACGAGACGTTTTAGGTAGGCGTGGACAAGTCTTAACTTTGATAAAGAATGTCTCTTTGGTTTTGAGACTTTAGTCTTTGCAGCTTCAGGGATCTTATCTATGCACAATCAGCTTGTAACACTCCAAAGAGAAAGCAAAACTTCAAATCGCATCATATGACCCCTTTAGTAGGGTGAATCAGGTAATCTGGGACACCTAAGCTCCAGTGTGTTTATTTCCTGTTCTAACCAAATTTAGTCAACAGGACTTTTACTATAATTTTAGCATAGATGGCATGTGACTGAAATCACATGACTTCATTGGGGTGATTCCACAGAAAGGGGCGGGGCACTTGTCAATCAAGAAGCTCTCCTGGGAATTGCATGACAAGGTCAGTGACATAGGATTCTGACTAGATTAATGTTAAGGACATAAATCTGTCATAAATAATACACTGTTCCTAATTGTTGTCACATTATGTTTGTGATCTATTCAAAATATGTATTAAAGTGTTGAAAATGTGATTTAGTTTTTTTTCTTTCAAACTTTTTTTGTTGTCCCACATTATCAAATATGATTGAGAATGTGGGACAGCATGCTTTGCGTAATCTGGGACAGTCTTCAAATGGGGGAAATATGTATTTAGGGACTTTATAAGTCTAATGACAAGGGATAATATATGCTATAATGAGAAATGGGTGTTAATGTGGAATACTGGAGGTTATAACATTAGCATAAGTTCACAGTAGCTAGCTGCTAGCTAAACCAGCTAGCTAGAGAGATGCAGAATACATCAGATACAGAGACAGAATCTGGGAAACGTATTCCAGTAGCAAGCAAAGATATCAGGATGAAGTCAACTGTTCATTTAATTTCCTAATTCCAGTCATTTTGGGGGCATACAACGGTTCAAAAATCACTGATGGCAGGCGGGGGATCTGCGTCCCAGGCCAAGCTGACACTGTTCTGCACACACACAACACACCACACACACACACACACACAGGTTTGTTTTTTGTGAATTGTGGGGACATTCCATAGGTGTAATGGTTTTTATTCTGTACAGACCGTATATTCTATTGCCCTACACCAACCCTAAACCTAAACCTACCCCTTACAAGAAACTTTCTGCATTTTTAGATTTTCAATACACCTCCATTCTGTGTGATTTATAGCGTTTTGAAAAGTGGGGACATGGGGTAATGTACTGAAAATTCACCTTCTCCTTGTAATACCTTTGTTATACCTTTGTCATTATACACATTTATGTCCTCATTTTTCACAAAGAACGCGCACACACACAGACACACACACCACACACACACAACACACACACAACAAACACACACACACAAACACAAAACACACACACACACACAAACCACACACACACACACACACCACACACTCTTCACCACACACACACACCGGACACACCACACACACGGACACACACACCCACAACACACGGCCACACACACGGACACACGAACACACACACACACACACCCACACGCACACACACACACACACACACTCACACACACACAAACACACACACACGGATGTTTGTTCCCCGAGTAGCCCCAATTTTAATAGAATGGAGAACTTGAATAACTGACTGAATAATCCATTAATCAAATTGTTGCTTGCTGCTGCTTACATTTTAGTTGATTCTTTAAAATGTTAATAAAATGTTAAACAATTTTAATAGTTTTAAATGAATTAAAATGAATTAACACAGTATATTGTTCATCCTGTGTTCAGAAAGAAATTATTTTTCCTGATATTGAAATATACATTTCCTTATTGAGATTTCTGTACTTGTCATTTTTTTCATAAAGCTTTTAAAAAATTGGTGATATTGTGTTTGGCATGCATAAAGTATGGTGAATATATGCTTTTTTTTTTAGGCCCAATACGTCCCAGTTTACAAAGTGACCTGTCCCAGATATCAAAATCAGCCCCCCCCCTTTTTTTTTTGGCACAAAAAAACACTAAAAGGTGTGGCATGTCTCCTCTGGGTATCAACATTCTTTCTTCTGGTGTGGTTAGAAAACATCTTAGGGATTTCAGAAAAGTCTAATGTGTTAGATAGATATCGAAATAAATCGCAGAAATCAAAATTGCAAAACATGTCCCACATTACCCGAATTCACCCTATTTTGCAATTACCCCAATCTTCCATCACCCCGATCATTATTCTTACCATCGCATCGTATCCGAGTCTATTCATGAAATGCGCCGCTTCTGCGCCTTTGTAGAAGTTAAACCAGACGGTCCCCTGAAACTGATCGCCCGCGTCCAGCAAGAGCACATTTTTCTCCTTGCTACGAACTTCTTTGATTTTCGTAAATCTCCGCGCGACTCCAGCGAAGCAAGGCGCTTTAGTGCATCTGCCCGAGTCTTTGTTGGTCTCCTCCACCCGTGCGTGAACATCGTTAGTGTGGAGTAAAGTCAGCTCAAACTCTGTCCTGCACATACGACAGTGAATCCAGATGAAAAATAACGAATTAAGCCACTGCATCCTCATCTTCTCAGCCCTCTCTGAACTGACAGCCCCATCAGAGGAGTTCAGCAGGCTTCAGTCTGGAGGTGGGGTTAGTGGGCAGCACCACCAAAAAAATAAAAATGATAGTAGCCTATATGTAGTGTACAACAGGGCTGAAGGCACACTACAAGAAGAAAAATGTACTTTTCACTACTCCCACAGTATACACAGTAACATCCCCAGAGTTAAATCAACTATTCAGAGATCATTTGGTCCCACTCTAAATAGTGTTAAAGTAACACTGAAGCAGAGTTAAAGTTAATGAGATAATTAAATGACTAATTAAATGATGATTGAGCATTATGAAGAATCACTGAAGAAAAGAGAAACACAAGAACTACACCTGACTTCAGTCACAGCTTTAGATGAAATCAACTGAAATACAAGAAGATGGTAAATCTCTGAAGATCTGATTAAACAACTCCACAAACAGAATTACAGCTTCACTCATTACTAACCAGACTGACTTTATTTCTGTCAGACAGCTACAGAAGATCTTATTGAGAATTAACAGAGATTTAGATGATGATGATTTATTGGTCAAGAAAAACAAAAAAACAATTCCACCATAATTATAGTTGCATGGACTTTTGACCATTTTAATATTAAAAAGTAATTTGCAATAGTGTTTCACGGCAAGCATTCGTGCATTTCTGTAGCTTGCATTTTCTGCTCAGCATTTGAAAGAATGTCATGAAGTGCTTTTTCTCTCTCTTTGGGTTATTGATTGAGATTCAGATATTACAGAACTGCAAAAAAAATGTTTTGATATTAAACGAAAAGCCACTTCTGTATTAAAGCTTTAATTAGGATAAACCCATATATTAAAAGCTAACATAAGCAGTAGCATTTACAAATAACAGCATATCTAAAAGTATGAGACAACACCAAACAAAAAACATAGGCCTACCATTAAAAACAGTGCTTTCACAGGTTCTGCACGATCCTCTTCAAAAATATCCTCTGCTTCGCTCGCTTAATATCGGGTGTAAAATGATAGCGATATTTAAAGGGTCATATAGGCTAGTTTAAAGAGCAGTTTTGTGTATTTGGTTTAATGTAATGTGTTTATGCGGTTTAATGCTCAAAAAACACATTATTTTTTCAAATACAGTACATTCTTGTAGGTCCTCTATGCCCCGCCTCTCTCAAACGCTTCGTGTTCTACAAAGTCCCTCCTTCCGACAAGCACAGTCTGCTCTGATTGGCCAGCTGACTCAGTGGATTGTGATTGGCCGAACACCACAAGTACGTGTCGGAAATGTAATGCCCCTTACTATAATCGCAGCTTCAGCTTTCAAAGTTAAATATCAAGATAGTTAATAATGTCGTTGGTTTTACCATCAGTTCAAGCCTGAAATGGCAACAGAGTCGCGTGACAGACACAGTGCTGATGCAGTACACAAGCCGCGGTTAAGAAAGCTGACGTGCGATGATTTCTGACAGACAGTTCAACTCTCCTGTGAGTGACCCTGTTTCCCATCCATCACTCTCACACACACACACACACACACACCCTTCTCACGACACACACTCACATACCCACACACACACACGCAGCGTTACTCACTCTGCAACTGCTCAAAACTCTGCATTTGAACAGTCAATAGCAAATACGTAAACTGATAACAAAACATACTTACAGTCGCTGTTTCAGAAGTGCCAGATTGTCATAGCAAGTCAGAATTTACCCTTTTTTTTTTTTAGAAACAGCCTTTGTGCACAGCCAGCATTGTACTCTTCTAGGTTCAAAAAACTGTCGTCCATAAATTGCGTTGCACAAATTTGAACATCTGGTTTGTGCTGTTCTGTTGTAAATAAATCTTAACCAATGATTCCTCATTGCATCTACTTCTGGAAGGCCAAATAATGTGCTTTTGCTTTCGTACTGAAACACACAGCGTCTCCCTGGCATGTTGCTTCAACACTAACTGCGGTTACTGAGACCACGCCGCCTTTCTTTGCGTGCACAATTAGCACATTATGCTAATTTTTCCACATCGTGACGTAGATATGTGGGGTCGTGTTAGAACGAGCTGTTTTAGGGGGGTGTGGTTGACTCTTAAATTTTATAAAGACTATCTCTTTGGATTTGAACTTTAGTCTTTGAACTTTACAGATCTCTTTATGCACCAAGAGCATGTAACACTCCAAAGAAAAAGGAAATTTATCTCGCCATCATCTACCCTTTGACGACGCCTTTGTTTACAATACAACCGGAGCACATGCCGTTTAGATGCGCACTAGAGGCGGTTAAGCCAATCACAACACACTGGGCTAGCTAACCAATCAGAGCCCATCAACTGTTTCTGAGGGCGGGGCTTCATAAAAGGCGGAAATGATCAGCGGGTTTCTCAGAGAAGGGACAGAGCGGTGTGAAATAAAAGTAAATTATGTGAAAAATACTCGCGTTCTTTAAAAAAAACTCAGCATTATACACCTTTTAACTGCACCCATCAACCAATCCCGCTCAGAAACAAAACTGAACCATCCCTTACCGCTAATCCACAGCGGCCAGTACACAAACTTTGTTACAGCAACTCACAGTCCCGATGCCCATATAAGACGAAATGAGTACGATACGATTACATTGAGGATAGTTTCTCTTGGTGGTACTGCCAAAACATGAACAAATAATTCTATAGAGTAATTTATAAGATGTCAGTTAGGGTGTTCGGGACCATTTTTGCGCAGGAGGCTTGCCTGCTCATAAAGTCCTAATGTTATAAAAACTCTTAAAACATTTACAGATATGAAAGTCCTCAGATTTGGTACTGCAAGCTAAACCATAATTAATACCTGTTTTTAGATGTGTAAATAGTAGAAGTCTACACAACAAACGCAGACCAAATATGTGACCTTTACGGTCTCTCCGTATTTTGGAGAGTCAAACCTGGAAGAAAGAAAATTCCTGGTGGAGTGAGGTGAATTTTGCTAAGGTCATTTCAACAATGTTAGTTCATTCCTATGATTTTAGCTCAGTTTGCTTCTATAAGTAAAACAAACAGGTTATTTGTTGTAGGCTATTTAAACTAATCTTTTCAAGGAAAAAAAGAGTGCTTTAGGGTTTATTATCAGACTTGTCTTCCTTTTATATATAGGTGTTCATTTTGACTAACTGTATATATATATATATATATACATATGTGTATGTGTGTGGGGTGTGTGTGAGAGAGAGAGAGTACGTTAAAACAGGAAGACTTATAATAAACCCTAAAGCACTCTTTTTTTCCTTCTTGGACAACCAGCCAATCACAGTGTTCAAAATACTGTGTCATACGTAGCAACAGGGTCAGCCCCGCTTCCTCAGTTAGATGAAAGTTGTTGTCTTTTCCTTGCTTAGAGCTGCTCTCAGATTGGTCCTGAATCGCTCTTAAGCGAAGACTCCTACGTATACATTTTTTAAGCTAAATTAGGAGCTTTCTGAGAGGATTCTTTAAGATACGGGCCCTGGTCAGTAATGCGTGAAGCTGGTAGTGCTGTTTGTGGAGTTGTTTAGTCATCCTCTGAGATCTGGAGAGATTTAATGCCTTCTTTTATTTTGAAGGAAAATTGGCAGTTTTTTCAGTAACACACATAATCAGTTAAATAACAGAGAAAATGTAAATTGGTGTGAATGTATGCCTTTTTATGGAATTTCACACTTCTAAAAAAATGTGAAGTTATTGTAAAAAAAAATATACTGCATTTTCTCTTTAAATACATATTAGCTACTGTATTAATATATGTATTTATATGCATGTATGTATCGAAAAACAAATTATGCCGATAAACGTCAAATTAAGCTACAAAATTCACTGGGAAAAGGACATGAAAGGTTCTCAGGAGACTGTTCAAATATTTATATGCTAGGTTTAAAAAGTTCAAACAAAACACACGTGAATGTCTCATGGTGCCATTTTAAGTACTAAATCAAACTGCAGGTATGATTGAAAAAATAAGTTTAAATAGCCTACAACAAATAACCTGTTTGTTTTACTTATAGAAGTGAACTGAGGTAAAATCATAGGAATGAACTAACATTGTTGAAATGACCTTAGCAAAATTCACCTCACTCCACCAGGAATTTTCTTTCTTCCAGGTTTGACTCTCCAAAATACGGAGAGACCGTAAAGGTCACATATTTGGTCTGCGTTTGTTGTGTAGACTTCTACTATTTACACAGCTTACCAATCATTATTATTATATTATTTTTTTTTTTTTTTATATCTATAATATCGAGAAAGAGAGAGAGAGTCATGGCCAAAAGTTTTTGCAGTGACATAAATTTTGTGTTTTGCAAAGCTTGCTGCTTAAGCTGTTGTGGTGTTCAATCACATTGTTTCTAGATTATTGTGTAGACTGATCATATTCCATTTTAAATAATTGCTAGGTTGGTGTGAGAGCATCTGCACGCACAGTGAGGCCAAGATTTTGGACAATGGCCTGGTGTCAAGAATGGCAGCAAAGAAGCCACTTCTCTACAAGAAAAAATGTCAAGGATAGACTGAAATTCAGCAGGAAGTACAAAGATTGGACAGCAGAAGACTGATGCAAAATTATTTTCTCTGATGAATCTCCCTTCCGACTTTTTGGGACATCTGGAAAATCGATTGTTCAGAGAAGAAAAGGTGAACACTACCATGAGTCCTTTGTTGTGCCAACAGTGAAGCATTCTGAGATCATCCATGTGTGGGGTTGCTTTTCAACCAAGGAGTGGGCTCTCTCATAATTCTGCCCAAAAACACTGCCATGAATAAAGAATGGTATCAAAACGTCCTGCAAGAGTGACTTCTTCCAACGATCCATGAGCAATTTGGTGATGATCCGTGCATTTTCCAGCATGATGGAGCACCATGTCACAAAGCAAGAGTGATAAAGAAGTGGCTCGAAGATCATTACATTGAAATTTTGGATCCGTGGCCTGGCAACTCCCCGGATCTCATCCCATAGAGAATCTGTGGTCAGTCCTCAAAAGGCGAGTGGACAAGCAGAAGCCCACAAAGTGTGATCAACTCTGAGAACTAATAAGGAAAGAATGGATCGCCATCAGTCAGGATTTGGCCCAGAAGCTAATATCCAGCATGCCAGAGCAAATTGCAGAGGTTATGAAGAACAAGGGTCAACACTGTAAATATTGACTCGTTATATTTTTTTTGCCAATAAAAGCCTTTAAAACTTATGATATGCTTATCATTGTTTTCAGTATACCATAGACACATGGAAAAATAATCTACAAATACTGAAGCAGCAAACTTTCCAAAACACAAAATTTATGTCACTGCCAAAACTTTTGCCCATGACTGTATATATATGTGTATTCTTACTTTTTTATTTACCATGCTGCTAATGTTTAAGGTTTTTGATAGGAAACAAACAGCAACACAATACGTTTCTGAAAGTGTTGTAATTGTTTGTGTGATCACCTTGTAGCCTAGAAGGTTATGACAGAACCAAATCATCAAAGTTGCATTTTTCCAGTTGCCAAATATGTTAATGTACAGCCACGTTCACACAGCAGCAGAATACGGTTGTCAGTCCTGTATTTGATTCCTTAACATGGTTAAGTTCACACAATACAGTTATTTATGGGTGTGACTGAACTCACCCGTCTATTTTCAGGACTCACAACCGAATTCTCGGAAAACACGTGCTGTATGAACTGGAGAACTAGTTGTTGTTCAGTGTGAGAGAGCCGCTTATGTGTGGTTTCACTCTGGGTAAGTTACAGCGACGGAGAAATTAGCTGTGTGTCATCTGAAAGTTTTAGATCTAGTTTTCCACCGGAGCCGCTCTCGTCAGTTTTGTGTTCTGTGCGTGACTCAAATGCAGTGTCATGCGCGAGATGCAGAAAAGGATGCGAGCGTACATTCATACAGACAGTATTCGAGACACTACTGTAAGCTGCTGAGTGAACGGGACATTTCGAAACTCACACCTGTAAGTAAATGCGGTTGTCAATTCCTAAAACTGACAGTGTGAATGTGGCCATAGTTAATGTAGGGATTACTATCATTTCTGCGCTGTGGTATTTTTAAACTGTGTCGGAGATGTTAGCGTGTCTCTAATAATATTGGTCACAAACATGATCACTGCACGATCTAATGTGTAGTGTCTTATTAACTCACTGTCATGCATGGTGTGCAATGCATTTCTTCTCCCTCTTCATGTTTCATTGATTTTACTGCTCCCCGGCTAACAGGGTTTTTGAAAAATTTGTGTCTGCTCAATTGCGCTCCTTCCTGCAAAACAATTATCTCTATGAAGAATTTCAGTCAAGTTTCAGGCCCCACCATAGCACAGAAAAAAACTGCACTTGTTAAAATTACAAATTACTTGCTTCTTGCGTCAGACCACGGCTGCATCTCATTGCTAGTTTTACTTGATCTTATTGCTGCGTTCGAGCACGGTAAGAAATCATGACATACTCATAGAAAAATTACATACTCATAGATCGATTACAAAACTATACATGTATTCAAGGGCAGGCTTTAAGATGGTTTAGATCCTACCTGTCCGATCGTTACCATTTTGTTCATTTAAATGGGGATTCATCTCAATTATCACCAGTAAAATATTTTTAGTGCCACAAGGATCTGTCCTAGGTCTCTGCTATTTTCGATATACATGTTGCCCTTGGTAATATTATTAGAAAATACGGCATTAGTTTCCATTGTTATGCTGATGTTACTCAACTATATATCTCAACAAGACCAGATGAAACTTCTAAATTATCTAAGCTAACAGAATGTGTTAAAAATGTAAAAGATTGGATGACCGATAATTTGGATAAGACTGAGATATTACTTATTGGACCAAAAGACAGTACGCCGAATCTCGTGATTACAATTTGCAACTAGACGGATGAACTGTTACTTCCACTACAGTCAAAAATCTGGGTTATATTAGACAGCAACTTGTCTTTTGAAATCATATTTCCCATGTTACAAAAACCATTCTTCCATCTTAGAAACATTGCCAAGCTACGAAACATGTTAACTTTTTCTGATGCAGAAAAGCTAGTTCATGCATTCATGACCTCTAGACTGGACTATTGTAATGCACTGCTAGGTGGTTGTCCTGCATCTTCAATAAACAAGCTACAGGTAGTCCAAAATGCAGCGGCTAGAGTCCTTGCCAGGTCAAGAAAATATGATCATATTACCCCAATTTTACAGTTTCTGCACTGGCTACCTATTAAGTTCCGTATCAGTTACAAAATATTATTACTTGCCTATAAGGCCTTTAATGGGTTAGCTCCTGCATACCTACCTAGTCTTCTACCACGCTACAATCCATCACGCTCCCTAAGGTCGCAAAACTCTGGACTTTTGGTAGTAACTAGGATAGCAAAGTCCACTAAAGGAGGTAGAGTTTTTTTCGCATTTGGCTCTCAAACTCTGGAATAGCCTTCCTGATAACGTTCGGGGTTCAGACACACTCTCTCTGTTTAAATCTAGATAAAGACACATCTCTTTGGCCAGGCATTCAAATAATACATCTCATAATCTTGTACTGCAGTTATATCTGATCAAATGCACATTATTATTCTTTAGTTTAGGTTAAAACAAATCAATTTTGCTTGGTTGGACCAGCAGCTACGCTAATTATGTCTCTATTTGTTTCTCTGTTTTTGCCACGGGTAGGATTTACACAAGCTTCAGTCTGGATCAGAACACCTGAGAAGAGATGATGCCTACCCCTCAGAGGACCTCAGATGATGCCAACCCTGAAACAACATACAGAACTACCACAGCTTGCTATAAGTTTGATTGCATCATATAATAATTGCTGTTAATAGTGTTCATCGTCTGTTTTGATTACGTCTTTAATTGATTTTTCCTTACATTTCTGCCATATGTACATTCATTGACAGTCACCACTGATAAGCTACAACATATTGTAGAAACTGAATTTGCTGTAAAGTTGCTTTGCAACGATTTGTATTGTGAAAACGCTGTACCATAACTACTTGACTTGACTTGACTTGACTAAAGAAACTTTTAAACCTTTTAAAAGTCCTTGTCAATACTTACAATTTTGGACCTTAAGAGCTCTTTTAAGATGCTTTCTGAATTACTTTCTTCTTTACTAGGATCTTTTCTTTAATTTTAATTTTAAAAATTATATTTGTCACCATTAATTAAGCTTTAGCGTTAGTTCTGGCAGGTCACGTTAGTCAAGCTCGCATCTCAGCTGATCCACATCTACCTATAGGAATACGACACCTATCGCGGCATTCCTATATAAGCTCTATTCAGTATTATTCAGCAGCTTTTCAGCTTGCTCGGGAGCAAATTACCCTCCTCCATCCCCAGCTCCTCCTTTCGCCACAGTCAAGACTTGGCTTTCTGATATTCCTTGCTAATCAGACTCCTTTATCTTGAATAAAGTGTTACGCTTAAATATCATTAAGTACATTAATGATATCTGCCTTGTTCTGTTAACCCTAGGGGGTTATTATTGCTGCTCTGAGTTTTTTGCCCAGAACAGAACCATACCGCCAAACCAAACTTTATGCGAAGTATCTATCATTTTGACGATAGTGGTCCTGACAGAAATTCAGTTGGTCGGGCTCTTGCTATGTAGTTTGTTGCAGGTATGGTCCCTAATATTTTAATATTATGTGTTTCGGGTTCTGGGGTGGGGGGGGTGTCGGGGGGGGGTGGTTAGTAACTGTTTATTTATGCAAGACAACAAGAAAAACTGTGATGGCGTTGACTCGCCGACCTAATGTTAGTCGTTGTATTGGCCTGATGTCTGATGGGGGGGGGGGGACTGATTTTGGGTGGGGGGGTTTTAATATTTTTCACATTACTGATTAAAGTAAATATGTGAGCGTACATCTTAACATTCAGCTGTGACAGAAAAATATTAAAACTTTTACAAGAAAAAGTTAAAAGAGTTAAAGAGCTCCTTGAACGTTTTCTTGCAAAAGTTTTAATATTTTTCTATCACAGCTGAATGTTAAGACATACCCCTCTAAATTTCAAGAATATGAGATTAATAATACATCACTTGCATAATAATAAGATCACTGAATCAGAATATTACACGATAATGTTATTACCGGCAATCAGTCAACATCATCTGATCTTATTCATTCTTGTAATAACGAACACAGTCACAACAGCCAGAAAAACAACTAATGTTAGAAATTCAAGTCAAACTGCTCAATTTAAGCAAACGCCAACCGCCATACCGGTGACTTCAAACCAAGATATTCAATAAAACATCAGCATCTAAACTTCTGTTAATTCTCAATAAGAAGTTTTGTATTTGTCTGCCAGAAATCAAGTCAATCTGGTTAGCAGGCTAATGCATGGCTGGTACTGCTGTTTGTGGAGTCGTTTAATCCTCCTCTGCTGAGACCTTGAGATTTCATGTCTTCTTTAATTTCAGTTGATTTTATGTAAGGCTGTGGCTGGAAGTCTGTTGAATTTCTTGTGTTTCTGCTCGTCTCGTTTTCTTCCTCTTTCCTTACGTCCTCAGTTAACATGGTTCCCTCCTTTTCTGATTTCTACTGTCGTTTTAATTCCGTTTCTTCCATCATACACCTGGTGTTAAACTCGACTATCGGTAACTACAAAATGGTACGTGCTACGATATGTAATGCAACTAATGGGCCCAAAAATAATAGGAACCAAACTGGTGCTGTTCGTGTTATTTAAACAAAATAATCCCATGTTGTCTTGACATGCTTACTCATGGCCCTCAACTTGATTCCTTCCTCCACTCTTATCAGGTCCTCCCCTGTTTTCCCTTCTCGCCCTTGATTCCTCCAGCCTCGCCCCACTTCTCTTAAAGAGCCTCCATAACACCAAACATCTCTCCCCATCTATCTCTACCTCTGCCTACCCTTCTCCCACAACACTTAAAAAACGGACCAATAACATGACGATTTGGTAACACACCCCCCAATTAACTTTTGAACTCAGCATTTCCCCACAATCACTAAGACTGAACTAGTGGTTTATCTTTTTTCTTCTCTTTTCCCCCTGTAACATTTAACTCTCCCCCTCCCCTAGAACTCACTGTATGTGAACAGACCCCTCCATCATTTAGCTTCTCGCAATGTAAAGGTTTACTCTTTCGTTGTGGATGGATCCAAACCTTCCGAAGTGGTTTGTGTATAGCCCATGGAGTTTTGACTGTTTGAGACTGTTGGGATTACGGGGAGCACTCTCCTCTTCTGTTCTGATTCACCGTTTTTGGGACAACACATGGTTCGGCTTTCATCAGGCCCAAGACACTCAAACCGTCTGTTCCTCTTTGATGCGGTGCGCTCCTTGAGGGCTTTTCACACCTAGTATGAACAAGTGCTGAATTGGACCGCTACCCTACAAGTACCCTCATCTAAAACCCTATCGCACGGGATTAGTATTATCTGGGGAACTTGTGTGATTTTGACATTTGAATTGACTGACTTATGTCCCGGATACCCGGATGTCAAGGCTTTGAGAGTCCCGTTCTATGGTCCAGATGGATTAAAAAATAAATAAACTAATATAGTTTCGTGCGCTGTGTCATTTACATTTCACCAGGTTGAAACAATATCTCAAGCTTTGTGCTTGATTTATTTGTAACACATTAACCTCAAAACCTTCTCAGCTTTCTCTTTCTGCAAATTGTATGGTGTAGCGATATGATGACAGCACCCAAAATACTATTCTTCGCGGAAGATGATAAAAAGGCGCACAGGAAACAATACCCTTGAAAATCTTTACCCTCCAATTCTAGTGCGCCCTCGAAATCACAGAGATCCGATTTGCCACGGAAACCTCCTCGGTTGTTCAGTGTGCGTTAAACTAATGGTAGGTTCATTCTTTTGTGGGGAATTTTCATCTTTACCACATTTACAGACTGCTGATTCGCACGGCGATTTAAATTCACCGACAAACCTCCGGCCATTATCTATCACACTCTCTTAATGACTGGAGGTCACCAGGTAATACTAATCCCGTGCGAATAGGGCTTTAATGTCTGTAATCCAAACTGTCTGACCTAAGGAAAGGGGGCCGAGTTGTCTTGCACGGTGGTGTATAACTTGCAGCCTGCTTTTCTCTTATTCCCTTTTCTTTTGCTGCATGCTGTGGTGTAATCAGGATGTTCAGAATCAGAAGAGAGTGATGCTGTGGTAGTGGTGTGTGCAGCCTTCGCCCCATTAGGAGCTGAGCAGGGCTGTAGCCATTTGGCAGCATTGTTGTGTAAGCCAGCATTGCCAAATTGGGGTTCTTTGCTTTGCTGAGAAGATGTTTTACCGTCTGAACATGACGCTCAGCTTCTCCATTGCTTTGAGCAAATCTCGGGCTGCTGGTGATGTGACTGAAGCCATAGTCTGCTGCAAAGTTTGCAAATGTCTGGCTGGAAAACTGAGGTCCATTATCCGAGAAAAGGAACTGGAATTCCATGCCGTGAAAACATAGACTTCAAGTGGAGCACTTCTAACTCTAGCACTTTCTATTCTATTTTAATTATACTTTATATTTATCTTCTTTTTTATAAAAAAAAAAAAAACCTAGCTTTCCTATGTTTTTCTATCTATCTACATGTGTTTTTCTTTGTGTGTGTGTGTGTATATGTTTTGGGTATAATAAATCTTACTGTAGATGATACACCTTGCTACGTGTACTGCGTTTGGCTAACCAAGACTTGTCATTTGCACTTATATATTGTTGCTCTTTTGTTAGTTTTGACTGCTTTTATTGTCCTCATTTGTAAGTCGCTTTGGATAAAAGCGTCTGCTAAATGACTAAATTTAAATATAATGTACTATTTACATCATTCACATCAGATCTTGCGGGGTTAGTGTTGGCAATCACCACAAATCTGGAAAAATAGTCCACTACCAGTAGATAAGTGCTTCCATGTATTGAAAACAAGTCAGCACCCAGCTTAAGCCACGGTCTGGTTGGAAAATCAAAGGGCATTAAAACCTCAGTTGGATTGACACGTTCCTTAATACATGTTGTGCAGTTTTGAACAAGCTCATTTATCTATTTATCTTGAGCATGCAGTCGACATCTAGCAACCCCTTGGTGCCCTTTGTGCACCACGAACTGTGTTGCACATTCTCTGAGTTCAGCCAAATAGTTAGGGGCGGAAGGTATGAACCCTATAACAGTCTCTACATAGATGTTTGTGTCGTCCATCAAGTCCGAATCAGAATTGTGTTCTCCCAGGCTATTTGTTGCTGGTGAACGAGACAATGTGTCAGCTGTCACCAACGTTTTGCCAGATGTATGTGTGATGGTGTAATTGTTCCTCATCAATCTCATGTGGAATCTCTGAATTCTTGGAGGTAGTTCTGCTAGCTCGCGAATTCCCAGCAGGCTCACTAGAGGTTTGTGTTCTGTCTCCAGATGGAAGTGATATCCTATGAGGAAGTCTTTAAACCATTCACATCCCCAGGTCAGGCCCAAGGCCTCCTTTTCCACCTGGGTATACCGTTGCACTGTGGGGGGTTCACTAAGTGAACATGATGCATAAGCCACTGGATTCCAGTGCTTCTCCTCTTTCTGTAGAAGAACCACACCAAGGCCATATGATGATGCTTCAGCAGACAGTTTAAGTTCTTTATTTGGATTGTACAAAGCTAGTAGAGGGGGGGATGAGAGCTCCCGTTTAAGTTCACTGAAGGCCTCTTGCTGGGCTCTACCCCATCCCCAGTGGCTTCTTTTTGACAGAAGGTCCCTCAGTTGTCTGTCCTTCTCTGCAAGGCATGGTATGCATTTACCTGATTGGTTTATCATACCGAGGAAGCTGCGAACTTCACTGATAGTGGATGGCTCTTTCATCTCCAGCACAGCTCTAGTCTTGTCTGGATTAGATCTCACCCCGCTCTCTGAAATTAAATGACCCAGAAACTTGACCTCCTGTCTGCCCAACTCACACTTCTCCAAATTAAGTGTGATGCCAGCTTTTTCAATCCTGGCTAACACTGTGTGTAGTCTCTCATCATGCTGAGCCTGTGACTCACCCCAAATGAGCACATTGTCCATATGGCACACTACACCAGACAGTCCTTCTATGACCATCGACATGCATCTCTGAAAATGCTCTGGTGCCGAAGCAATGCTAAACGGCAGCCTATTGAAAAAAAAATCCTCTAAATGCGGTTATAAATGTTGTGTATTTGGCTGATTGGTCTGACAGTGAAATCTGCCAGAACCCCATGTTTGCGTCCAATTTACTGAAGACCTTGGCCCCGCCCAGCAGTCCAAGAGAGTGCTCTACGGAAGGCAAAATTAACTTCTCCCTACATACAACCTCATCCAGTTTTGTGAGCTCAACACAGATACGTTCTGTCCCATTTTTCATAGGTACAGGTACCATGCCTGAGCACCAGTTTGTTGGCTTCTCAACCTTTGTTATGACTCCAAGCTGCTCCATGCACTCTAATTCCTTTTTAACTTTTCCTAACAAAGGAAGTGAAACTCTCCTAGGGGTTGCCAAGGATAATGGAGTCATATTTGGTTTGATCTTGATGGTGTAGGGCTGTTGTACCATGCCTAGGCCTTGATACAACTTCGGGTACATTCTTTTGAGCATCCTGCATCCACACTATCGAGCCGAACTACAAGATTGAGCTTTAAAATTGCTGGCAGACCTCGAAGTGCTGTGTGCAGATCTTTAACCACATATACATTCTCTTGCAGAGTGAGCTCACCTTTGCTGACTCATGGGACATCCCAATTACAGAGAGTGGAGTGCCACTTGGCCCCAGTAATGGCTTGTCTGCATTTTCCAGAGTAAATGCCCCTTTTGTTATCTCTCTGAATGTAGGCTCTGGAATGACTGTCATGTCCGCACCTGTGTCCATTTTAAATTGTACTTTATGGTGTCTAATGAACAGCTCCACAGCCCAAGCATCCTGGCCTGCTTAATTCATTGCACTCTTCTGCGACAATAGCATGCACTGTCTTGGCAGTCTTACACATCTTGCTGTAGTGCCCTTTTTTCCCCATGTGTGGTATGAAACATCTTTGGGTCCACACTGCCATTTCCCATGACCAGGTGATTTTCCACATCTTTGACAAGGCTTTTTATTCATAGATGAGGTTGATGTATGCTTGGGAAAACTGCTGTTTTTGAATTTTGATGGGCTCTGTGTTGCTGTTATTTTGTTTGTTTTTGCAGCCAGAGCATCAATTTCAGCTCCACTTCTTGGCTCACCTCTTAAGTCAGTCTGCTGTTTTTTAATGACTTATGATTGCCGTGCCATATTAATAGCTTTCTCAAGAGTGAGGTCTCTTTCCAGCTGCGTCTGCTTAGATAGTGTACTGTCTCTTAGACCAACTACAAGTCTATCTCTGAGCAGTTCATCATGAAGAGCACCATAGTTACAGTTTTCTACAAGAGCATATAGGGCTGTTATGAAATTATCAACTGGTTCACTTGGCTGCTGCACTCTTTCATTGAATCTTGCTCGTTCCTAGATTACGTTCTTTTTGGGCACGAAAAATCTGTTGAATGTCTCTTTAACTAATTCGTACTTCTGCCACTCCCTTGTGCTCTCGTCACGTACCGGGCCTGCCCTCTTAACACATCCCCATTGTCTGCCTAGTCGCCCATTTCATATATTCTGTGGTCCTCACCAATTCTTCTCTTTTGCTCCTGATTCGCTTTTGCAAACGGACATGGTAGATTACTGGCCAGTTTCGAAATCTTTCAAAAAACCCTGCCCGTAGCCATTGCTTTCCCACCTTCTTTCATCCCTTTTCATCCGCCTCTTCTCTGAGAAAACAAATTTTTAGTGGAATGTGATTTCTCAGTTCATGACACTCTCACTTTAACCGCTGTCTGAGTGCCTTCTCGTGTGTTTAGCGCAAAATTTACCCATCCTTCATTTACACAACACAACTTACCCAACACGTGGCCTCTCAGAGAGACTCCACTCGACGCATCGCATCGTTGTGTTGATGTGAAGCATATGTGTGATTTTTTCGAACTCCTTGAACGATTACCAATTTTATAAATCCCAGAAAACATGAAATAGTCTTTTTTTCTCAAACTCAAGCCCCTGTCTGATGCTTGCCTCTTCACTCCTCGTCCGACATTGAGTATTAACTCAACTGGTAGTCACCTCTGGATTACTTTTAAAATCTTTTCCTTTGTGTCCTTTTCGTCTTTCTTTTTACTTTTCCTGCTAACAGCCTATAATTCAAAATTCTGAATCTAAACCAAAATGTTTTCTTGTTTTAGACTCCACAAAAGCTCCCAAACTTGTGATCTGAATTTTTCCGCGAACCTTACAACCATGCTGTTACTTCCCTTCCTGTGGTTCCGGATGCGCACATGTCGCGGGTCTTTGTCCGACTGAGTTGACAAAAACTCCAGTGTGAACTCAGTTGTTATGGGAAGTTGTGCTCGGTGGCAGGTAAGTGGTGATCCCATTCTATGGGTTCTTTGGGGCAGCGACTTGGAAGTGACACGGAACTAGTTGCTGTGTTGCCAATATGTTCAAGGAATTATGGCTGCCTTGGGGCTGTCAGCTTGGTTTGACCACACTTTCAGCCTCTTACATTGCCTAGACAAACTCGCTTTTTATGCGTAGCTCATGTTGTTTGCTCACCGGTGGGGAGATAGCCTTCAGACTGCCACTACCCCCAAGATGGTTTGTGTGTGCCCATGTGATTACCCCTCCCGGGGATTGGATCTGATTTATCTCCACTCACGCTGCAAGCAGTAGCAAAACCAAAGACCAGATGACCGCAGCGTATACCTCCTTTCTGCTTTTCCTCCAGAGTTTTAGGTTGGGAAGAATGGGCCCGGTTTTGCCTCTATGTCGTTACCGTTCTAAACGTGCCCGGACGGAAGACCTGTAACGCGAGCTTACCCGAAGATTGAAATGGGGTTTAGGGCATCTTATGTTGTGGACCTCTACATTAATCACGATCCCGCCGCATTCCAGAAAAAACCGGGATGGCTTAAGTGACCAAAAATGTCCGGATCGGCGGGTTGCCTTCTGAAGCCCACTCCCGCTGATCGCTGACCATTGCCGCTGCTCACGCAACGTGGGTTCGCTCCCGCGTTTTCTTGTCCACCTCCTATAACTTCCTAATATTGTATAGATTTGGAGCATCAGGGACCGCTGCTCAGATCCGGTGTTTGAAGTATGTTTGATAGGGTTTGCACCGGTACCTTTCACTTTCGAGTTCGCAATCACAACGCACTCTGTGTAAAGGGAGCACATCTTGCAAGATAAGATATTTGTCAGTGAGCTCAGAATCTGTTAAGCAGCAAATACTTCATGGTCTTGTCAGTCATCTCTCCTTGTTCTCGACCTGTGATCAGTCAAAGCTGACTCCGGTAACTCTTGTTGGATGCAGGGTTGCCAAGCATTTTTTTCACAGAATTGGGCTACTTTTAAACTGTTGCCATAGATTGAGTTTCCCGTGAGTTAAAGGTTTGAAATATTGCATGAATTACATTTGACTGAAATGATTGTGTTGAATTATTTTGCATTCTACCTATGATAAAAACTTTCATGGACTTCTACATTAACGGTTCCCTCCTGGTGGAATGACCTACCCAGCTCAACCAATTAAAAAAAAAAGCAGCTGAGTCCTTAATATTTTCCAGAAACAGCTGAAAACACATCTCTTTCATCTTCATTTGACCCTCTAACTCTAGCCCTCTCTATTCTAATGCTACTTCTAATTTTATCTGCTTGTTTTTTATTTAAAAAATGTACCCTCTAACATTTGCACTCTCTATTATATTTCTATTTTAACTACTTGTTTTATTTATAAAGAAAAAAGAGCCTCTAACACTAGCATTCTCTATTCTTTTTCTATTATTTCTACTTGTTTTCTTTTTATTTATTATAAAAACAAAATAAGCAAACAAACAAAAACAAAACAAAACCTTGCTACTTATATGTTAGCTGAAGCCCCCTACCGCCCCCTACTGTCCTTTTTTTGGAAAACTAAAACATGGTCACCCTATTATAAATATACTTAATTATTATGAAAATACCAGAGATGGCTTAAATAACACAGATAAACTATATTGTTGCAGTCGAGTGTTTATTGTCTTTGTTTTATCATTCAAAACGTTTATATGTTCTGTTTAATCAGTTACAGCTATAATAGCGATGTTTTTGTCCATATTAGGGATTTCCTGGAGGGTCATGAGTTCTGCTATTTCTGTGACTGGATATGTGGATTTTCTGCGCGAGGGCACCCGCTGGCATCCAGTATGAATGAAACCGACATCATGTGTTTATAGTGCTAATGGCAATCCATCATTTTTGGGGGCATTTTTATTTAATTATTTTTTTTAATAA
>JADLZN010005746.1:0-24982 GCA_018155175.1 Sinocyclocheilus anophthalmus | reverse complement strand
TATCTCCTTGTGTCTTTTTTTTTCTTATGTTAAATTTTGAAAACATAAAGGGCAGGATCTCTGTTGAATCATTTACTGGGAAGCCAATATTGGTTTACTTTATTTTTATTTTATTGTAACATTTAATTCTGATTTATGTGTGTTGTATGCTGATTGTTTGACTTTACAAATACTGTAATTGTACTTGTATTGTATTCGTAATGAGGGTTTAAAGTGAACATGTTCCACAAAGATCCTCTAGGTGGTACTCCATTTCAAATTATTAACTGTATTTCAGTACAGCACGTGGCATTACTGCAATATTGCCTTTCTATGTGGAAATTCGTCTAGAATAGAAAGTGAATTAAACATGACCCACCTGCCTCATATGCTTCCATTCATGTACTCAGGATAATTAGTATTGTAATTTTTTACACCAAGCATGTACTTAGCTCATTTAGCAATTAAGTCAAACTGAAGCCCAAGTGGGCTATAACATTCAAAACTATTTTAATTAAAAAAAATGGAATGAAATAGAAATGAAAAGTACCTCATGATGAAATGCTACTAACATTTTATTTCATAAAATAAAATCATTTAAAAAAATTGACACAATCTAAATACACTGAAATGAATCAATATGACGACATGCGAGACAATGATACTTGTTTTCTCCAGCTGTAATTATGAAATGAACCAGTAAAAACAGTTCATACCCAAAAAGAAATAAAAAAGTTGTGCTACTTCAGCTGCCAAAGAATATGGCAGCTTTTGTACAAATGTCTCTAATATCTCCCCATAAATGACAAAACAGCTGAAGCTGCTTTTATTAGAAAAGCTTTTTTCCCCACATTGTTCTTGTGCTCTTTTTTCAAATCCTGTCCAAAACATTCACATTTTCAGACGTTTAACACAAATCTTTTCCCAAGTGGTGTTTATTACTTCTTTGCCACTATATTTTCAGTCAATACCTGATCTGCAGTTCATCAGAAAGGTCACACTCAATACAACACTTTCCTATCCACCTAAAGGGATTTGTTCTTTTGGCTTTGTTCATTTTATGTCTGTGACATGAATGTTTGTGCCAATCAGCTGTAAGCTTTACCCTAAAAATGACTGGACTCCACAGTTTCCAGTGCGCACTTGGAATACATCCACAGTATTTGCCATCTTTAAAGTCTTACATTATCTATTGCGTTTCATCCCACAATGAATATCAACATCAGTACATTGTGCTCAAGAATTTATCTGGGTTCTGTGGAGGTCTAGGAGATTATCAATGAACGTTTGGCAAAGACATGTGAGGTGCTGGTAAATAATTTATGGAAACTGTGCTTTTCACAGTAGCATCCTCAATAAATAATATCCATTGGTGAGAGAAGAATCAATATGAATTATTTATGATAATGTGGAAACACTCACTTAAAAAAAAGATATTACTAGATTATTACTAGAATAAAACCTCCAGGCCTGTTGGGGTTTTTAAAATATTGTTTGGTTGGAGTCATCTAAGTACAAACATTACATGATGTAAACATTATAGCTTGTTGTGTGTCATGTACCGTACTGTATATCAAACAGTCTACCTGCAATCCATCATCTTGATTTAAATTCTGTACATAACGCTTTTCTATCTTCACTTTTTGTGGCTAAACCACACTGAATTTCCTTCAAAATCTTGCATGTGCAGCCCGAGCTGTAACTGTATCTTGACTATTCAGCAACATTCAGTTGTGGTTGGAAGGTGCTGAGCTCTCGTATAACTCTAATTCGAATCATGTTGTGCTCATAACAGCAATAAGGCTTCATGAGAAATGATGTTCAGAAATACCCCCAAAACATTTTCATTAAGTTGGTAATTCACATGCCCGAAATTCTTCAAATTTGGTCAGATTCCTCAAAACAGCTAGCCATGTCACCGATCGTTACAATCATAACAAAGAGAGAAAAGGCTCCATTTATATCCCAAGCATAATTTCATACAAATAGACCTGAAATCTAGACAAAACAAAAGTATATTTACACATACGGACTCTTTGCGGCCTTGGGAAATGTGTTCCTCGCACGTGAGCGACAGAAATACTTTCTCTCATACGGGGGGCAAAGGAGATGTCCTCCTCGGACTGATCATAAGGAGAAATATAATCCATTTTTCTCCAGCACCCACTCCACAAAAGCGACGAAATTCTCCTGGGGACTGTTCCCTGGGAGGCGTTCCTTGGACAGGAAGGCACGCCTCCCAGGGAAGTGCCTCGAGCAGGAAGACCGACCATTCCCTGGAGGATCACACCAGAGAATTTTTGTATTTGGCGTGCCAAACTCACTATCTGGACTGCTCGCTTTATGTTTTCTACCTCGCCAGCCTGAGCGAGCGGTCCAGATAGTGAGTTTGGCACGCCAAATACAAAAATTCTCTGGTGTGATCCTCCAGGGAATGGTCTTCCTGCTCCAGGCACAGAGCTGGACGGCTGGCGGGTCCATTCCCGGGGAAGGTTAGGGAAAAGAAACTACACAAAAGCAAAGGAAGAAAAACACAGCTACCACAGCTACAATCACTCACTTGAGGGTCTGCTATTCTGTAATGGTTGCTGTGCTCTAAGGAGGCACACGACGCATGAGTAGTCCAATAACAGTCTTTTATTATAATCCACAATGCAAACACAAGGAATCGAGGAGCTGGGGTAGCACAACATGTAGAACAAAATACAAATAATAGCAGACAGGGAACTAAGGAACAAACCGGGCTTGTACTCAGAACACTTGTACTTCTATTCAGGAAATAAAATACGTAGTCAATAACTAAGGTTACAAAATCCTCCCACACCATGAACAAGGTTCATCAATACTCATTTCAAGGATGTTCAATTAAACCAATTCCAAGGGAAATATAAGTTGCACAGGTCTTCTTAACACACTGCCTGATGAAGTACGGAAATTACATGAGTGTACCAGGCCATCACGTCCTGAATTAAGTTTTTCAATTGTTCCCTTTTTCTTTTTTTTTATTATTAAAGCATTTCAAGGCACAATACAAGTATCAAATTGTTACAGAATTAAGTGAAAAAGAAAAAAACAAGCATAATAAATGCCCACATACCTATGAACATATAGTCACAATAATATAAGCATGCAAATAAACATCTGAACAAGCAGAGTTTCATTCAGAGATTGAGTTTCATTCAAACTCCAAATTTAATATTTTCAAGTTTGAGGGCAAAAAGTAGGTCAAAACCTATTGACGATAAGTTGGCAGCTGATGGCAGCTTCCAGTTAATATAGTATAAGCCGTCTTGCCAACAGTGTGCAAAATGCAATATTATCAATCTCTAAAGCTCTCAGTTTCACACTTTCCGGAAGAACCCCAAATAGTTATGTCAAAGGGAAGGGGTCTATTGCTGTAATAAAAATTTCTGAGAAGCACTTAAAAATTCTCCTCCAAAAACACTTTAAATGGATAGTTCACCCAAAAATGGAAATTTTATGTTTATCTGCTTACCCCCAGGGCATCCAAGATGTAGGCGACATTGTTTCTTCAGTAGAATGTATTTGATGATTTTTAAGCCCAACCATTGGAGTCTATCAGTCTTATAATGCATGTAAATGGTAACAAAATCTATGAGTGTAAAAAAACATGCACAGACAAATCCAAATTAAACCCTGTAGCTCGTGACGACACATTGATGTTCTAAGACATGAAACGATCGGTTTGTGTCAGAAACCGAACAGTATTTATATCATTTACCTCTAATACACCACTATGTCCAGCTGCTTTCGGTGCGTGAGGTGTGTACGCGCTCTGGCGTAGTTTACATTAGTGGGTGTGTTGTCGCGGGAGGAGCAAGCGACAGACACCGTTTATTAACAGAAACTAAACAAAGTGTCCAGAAAAAAGGGAAATCAAGTGTCCAAAATAAACAGGGGATATGGTGTCCTCGTCGTCCTGCTGGTTTGTGCGGGGAAGTGCAAGTGGTTCCGGAGTAACGTTCCAGGTTAAGTGCGGAGGTCCGGGCCGCAATGCGCTCCCCTCTCCGGTCTGTGGCACGAGGGCGGCGTGCTCCTACACCAAGCTTCGTCCTTCTCCTGCCCACGGCGCTTGCAGGGACTAGATGGACCTAGTATTCCTTGCCCGACGGCCTTGTAACGGTGCTTTTTTCTCGCCCTGTGGGGTGGGTGGGGGGTGGCTCCTGACTGCGCCGCAGCATCACCTCTCTGCGCACGGAGTCCCTCTAACGCACCCCTCCTGACCCACGAGGACACCCGCGTGCATGCCAGTCGAAGAGACGGTTCTCCCAAGAGAGGCTCGCATCATCAGGCATTAAACTGCAACTCTGTCGGCGGCGTGAGTTCTTCCATTCCGTTCACAGGTGTGCCTCATCACACGCTGCCTGACCTGGATGATTCTGCGCCCCTCCTATCTCGCACACCCACTCCTGTCGGGAGCCTGGAGAAGGGCGGTGATTAAGGGACGGGGTGGTGCTGATAATTAGGGGGAGGCAGCCGACTCGTCATAGTGTGTTGATATCCAGCCCGAAGAGCAATCAACCATAACTTCAAGCGAGCAGGCTCAGAATCGTTTTGAACAATCCCGGATAAGCGCAAGTAAGTACGTCATTTTGATATGCCATTGTACCTAGCATGACTGTGTCAAACATGAGTGAACTTATACCGCGCGAGAGATCATTCCGGCCTTTTGCGTAAACTACGTAGGCGCGTACACACCTCACGCACCGGATGCCTTGCGCGCGCCCAAAGACAGTTGGACATAGTGTTGCATTAGAGGTGAAAAATTATATAAATACTGTTCGGTTTTTGGCACAAACCGATCGTTTCGTGTGTTGGAACATCAATGTGTCGTCACGAGCCGCAGGGTTTAATTTGGATTTGGCTGTGCATGTTTTTTTGAACTCTCATAGATTTTATTACCATTGCCATGCATTATAAGGCTGAAGACCGCAACGGTTGGAGTTAAAAATCATCATGTGTTCTACTGAAGAAACAAAGTCACCAGATAAACATCAAATTTTAATTTTTGGGTGAACTATCCCTTTAATAACTTAGGTCAGGCCCAAAAAGAATGAAACCGAGAGGCTGGCCCCATAGGAAAGAAAAATCAAAAGTGAGATCTCTTTAACATCTCAAATATTGCTCCTACACAGAAATGAGGTTGCTTTAAGATCAAATGGAGATTTTTGCTCTAGTCTCCTGCTTCTCAAACTTGTCTCTTGAGACAAAAACTCTTAACAGTCTCACATTTGTCTCCTTTAAAGTTTTAGAAGAAACCTCATCATCATCATCACACATTGTGCTTAGATTTTTCTCCTTAGCTAGAGACACTGGATTTCTCACATTTGTCTCATTCAAAGCTTTAGAAAAGATCTCAAGAACATCACGCACTGTGCTCAGATTTTTCTCCTATACTAAAGACTCGGGAGCACTCACATTAGTCTCATTTGTCTCTCAACAACTTTACAAAGTGTGCAAAAGTCAAATGTCTCAACATGAGCTCAAACATTTCTTCCATACAATATGTATTCATAATCAAATTAGTCAATAATAATCAAGAACGGATCAGCATTTATTTGCCTGTCGATTAAGATTAGTAAAACATTCTCCTTATTTCTTCATATTTCTCTTAAACTCTGAATTTTTGGTTTTTTCCCCCCTTTATTCGAGCCTTTCCAAGTTTCAATTTGACTGGTGATACACTTTGTAAGTTGTTGAGATGTCTTTTAAAGCTTTAAAGGAGACAAATATGAGACCCCTAGAGGTTTAGCTTAAGAGAAACCTGAGCACAATGTGTGATGTTATCTCTTCAAAACTTTTGAAGATACAAATGTGAGAGATCCAGAGTCTCTAGCTAAGGAGAAAAATCTGAGCACAGTGTGTGATGATGATGATGAGATCTCTCCTAAAACTTTAAAGGAGACAAATATGAGTGTTAGAGTTTTTGTCTCAGGAGACAAGTTTGAGAAGCAGGAGACTCGAGCAAAAATCTCCATCTTAACCTAATTTCTGTCTAGGAGAAATATTTGAGATGTTAAAGAGATCTCACTTTTGATTTTTCTTTCCTTTGGGAAGTCTCCATTTGATGTTAAAGTAACCTCATGTCTGTCTAGCAGAAACATTTGGGATGTTAAAGAGATATCTTTTTATTTTATTTTTTCTCCCCTCTGGTTAGCTTTAATGTCATTTATATACACCATTTCAATCAAACACAATACATGCATTGTCATATTTGAAGTTGTTTTGTGTAGACAGTGCTTTATTGCACAATGATTTAACAGAGGAAATCATAACCTATATTCCATATATGCAAAAATGGGCTGTACAAGACAAACTTTTTAATGCCAAAAAAAAAAAAAAACCTGGTACACTAGCATGCCCTGCTCCACAGTCAAATCACTGAGGGTGCTTCTTAAAACAGTGAGGGTGCGCTCTCTCTCTCTCTCTATTATAATATTTATATTATATATATACGTGGTCTCATTGGCGATGGCGCAAAGAGTGTCTCCCTTATAATCCTCACCCACTAGGAATGTTTTGTTCTTCTAAGAATGTTCCAAGAACATTATGCTATGTTCTGGTAATGTTTTCAGCGGCAAGTTTTATTTTAGTTCCCAGAATATTTTCCTAATAGTTAGGATAACATTCTCTAAAAACATACTAAAAATGTTTGTGAAACTTTCCATTCGACATTGGATATGTTTACTCAAATGTTGCTCAGATGTCAAATTTTGGTTGAAAGTAAAAACCCAACCTTTGTTTGATGACGCTCCAACTTCATGAAATAACTCCAAAAACAGCATTACCAGCTTCACTTATTATAAACAAGATTAACTTTAGTTCTGTCATACATTTACAAAAGTTCTTATTGAGATTAACAGTGCTTTAGATGTTAATGTCTGTTTGAAAGTAATAGTTTGGTTTTATGTCACCATTATGGAGTTGTCACCATTAGAGAATGTTATCCTACCTATTAGTAGAACATTCTGGGAACTAAACTAAAACTTGCCACTGAAAACATTCCCAGAACATGAAAAATTTCTAGATGGTGCTGCTGTTTGTGGAGTTGTTTAATCCTCCTCTGCTGAGACCTTGAGAGATTTAATGTCGTCTTTCATTCGGTTGATTTTATGTGAGGCTGTGGCTGGAAGTCAGTTGAATTACTTGCGTTTCTGCTTGTCTCATCTCTTTTTTCAGTCTAACCAATATGTGTACTCATCACAAGTAATAGCTTTGTCTTTGTCTGACCATTGTTATTTCCATTAATGGTAAACGTTTGGCACCCTGTGCTGCCAAGCATTTCACCGTTAATTAATAAAATGAACAGCAGGTGTCATCACAAATCACAGCTTGTGGAATGTGCTACTTTATGATGTAATAGTGTGGCTAAACACCACCTCCGCAGAAGAAGATGCTTGTTTCTACATCACTGCCTATGTAGCCCCGCCCACTGATTCACACAAGTAGTGGGTAAATAATGAGAGAGGTAAACGCAGGTCTACACAGAAACCAAACGATAAAGATGGCTTCAATAACAAGACACTAGGGATGGGCAAATGAAGCATCATGAAGCACTGAGGCTTTCCCCTGATTGTTCCGGGAAACAGAGTTGGGACTTTCAAGTCACAAGCAAGTCTTCAAGTCATATCCCAAGTCCTCAAAGAGTTAAAGTTAATGAAATAATTAAGTAACTAATTAAATGATGATTGAGCATTAGCGATGAACACCTGCTGTTATTGAGAATTACAGAGTATCAGATGTTGATGTTTTATTGGTTAAAATGATGGCACCATCATGGAGATCAGTGTTTGCTTTAGTTGGGCTCAGTTGATTTCATCCAAGGCTGCGGCTGAAGTCAGAAGTAGTTCTTGTGTTTCTCTTTTCTTCAATGATGTTAGTTGTTAAAAGCAGGTGTCCATCACTAATGCACAATCATCATTTATTTAGTCACTTAATTATCTCATTAACTTTAACTCTTTGAGGACTTGGGATTTGACTTGAAGACTTGAAACCCACCTCTGGCGGGGACAACATTCTTGAAATTGTTGAAAACCGCGCCAGTTGTGTTTAGGGGGGGGTGAAAAAATAAAGGTCACGCCCGGAGGAGAGCCTGTGAAAGAAGCTTCCTTGGATGAAGCAGCCACCACACATTCCAAAGATAGTTTCATTTTACATGCACAAATAAAAGGCTAACAGTGTGTTGAATTTCTCTCTGTGATCAATTAATTTACCCATTAGACTGTGGCATTTAATGCCAGTGCTAATATCTATATGATGCAATAGAAGAATAATGTACACATATGAATTGCATATGGCAAATATTTTATTTTCCTCAAATAATTTGTATTCTTCATATTAGTTGTATGAGTATTTAAAAATGTAATTGAATAAACCAAACGATAAAGATGGCTCCAAGGACAGAAGCCGTGCCAAGTTTAGGAAAGGCACGTTTTGCATGCACGCTTCCTTCTGATCCCAACGTTAGGAAAGAGTGGATGAAGTTTCAGACCACGTCAGTAAGAACTCAGTCCTTTGTTCACTTTATTTTACCGTGGATTTGTTTACAAACAAAGCACAATTCGACGTGGTATTTTCAGTAATATTGAAACTAAAAGATGATGCTGTGCTGTCTGGAACTTCATTAAAAATATAGTTAATCGACTCTTTCCTAATGTTGAGATCAGAAGGAAGGCAATGCAAAGACTTTGTATTTCCACAACTTGGCACTGTACATCATTTTGTTGTCTTCAGAGCCATCTTTATCATTTGGTTTCTGTGGCAGGGCTTCCTTTGTTTGTCGCGTCTCGGTTATTTTAGGCACTATATATGCGATGAATCTGGGCGAGGCTACAGGCAGTGATGTCGAAGCAGGCATTGATCTTTTTCTGCGGAGGCGGGGTTTAGCCACGCTATTACATCATAAAGTGACACATTCCACAACCTGTCATTTTGGCAGATCGGCTTGGGTGGTGGTGCGGTCACTATAACACTATTTTTTTTAGACTAACGAGAAAGCTTTGAGTTCTGACACTTACAGGATGTTTTTTAGTACAATGACCACTTATATGTCAAAAGAATTTTGATTTCTCAGTTCATGACCACTTTAGCTACGTGAGTGTCTGTGTTTTGCAAAAAAGTTACTGCTAACTTTTTTGCAAAAAATTCACCTCCATCACGCATTCAGAGAACCTCACAATGCAGCAGTTGTGTTGTTGGCAAAAGCGTTTTGTAAATAAAAGTCATGAATTGTTTTTTGCTCAAATAAAGCACTCGTGTTGCTTCGTAGAATTGAGGTTAAACCACTGGAGTCACGTGCATTACTTTTATGATTTCCTTTGTTCCTTGATGGGAACCAGCATTCCAGTATTTTTGGAGGAAGTTGAATCTGAACAGTCTTTCCTGCTCTGTGAAACAGATATGCGCTGAACTTTACTGTTTGCAACTGGACACACCGGATACACATATCCTGCAATTTACATCTGCTGAATGTTGTGTTGATTCAAGCACTGCTATACTGTGTTGCAAAGTCGAAGGCATTGACTCAACTTCACTGACATTTAGAGACTTAACACACAGGACTTACATTCACTGACATGTACAGAACTTGACCATTTGATAAGTAGCTTTCATATTATTTCTAATGACAGAAATGCCTATATTGTGCATTCATCGTTTATTTTAAAAGTGAAACTTCTATTATGTAAAGTGTCTTGTTTGTTAAATTCCCTAAAGCAGAAGAGTTGGATCTTGCTTCTTAACCATGTCATTGTGCCACTGGACCAGGGTGGTCTGATTGATCTCCACCAGCTGAAGAGTAGTGTCCTGCATGATGGCACCATTGGAGAGGATCAGTTGCCAGATCTTGCAGTAATCATGCAAATGAGAGACCAGCGACTCAGCGAACCCTTTCGCTTCCTCCTCAGACTTTGATGAATGTGAAAGAGCCTGGTGAAAATGGCCTCCACAAGACGACAGCAGTCTGAACATTGGGCAGTTGAAGCTGTGGACCCCAACACACATAGTTTCAGGCTGTCCACTCTAGGGGTGAAAACAGCCTTCTTTTGAAATGTCCAGGCTGTTGGTGTTGATACTTTGCACCACCTGCCCTGCATAGGTGAGAAGAGGGGAGGGTTTTGTGGTGACTGATGCTGTGGCCTGGTCTTGGTTCCACCTGTTCAGGCCGTCCAGGAGATACAACTGAAAATTCAGTGTGTTAGCACTGGTTCCAGTAAAGAAGTGAGGAATGAAAAACATGAAAGTGAGTTTGAATTTTATGAGTTTTTTCAGAAAATATAAAGAGACATTATATATTTGATTGTGTTGAATTTGTACCATACAGCAATAATAAAGAGCCTCAAACCTGGAATGAACCTACCTAGCATTGTTCGGGAGGCAAACACACTCTTGCAGTTTAAATCTAGAATAAAGACCCATCTCTTTAACCTGGCATACACATAACATACTATCACATTTCTATAATTCAAATCCTTTGAAGGATTATTAGGCTGTATTAATTAGGTCAACCGGAACCTGGAACACTTCCCATAACATCCGATGTACTCGTTACATCGTAAGAAGAATTAGCCTGGTTTCTCCCAAGGTTTTTTCTTCTTCTCCATTTCTGTCACCGATGGAGGTTTGGTTCCTTGCCACTTTTGCCATTTTGGCTTGCTTAATGGGGGACGCTTGACTGATTGCACAGACACGATTGAAAAAAGACAAAATAGTGGGCTGGGTGAACTGTAGATGGAGGCATCGAGGGCTGCGGGGTATCACCAGAGACGTAGGCTAGGGTTATTGCGTTTAGGAAATTATGTTTTGGCATGATGTTAGTTGTAAACATTGTATGTTGTCCTTTTGCATTATCAGCACAAGTTTTTCCTTTTTAACACTGTAAAGCTGCTTTGACATAACCATTATTGTATAAAGTGCTATACAAATAAAGTGACTTGACTTGACTTGAATCGACTGCATGTTTTAGCACTTTATTCCTGTATCCGTTATGGTATTCAATTAGTTATGGAAGGAGTCATCTGACACTCTCACACTTACCTAAAGTGATGTGTGACCAAAACCCAAAACATATTATGGTGCCACGTGTGAGAACCTCTACACAGAGAATTGGGATACTTTTTGGGATAGACCAGGCCTGTTAAAAAATACAGTATCCATCCTTCATGGAAAAGGTGTGGCTGTCTTTTCTTGGAATCTGGGTTAATAAATGTCAGTGTTTGACTCACTGGGGCCCCTGCCAGGAAACACAGACTGGCTTAACCGACTGCCTTCTAGCTGTCTCGAGGCGTCAGAGTTCATATAAATCACCTCACAAGGAAACTGTCAAGTAGATTTCATCAGATAGAGACTGTTCATCAAACAATCAAAAACAACACTACAATATCAATGCCCCTACAATATTAAAGTCCACAAGTAGAGGTAGAGTCTTTTCACATTTAGAATAGCATTTCTGGCATAACTTAGGAGTCAGACACATGGTCTCGGTATCAGTCCAGACTAAACACTAATTTCTTCAACCAGGCACATACCTAACTTGTGTCTCAAAGTTATATTGCATTAGTCAGGTCTGCCAGGATTTTAACTCTGCACAGCAAATCAGCAGTGTTAAATCTGTTCTCTCCAGTGAATCTGCTTGTTAGATATCATTACCAATGGTCTACCAAACTACCAAATGAGTGGTACTTTTACTCTGTAGAGAGTGTAATGAATAGAGAGCATTTTAAGGGCTCTTGGCATTAATTTTTTTATTGTAAATATAGGTAAATATCTATGTGCTGTACTAGGGAGGATGCAGTACTCCAGGAACAGTTTGAAAACTCCTACTGTAGTCAATTGAGGATGGAAAAAGTAATACTTATTCTTATAATCAATGAATCATTATCCTTTCACATTGCTTTTCACATATTGACACATTAGCATCCTCTACCCCAGAATCGGCTTTGACCAGACTTGCAAACACCGGTATCCTACCACCGCTACACATCTTGAGAACAGATCTAAAGCATTAATGAATGTGGGTAAAGAATCCCCAAACATGATTGGGCATTGATCGCATCAGCCAGCTGCTAACATTGCTAACATCTTTTCTGCAGTCAGATGTTTGTGACAATCAGATCTTTAAAATAGAAATCAGATGGGTAAAATAGAGATCACGGTCCTCCCACGATTTTGAATAGACAACTGAACAACATAAAATGTAATTTACTAAAGCAGTGGTTCTCAACCACACCACCACCATCCACCACAAATCTATGGAAATAATGATTCAATGACAAATTCATTTTTAACGGTCACTTGTTGCCACCTACTGATGTAAAGATGTAATCAATACAATCTTCATTTGTCAATTACTTTCAAAAAGTGATTTACTCTATTTTAATCTCTACTGACATTGGTGATATTGTGATAATTTAACTTTTTGTAACAGAAATAACCATATATGTTGTTGACAAGACTGTTTGTAAACTGTTTTAATATATTGCAATGCTTTTTTTCAGCAGTAGCACTAAACTTAATTTTAATGCTCTGGGGCATCATTTATAAAACTTTCCATAGATTTCATCCTAAAAGTGTACATAGGCACAAAAGCTAGATTTTGTATACTCTCAAAAGTTTTCAGATTTATAAAACCAGGCGTATGCCAGAACCTGCGCAAAAATGCCTTTATAAAACCCAGTCAGGGGAAGATTATGTGTACGTGCATCTCCACCCCGACTCCACCACCATATATGGAGCTTACAACGCCTAATTTTACTATGCAGAGGATATCCAATATGGACATAATGCCATACCAATTATTCTTGCTAAAAATCATCCAGTGTCCTTGTTACGTCTTAGAATAAATATATCAAAATATCCATAAAAAATACTGTTTAAAATTGTTATTAGATAAATATTTTAGAATAGAGATGATCTCATTGTTTTACACTGGCCAAATAGTATTTCAGTTGTTTTAAACAATTCAAATCAAATTAAATGTATGCATTTTTGCTGATAAGGTGAACATCTTTTAGCTATTTTAGCCTATATTTATTGCTTGTAAATAGAATTGTTTGACTCGGGACGTCACTGACAAAGTATGTTAAAAGAAACGGGCAAAATACCGATTTTCTTCAAGTTGTAATCCTTCAAATACACCAGTGGTATTTTTCATAATGTGTGGAGATCCTTGAGATGATGTGGCAGCTGAGCTGTGCTTGTACAGTCAGCTATTATCACTGGAACCTATGCAACCAGACAATGGACCGTGGCCGACCCTGAATCCAAGTGTTATGCCATATACGAAGTAAGTGTGCATCATTGATCATTGTTCTCGCTAAAAAATATTTTATCATAACATGAGATCTGCAGTTTAGTTTAAAGATGAATTATTGTGCACCTACAGCACTCCTCACTGTCATTAAAACATAGCATACCACAGGAAAAGTGATCAAGCGCATCCACTAAATATGTCTATTTACTTCTGCTGCGTAATGACTTGTAAATGTCAGTGCTTATCTCCATTAATGAGAGTGGAATATTTAATGTAAATGTGTATATCGTAATGAAAACAGTTTAAAGTCCTTGTTTACTTCATTACTTTTCTCACTCCAAGAAAAAGAGTTTGTACGCATGGTCTAGAGTGTCCGTACGGTGTGTACATATTTACGCCAAGTTTATTTTTTTATAAATCCTGATATGTGTGTGCGTGGAAAATTGTGTACGCAATTTCTATGCCCATGTTGTGTGTACGCAATGAGAACCCAGGTGTGTTCATACTTTTAAAAGGTTTAACAGACTTAAACCTTCAGGCAAATCGTGATATTGATCCAAGCTGTGACAAGGATTGTAGACAGTTTTGGGGGTAATGCATTACAAGTAACGCGAGTTACGTACTCAGATTACGTTTTTCAAGTAACTAGTAAAGTAAGCATTACTTTTTTATTTACAAGAGAATATCGGAGTTACTTTTTCAAATAGGTAACGCAAGTTACTTTTTTTTTTTTTTCCAATTTATTGATTAACAGCTCTCCTGTCCACATGTTGAGAGAAATCAGAAGATTTTACTGTAGTTCAAAATAAATATGAATATGCATTAATCATCTCACTCACAAAAAAAAAAAAAAACACACCCTCATTCTCAAGATCCAAATTAATACCTTGCAAACTCAGAATATGATGCAAACCTGCAATAATTAAATGTAAACAACACAAATATCCTTTATGCATTTAATCCCATTCTATTAACCAATCTTTGCTTCTGACCTTCGATGATCCCGTTCAACCGTACTAATAAGAAAAAATTACACAAGATAAACTTGTGTTTCCCTTTGTTTATTGCTGAGCGGGGTGTGTTTAACTTTCTGCTCTGCATCTACTGTACGGACGTAAGTTACTTCCTTCAGCCTGAGGCTTACTCTTTTCCCTTTGGTGTGAAAAGGCTTTTTTATTTGCCAAAAATATAACTTTTTTTTTTTATTTTAAAAACAAACAAGCAAGCCCTTTTCAGATTTAAAAAGTAACGCAAAAGTATTGTAACGCATTACTTTCAATAAAAAGTAACTAAGTAACGTTATTAGTTACTTTTTTATGGAGTAACATAATATTGTAATGCATTATTTTTTAAAAGTAACTTTCCCCAACACTGCATATAGAACCATCCAATTTAACTCATATGTTCTGGACTTATCAATCTCTTTTTGACTCACTCTCAGCTATCATGTGTTACCATTTATCCTTCTCCATTAGTTGACCTGTTTGGAGTCCTGCCTCCTGAGTGCACATTGCCATATTATTTTGTTAAGCTGGTAGCTGTTCTCACACTTTTAGAGAAACGCTGTATTTTGTTGCATCCAAAGAGATTGCAACTTTAAACAATTAATCATGACACTCTCCCACCCAAACAAACTTGGTGCAAGAGTACTAAAGGACAACATCTACTTCTCCATCTGTCATCCTTCAGTAGTGTGTGCCAATCCACTCAACCTGAATGACTCACACATACCTGGTCAGTATCTAAATGACCACAGGATTTCTATCACCACACAACAACAACAACCACCGCTCACTGCTACGATAGCAGCAACATTAACACATGTTTACAATACAAGCGTGAACCCAGTGTGCCTTACTCTATATCTGTTCTGTTAAATGTAGGGTAGGCAATTTCGGAGAGGCCAGCAATCGCAAGCTAGCTTTGAACGCATAAGATACCACCCTCCCTGCAAATCACTCTCCAAAGCCAAGCCTCCTCCAACACACCATGACGCGCACAGCCGACCAATCCTCACCGCGACACAAGGAAGACTTCTGGGTTGGTGATGGATGTTTGAATGCAACGCTGTCAGATTCCCTCATGTCTCATTCACCAATGAGAAAACATCACAGTACAAAGTACAATAATATTACAATAATAACGCCTTCCATTCTCACTCGGTCTGCAATAGTGTAATGAAATGCACTGATGACCTGAAATGTTGAGCAGAGGTATGCAAATACAGTGTTTCCCACAGGATTTTGTTACACTTGTGGTGGCAGGTGACGTTGCATATTAATTTGCATATTTATGACGTCATTGCGTCAAGTTTGCATTCAAGTTTTGGCACTTCGGATCTGTTCTACTCTATGAACTGTCACATACAGGTACATCTCAATAAATTAGAATGTCGTGGATAAGTTCATTTATTTCAGTAATTCAGCTTAAATTGTGAAACTCGTGTATTAAGTAATTTCAATGCACACAGACTTAAGTAGTTTAAGTCTTTGGTTCTTTTAATTGTGATGATTTTGGTTCACATTTAACAAGAACCCACCAATTCAACAAATTAGGATACTTCATAAGACCAATTAAAAAAACATTTTAGTGAATTGTTGACCTTCTGGAAAGTATGCTCATTTACTGTACATGTACTCAATACTTGGTAGGGGCTCCTTTTGCTTTAATTACTGCCTCAATAATGTGTGGCATGGAGGTGATCAGTTTGTAGCACTGCTGAGATGGTATGGAAGCCCAGATTTCTTTGACAGCGGCCTTCAGCTCATCTGAATTTTTTGGTCTCTTGTTTCTCAATTTCCTCTTGACAATACCCCATAGATAATCTATGGTGAATCAGGTCTGGTGAGTTTGCTGGCCAACACCAAGCACACCAACACCATGGTCATTTAAAAAACTTTTGGTGTTTTTGGCAGTGTGGACAGGTGCCAAATCCTTCTGGAATATGAAATCAGCATCTTCAAAAAGCTTCAAGGAAGCATGAAGTGCTCCAAAATATATTGGTAAACGGGTGCAGTGACGTTGGTTTTCAAAAACACCAGCAGATGGCATTGCACCCCAAAATCATCACAGGCTGTGGAAACTTAACACTGGACTTCAAACAACTTGAGCTATGAGCTTCTCCACCCTTCCTCCAAACTCTAGTACCTTGTTTCCAATGAAATCCAACTGCTCTCGATCTGAAACGCGGCTTTGGACCAAAAACTGGACAGTCCATTATTATTCTCCTTAGACCAGGAAGACCCCGATGTTGTCTGTGGTTCAGGAGTGGTTTAACAAGAGGAATATGACAACTGTAGCTAAATTCCTTGATACGTCTGTGTGTGGTTGCTCTTGATGCATTGACCCCAGCCTCAGTCCATTCATTTTTGAAGTTCACTCAAATTCTTGAATCGCTTTTGCTTGACAATCCTCATCAGGCTGCGGTTCTCTCGGTTGGTTGTGCATTCTTTTTCTTCCACACTTTTTCCTTCATCTCAATTTTCTGTTAACATGCTTGGATATAGCACTCTGTGCTATAGCCAGCTTCTTTGGCAATGAATGTTGTGGCTTACCCTCCTTGTGAAGGGTGTCAATGATTGTCTTCTGGACCATTACCAAGTCATCAGTCTTCCCCATTATTGTGTAGCCTAGTGAATCAAACTGAGAGATCATTTTGAAGGCTCAGGAAACCTTTTGCAGGTGTTTTGAGTTGATTGGCTTGTCACCATATTCTAATTAGTTGAGATAATGAATTGGTGGGTTTTTGTTCTTTACCTTCATCATCACAATTAAAAGAACCAAAGACTTTTAACTACTTCAGTCTGTGTGCATTGATTTTATTTAATACACAAGTTTCACAATTTTGAGTTGAATACTGAAATAAATGAACTTTTCCACGACATTCTAAGTTATTGAGATGCACCTGTATACTCACATTATGGTTGAAAGGGGGATCACAGTATGAGAATCGTGTGATGTCACTGTGATTATCGCATGATCTCACGTGTTGACTGGGTGGTGTGTCCCACTCTTGTGTTTCCAATGAGAGTTCTCTTAAAAGTAGACGTCCCTAAATTGTGATTGGTGCCAGGAATCCAAGAGGACCGAATAAGCTATTCACTGTTGAAAGCACTCCTCTTCGAGTGTATGGCTTTTCAGTGTTAGGCACCTGGAAGGTGAACGTGTCTGACATTAGATTCCACTGTACCCCTAAACTTCTCTGCTCAGGTAAGTCGTCCATGGAGAGATCAAGATATTTGATATCCTTTGCCAAGTCTTCATTCGGAAAGGCATCCATTACTTTGGCTCTGTTTGCCGCAATTTTATGTAGTCTGAGGTTTGAGACTGCAAGTGCCTCTTGTGTCCTTTTGAGTACATCAATTGCCTCCTCCTCTGTAGGAAATTCTTCACCTGCTGAAAGATCAAGGTTTTTTTTGGCATTGAGAAATGATGATTTCCAAGCAAGATAGTTTTCGGGACGGTCGTCAAATTTGTTAAACCCTGATGTCACAAGCTGGTTTCGTGCTAAGAACTTAGCCAAGTCGTGTGTGGCCGCATCATGACCAGAGTGATGAGTTGTATGACTTATGTTTCGTCCAGAATGGGGCACAGGAGCAGCTGGACTCTTAGAATGGCGTGTAAAGCCATGTGAAGACTGGGGAACAGGAGGTTTACACTGATCTCCTTTCTCGCTGCCACTGTATTCACTAGCCTTCCAAGAGGATAGACCAGTGAAGAAGGCTTTTTCCCTCTATCATCCTCTAGATCTTGAGCTAATTCAAGCTTTGAATTCTCTTTGGCTGCTACAGTGTCACTAGGTTCACTGTGTTGTTTTTAACAATACTCCTTCAGTACGGTTGCCTAGGACTTTGCTGTGGACGGGGGATAGATTACCTATGTGTGAACTTTTTCATTTCTATATCTGCGCAGCAGCTTCCCTGCCTGCCGCTTCTGCCATTGCGCTTCCGCCTCTCCTCGTCCTCGATACCTCTAATTTTGCTTCAAGGCGCGCTTTCTCTCCTCTATTGTAATTTCCATTTCCCTCTGGTACCAGAGAGCTCTGCCTCTTTGTTTTTATTGTTGTGATTATTTTTTAGGATTATTTTAATTCCTTTTATATGTAAAGCACTTTGAATTACCATTGTGTATGAAATGTGCCATATATATAAATAAACTTGCCTTGCCTTCTCCCAGATATGTAGTTCGGGAAAAACAGCAGCAGTGGCTGAAAGACAGACCATCGCCTTACGTACAGTAAAGACTGTCGGTAACTATGGTACATCTTATTTCAAATAAAAAATAAAAATAATAAATAAAATAAAATAAATAAAAAACTCCAGTTCCAGTAAAGTCCAGGAATTTGTCATGGCAAGCATGTTAACGATTGAAACAGTCTAGATGAACTCCACAGAAATGCAAAGCACTGATAATCTCATGTCAGCATTCAGTAAATGTCCACAATGTTTCATGAAATATCGTTAACACGATAATAAACGACATAATCCGTGAGAACATTTTTAGATTTCCCTTTTTTAACAGAGAAGCTAATGTGGGACGGTAACGTGACTTTTGCAGCAACATGCTTTTGTATTTGACCATCCAATCGCTTAAACTCAATAGTAGTTTGTCTGTGTGTAAGGGTTATAATATCATTAACCTGTGACTTTACCTTCATCACTTGAGGCAGATTTCTCCTCCATTCTTCTCCAATCAATCTGAGACGGTTGTCAAGTGATGTTATGCTGAAATCTGTGACTAGACGGCGCTGTTTCCTATGCATGTGTACATATGCATGTGTATAATGTGACTGTTATTTCAGACAGTACGAATCATTTAGATTATTACTGTTTTAGATGCTGGTTGCAATGGTGAACAGATTTATTTATTAAAGGGGTCATATGATGCTTTTTTAAAGATCATTATTTTGTGTATTTGGTGTAACAGAATATGTTGACATGCTTTAATGTTCAAAAAACACATTATTTTTCAAATACTGTACATTATTGTAGGTCCTCTATGCCCGCCTCTCTCAAATGCTTTGTTTTCTACAAAGTCCCTCCTTCCGACAAGCGCAGTCTGCTCTGATTGGCCAGCTGACCCAGTGCATTGTGATTGGCCGAACACCGCAAGCACTCGTCGGAAATGTAACGCCCCTTACCATAATCGCCAGCGTCATCTTTCAAAATAAATGTAAAGACAGAGCCCGAAAGGGGAACAGAGTCGCGTGACAGACACAGTGATGAAGCTGGTATGTGTTTGCAGTACACAAGCCACGTTAAGACAGCTGACTCCACTGTGATGTGACCCCCCACCCCCCTTCTCTCTCTCTCGCAACACACCACCAACACACACACACACACACCCACACACACATGAGCGCAAACTCCGCCTTTGAACAGTCAATAGCAAATACTTGAACTAATAACAAAACCGTAGCTGATTCAGAAGTGGCATTGCTGTTCTGTTGTAATAATCTTAAAGATTCCTAAATGCATCTACTCTGGAAGGCCAAATAAAGTGCTTTTGTTTTCGCACTGAAACACACAGCGTCTCCCGGACATGCTGCTTCCACAACTAACTGCGGTTACTGAAACCACGTCTTCTTTCTTTGCGTGAACATTTGGGCGGCGTTATGCTAATCTTCCCAGATAGTGACGTAGGTATTTGGGGGCGTGTTAGAACGAGCCATTTTTGGGGGGCGTGGCAGAGTCTAAACTTTGATAAAGAATATCTCATTGGTTATGACTTTAGTCTTTGCAACTTGAGGGATCTTATCTATGCACAATCAGCTTGTAACCCTCCAAAGAGAAGGAAATTGAAATCGCATCATATACCCCCTTTAATGAATTCTGGACAACATAAGTGATCCATAATCCACAGAGGTAAAAAAAGTCCATCCTCTGTTGTTCTCTCACATCAAAATCCACCGACTTATTTATTTAGAACTGTTTTGGACTGTTTTCACTTTTAAACGGTGCTTCATCTGTGCATATTATTTCTCTCCTGATTCAGATGAGAAAACGTTTTCACCGGAGAAAGCAATATTATATAGAAGTCTCATATAATTCTAGCTGGTTAAAATGTCTTAATGATGGATTTGTTAATTGCGCAAACACAGCTTTTTGCTTCACCAGACCTTAATTGATGGACTGGAGTGGTGTGAATTACTAATTGTGATGTTTTTATCAGTGGTTTGAACTCTTGTTCTGACGGCACCCATTCACAGCAGAGGATCCACCGGTGAGCAAGTGCTTCTCCAATCGGTGCTGTTGTATAAAGCGCTAAGAAATAAAGGTGACGGTTCTGATGAAGATACAAACCCATCTACATCTTGGATGGCTTGAGGCTGAGTACATTTTCATTTTTGGATTAAACTATTCCTTAAATCTGGTTTTGTCAATTTTGTTTTGTAATGTGTTTGCTTTTCCTTTACAGAGGGTGAATATGAATAGTGAAAAATTAGAACGGTGAGACTGCACTTGGATTCATGACTATTATTTCATATTCTGGAAACTTCTTTAAATCGTCTATAGCAAAAATGGTGAACCATGATTATTTTAATATCGTGATACATATTCATTTTAAATTTATAGAAATATAACTGAAGAGCCAACAAATGATGGAGCACAAGGAATGGAAGGTATAGTTGAATTGTTTTTGGTATTCAGTGAGAAGTTATCATCATTTTGGTAAGTTTAACTAAGCTCAATCTCTGTTGTTCAGGTTCAGTGGAAGTCCTGACTGAAGCAACAGTAGAAGTGTTTGTTCCCCCAGATCAATCTACTACTGTCAGCACTACGCCAGACATCTCTACTGCCTCACAGGTCTGGAGCACAATTTACATGACATACTTCATATACTTTATATACATTTACTGTAAAAACTGGCAGCAGTGGTTGATAGAATTTTTTTTTAAAATATAGTGACAACTTGCAGTACAAGCAAGCACTTACTTCTGCTGTCATTTTAGGTCATGACCACCAGGTCAATAAAACTTGGCTTAAGCTTAACATCTAAGACAGATAGTACAGATTTGCAAAATATATTGTGCATTATTCACCTCGTGTACAGCTATTAGGTGTACAGCTTCATAGCCCATCAGAGATATTTGCAGGTCCAGCTACTGCAACATCCACAATACACTGCTCTCAACTGTCTGCTGGAAAATGAGGGGTGCTGGTGGTGATCTGTGGTTCATTTTATCGTGCTAACAAAAACATGGAACTCAACCTGCCATTATCAAGTGTGTTCCACTCCATCAAGTGGACAAGATAAGTTTATATAGACAGATCCTCGCCCCCTCAATTTTGACCAAGGGAGTGAGTCTACTTATATCTACACTGCAGGTAGCTCTATATAACACAATGCAACACGATTGTGACAGCACAGCAAATTATATTTCACTCCACCCCACACACTCAGTGTATAATTATTTATTAAATATTACTATAATAATAGTATAAAATTTGTTATAATATATATATATATTTTAGCTGATTTTATTTACACACATAGTTTAGTGTATTTTTATTTTCATATGTGCAATTATAAATATTTTATTCAATAGCCCAAGTATGTATATAGGCCCACAGAACAAAATAATAATAATAATAATAAAACCACTCCATAGCAGATTCCAAGTCATCTAGGGCTTAGGGCATTAATCTTAAACCCATTGTATGGGTTCTGCCAGTAGTGGGCATTTGTGTAATGTAAACAGTGCCACACATCAGAGGCCACAAGACAGAGGCAAGTTAGCGAGGGAGGGCAATACAAAATGAACTGGAATACAGCCCTTGTATGGCAGGTATGCTGGAGCAATTTGGAGTGAAACTCGGCAGGTCATAAGCCCTCCAGTAGCAGGACTGGACACCCCTGGTTTACAACTCAACAAACAGATTCTGTGTGGTTGTAGAGGTCTTCTCCAGCGTTGTATCATGGACCTAGCAGAAATACTGTATACATGAGGGGCTCTTCTCCTGTGATGGTTTGTGATCCTTTTGCATCTATGCCTTTCCACCATATTGAAACTTCACCCTCAAAAACACCTAATTGTGGTGATAACGGTAGTCAGTTTCTCACACGTGGAATCTAAAGGGATCTGCCAAAAACCAAAAGATCTAACCAGAGTAGAGAGCATGGTTGCCTTAGATAACTTTGGAGCAAGATCTTTGAGTTGAAAGGGATCATGAATCTTTCATGCTTGACTGCTTTAAGATATTTTAAGTCTACAGTAGAGCTCTTAGAGTAAGAGAGGTGATGGCAATTTGGTGATGGCATTATACTTCACATATACTTTTATCTACAGCAATTTACAAATGAAGAACAATATGGGTAGTAAAGTGCAACTGGTCATCGTACACTTCCCTCAGGTTCCTTACTGTCCTGGCTGACGATGTTGTTGTTGTAGAACCCAGTTGAACAGTTATGTTGTGGTCGACTGACAGTTGGCTCTGTCAATGAGCTCTGTTACATGGAGCTGTGTTTTCATAAGTGAAAAGTGATGTGACGTATGGTAACCCATACTAGGAACTTGTGCTCTGCATTTCACCTATCCACTCTTTAACCATCAGGCCACAACTGCCCCAGGTTGAGCTGAAGGTGACATTTCTTTATCTATGCTGAGATGGCTGAAAGGCAAGCAGAGATATGTGGATGGTGGAGTTGTCAGGTTGGAACAATAGCTAGAACTAAATAGCATCTGCATAGAAATTATGGAAAAAGGCATTTTCCTTAATGATCGAGCCCAGCTAGGATATGTTTGTGGAGAAAAGGAGGGGACTAAACACTAAACCTTGAGGTACCCCAGTGATTAGTGACTTGAATGACTCAGACACTCCTCCTTTTCAGGAAACTTTAAAGGATCAGCTCATTAGATAAGACTAAAGCCACCTATTTGCCAGACAATGCCCAGGTCAGAGAGGATCTGGTGATTTAAAGTGTTGAAAGGTAGAAGAATAGGACTAGCAGAATAAATTAAAGTGATTCTTTGGATTTCACTCTTGCCAGCCAAAGATTTCATTACAGATGAGGGTGCGTTTCCCATACAATGACATAATTTATGCTTAATAAAATGAATTGTTAGAGACATGAACTAGCTAGTCATGGGCACAAAAAGCATCTCTTTCATTGTTTTGACGAACTACAAATGCTGTTAGCTGGTTTATTTTGCTCAAGAGCATAAACTATTTAAGTCTATGTAATACTAACCACAGAAGCTGTAGTTCCAACCCCACCTTCGTGATGTTGCCTGTGAATGTTCATTGGAACTATGATTTCGGGAAAGACTGAATCACAGAACTATGTTGGTAACAACAGAACTTGCAATCATAGTTAATGTCACTATAGGCAAACAATAGTTTTGTAACAATGTTTAGGCTAACAGTGCATCTTGTCATTGACTTTTACATTGTTACATAAGATTTCTATTTCAAGTAAATAATTTATTTGAACTTTCATTCATCAAAGAATACCTGAATAAAAAATGTATCATGGTTTTCACAAAAACTATAAAAAAAAACATGGCATTTAAAAAAATGGTTCTTGAGCAGCAACTACGCTTATTAGAATGATTTCTGATAGGACATGTGACAATGAAGGACAGTAAATGATGCTAAAAATGAAGCTTTGGCATCACAAACATAAATATATTTTTAAAATATAATAAAAATAGAAGACGTTATATTAAATTTTTATAATATTCCTGTTGTTCTGTTATTTTGATCAAATAAATGCAGGACTGGTGACCACAAGTGATTTTTTTCAATAATAGTGTATGTTAACCAGCTAGATAACATTATCTTGCCATTCTTATTGTTGAGCTCTGGAAAAGCAACTTGTGTGTATTTTGGATTAAATTAAAGCTCCTGCTAAATGCTCACAGCAGCCTGTGTTTGTCTATTACCTTCACTCATTGGGTATGTCAATAACCAGCTCTGCCTCATCACCCTCTCCTCTCTCCTCCTCTCCTCGATCACTCTCTCCTTCACTCTCTCCCTCCTCCTCGGCTGCATCCTCACTCAGCATCTGCTGTGGGACCCAGCTGAACGGCCCACTCGCACCCCCAGCTGCACCACTGCCTGCAGGGTAACTGGATGTGAGTGGGCCAACCACCTGAATAAGAGGGAGAAGCAGAGAAATGTTTGTTATTAGACTGCAAATCAAAAGCATATGTAACTAAAATGCATAAATAGAAATGTGTTAATGTAACTGTAAGATTATTACAAGACATGACAAACAGTGGAGCAATAAAAGCCACATGAATCTAGGCCATTGCGTTTCTGCCGTTAACCTCTCTGTCCCTCTCTCACCTTCCCTGAACAGTCTTTCCTGTGTTTGGCCAGTTTTGTTTTTCTCTCTTTCTTCACTCGCTCAGCAGAGGGAGCCAAATACTCAGGAGGGAAGGGTAACTGCTCACCCAGAATCACACACACACACACAAGGCCACCAAAGAGTAACAATCATTCCCACAAACACACCCAGAGTACCCAGAGTGATGTGTGTGAAGTCCATGTAAACCAGGTGAGGTGATACAAAGACAAAAAGAGAGAAAAAAATGAATAAAATGACAAATTAACAGGTGACAAAAACAATGTGACTAACTGAAAAACATGAGTGAAGTACGTGTACAGTATGAGACATGGGAGCGCACATGGAGGTGTGATGTACTCACAGTGTTGAGGTACTGTGCCGGAGCAGATGACTGGAGAGGAACCGCACCAGAGCGAGACAGGAATGAGAGATGAGGAGATG
>JADLZN010005745.1:0-43673 GCA_018155175.1 Sinocyclocheilus anophthalmus | reverse complement strand
TAGTTGTTTTCTATGTGAATATCTGTTAAAATGGTACAATAAATGAATTGTAAATTAATTAATAAATTAATTAAAGTCTAATGGTACAATAAACTTTTCCATAAAAACAAAACAGATTTTTTCTGTCTATTATTTCATATAGGCTTAAAAGCACAACAGTGAACATATGGCAAAATATGGTAAATATGTAAATGTTCGTGAAAGCGATGCTGGAGCTGAACTGAGCGAGACTGACCTGTGCTGGAGTTTCTTGCGGTTCACACACATCGCTCGCTGATATCCCTGAGCCACACACACTTTATGACGACTGCACTTCACCTTCTGACACGGATCCTTCGTGGTGTCCAGACCTGCAAAAGACCAACATGTGCATTCAAAACATTCACGCTTAAACAAACGTTTACATGTTTTTACATGCACAAAACTTAAATATGAAAAATCACACTTCACTCTGGAGGACAAAGTAGCATTTGATTTTTATCTGTTTTTTGTTTTTCTGGTTTCATTTACAAACTAAAACGTCATTACAATGGACAGAATCATCAAGCAACAACCATCTTTTCTTTTTAATTTTAGTTTTAGTAAGGTTTTTTTTTTAGGTTATTTCCCTTAACCGGGAATTTAACGTTCTTAGAATTGACAAGACGGTGGACCCTGAGTGGTCAGCTAAATATCTACAGTGGATCTCAAATATTCATAATTAATCATAACTAGATATGGTTAATTATTCATATTTCCCATTAGCTGATCCGCGACACTTGGGTATATTTTTATTATCCGCGGCAGTGAGGAGAAGATTTGAGATGATTGATTTGTTTAATTATATATATATAAATAAATAACTAAAAATCGAAATAAATAAATACATGCAATTATATATAAAAAATACACACTACCATTTAAAACAGTTTGGGTCAGTACATTTTTTTAAGAAACTTATACTTTTATTTATCAAGGATGCATAAAGTTGATAGAAAAAGTCAAGTCAACTTTTTTTTGTATAGCGCTTTTAACAATACAGATAGCTGTGACAATAAAAAGACATTTTTAATGTTACATAAGATTTCTAGTTTAAATAAATGCTGCTCTTTTGAACTTTTATTCATCAAAGAATCCTAAAAGATAAAATGTATCACTGTTTCCACCAAAATATTTGGCGGCACAACTGTTTTCAACATTGATAATAATCAGAAATGTTTCTCAAGCAGCAAATCAGCATATTATACTGATTTCTGAAGATCATGTGACACTGAAGACTGGAGGAATGATGCTGGAAATACAGCTGCGCATCACAGAAATAAATTATATTTTACCAATATGGTGACAATAGGAAAACAGTTAGGTAAAATTTGAATAATATTTAAAAAATGTTGTATTGCATTTTTGATCAAATAAATGCAGCTTTGGTGAGTAGAAGAGAGTTCAAAATCTAACTGACCCCAACTAAAGCCATACAGCAGATGTGTTCAGTCTCTCACCAGTGGTAGTATTTGAACCGTGGTCTCCAGTTGGGTGTCCTCAGCAGCGTCTGCAGGGCACAGGCCAGATTCACGAACAGATAACACATGAGAAAGAACCTGAGGAGAGACAACACACAGTCAAACACACAGTCTGTCGCCACACTGACGGAGAAACAGCTCAGATAGACATGAGACTCACATAGAAAGGATTGGAGCCACAGCGTCCAGAGAAGCGATGAGAATCCCGCTTTCACAGATCACAGCCGTCAGAAGAAGAGCCCAGGTCGGCTCTCCGTTGGCTTTTCCATGACCAAACACCTGAGAGACCAGCAGAGGACACAGTCAGAGCGCTGTAGGGCTGCATATGTGGAGGCTTATGTGTAATATAACACCTAGACATGTTCAATTATTCAAAAGATATCGAATGAAAAAACCTTGCCACACAAAAACATAGTTTAACAGCTAGTGTTACTAAAATAAACCGTGGTAATCTGGTATTAACCAGCACTATCATTAACAAACATCAAATATTCTGAAAGCATCTGAAGGAAATACCATTTTAATTTCCATATTCCCTGTTTCAATAGTAAAAAGTGTTGTTATCATTAAATGAAACCAAAACTATTACAATTTAATGTTTTTATACATTTCATAAAATGCACCTGTCTCTGTATCAAAAGTGAAAACAGTGCTGTTATTGTTACATCAAACAAAAACGATTAAAAATCAGTTTCACTACTTCAAATAAAGCTGAAATTAAATATAAACATCAGATGAAAAACTTAAACTTAAGTGACTAACTGATATAATCCGAGTTTAATATGAAGTACTAAAATGACTAAAACCTAAATAAAAATAAAGCTAAAAAACAAAAACTAATATAACTGACTTAACTGACATATGCATATAACAAAATTACTCAAATTAAAATGAAACATTGAAAGCTTATTCAAAATATCATGTATTATAGATATATGCTATCACGAGTTCCCTTTCAGTCGGTCACTCTCGACGTCACGTCGGAAGACCGACGAAATTGGGATCTCGCTTAAAGAGACCAATCCACTAAGAGTGTAAACTAAACGAGCCAATGCAAAATGGCATGCGATTATTGCATCCAGCTGCTGCTGATCACAGCGTGAGTATAAGTAGGCAGCAGATGCAGCGCATATTCAGCTTTTCGCTTCGGAGCCGAGCGATCACATCGTTCCGCTCCTGACTACTCTACAGAGAGAAGACTGAACGAGTTCAGCACGCTCTTGGAGAACTCTTCGTGTTGGCGGACGGCGCTTCAACGGTGGTCGTTCCAGTGATGAGTGGGTTGAGCACTTCAGGCTGCACTACCCCCTGTTTGTGTTGCAAATGATCATCTCCCCTGTGCGCCTCAGCACGCTAAAAGAGCTTTTTCCCCTAAAAGAGCAATTTCGGGTGCGTCTTTTTAAAGACGACGTTGCTTGGCAAACTTGACGTTACGTCTTTATAAAGACGATGTGGGTCTTGCTACAGACAACGTATCACCCGTGTGTTTCTGGATGCGGTCGTTACCTGGCGCTGGGTGATGGTCACGATCGCTGCCTCAAGTGTCTGGGCATGAAGCACGCTGAGGTGGCATTCGTGGATGGCTCATGCTCCCATGGCGGGGGTATGACCATCTTGGAGTTGTGGACCGGACTCCGTTACCCGCAAGGGGCAGAGTGCCCGTGCCACCGCCTATATCTGGGGTTCCCTCTGGTGGCAGCCAGGGTCGTCCTTTTTCTGGCGGTGGGCGGACTGGTCTTACGGTCACGGTGAGGAATTCCCCTCCGGGGATGCCCAAGCCCGCCGGCACTTCGAACCCAGCGGAGCTCTCAAAAAGAGCAGGCCGGACCCTCCCGGGGGGTACCACCTGTATCTTCCAAGCTACCCGATGATCGGATGTCGATTGCAGCATCGGAGGGTGAGTCAGAGCTTTCTGGAGAGGAAGATTCGCTGCGCTGCTCTCCTCCGGGACCGTGGCAATGCCTGGATTGGATCCAGAAATAATGGCTATGCTTTGTCGGGCCGCCGTAGGGGTAGGGCTCGATTGAAGACTTTCACCGTGTCCCGAGCCCTTAAGGTTGCACGATTGGTTCTCGGGGTTGTCCGCGCTGGTTCTCAGCGCCCCGCCTCGGTGCTTTTCTTCCCGGAGGTGCATGAGGAGCAACAGGTCGTGGACGGCACCTTTTTACTGGCGGAAACTGATTTGCTGGATCCTCCTCCCTCCCCACCCTCGATGGTGGGGCAGTCAGGGGGTTACAAGGGTACCCCCGGTGGAGCGGTCGGTTGCGATGCAGTGGTGTCCTAATACCGCCTCCAACCGGCAAGGAGAACCGTGCCTCCCCTCCCGGGTATGTAGGTACTCGACTGGCCAGCGATGACTATACGACCTGTGGAGAAGCTGCCTTACACGCTACGGCGTGTTTGCAAGTGCACCAGGCCAAGGCACTGATGGACTTGCACGAGGGTGGTCATGACCTGGAAGTTCGCAGAGAACTCCGCACTGCGCCGGACGTCGCGCCACGAGCGACGAAGGTTACGACGCAGTCTCTGGGTCGTGCGATGTCCACCTTGGTGGTCCAGGAATGCCATCTCTGGGTGTGACTGGCTGACATGCGCGAGACGGACAAGACACGATTCTTGAACGCCACCGTGTCCCAGACCGGCCTTTTCGGCGACACGGTGGAGAACTTGCCCAGCGGTTCTCCGCTGACCAGAGCAGACTGAGGCCCTCAGGTACATCCTGCCGGTGTGCAGCTGCTGCCGTCGACGAGGGCGGCCCCCCTGCCACCTCCAAACAAGAGCAAGAGCTACTGCGGCCTCCAGCAAAGCTGTGCCGAGGAGCCAGTCGCAGGGCAGCCGCCCCACCCGTCCAAGCCCCCGCCAAACCTGGTGGCAAGCGAAAAAGCAAGAGGCCCTGAGACGGGCGACCCAGAGGTGGAGGGACGTGCTCTTCAAGAGATGGTAAGCACACCACTCCCTCCACCGGAGGAGGGCCGGGCGGAGAATCTTTTCCACCAATGACCTCTCGGTCGGTGGTACCCAAAATTCTTGACAAAGAGCAATTCCTCTATTTTTTTGGGTCACCAGAGGGGACGGGGGGTTGTGGACGCTCTAGTACGTATCACACTCACCCACCTCTCTCGCCAGTGAGCAGCAGTGGGCGGATCGGGAGGACGAACCAACGGACTAACCACGCACCCTCTGCTCAAACGCAGGACAGTGTTGCACACACTCAGACCCCGCCTCGGAACGGCAAAGAGACGCCCGGGCCGGGTCACTGCGTTCTTCCTCGCTGCCCCACTGCAGGTATGCCTGTAGTTCCATTGGTGCCACTTGCGCGGCGTCTGGGAGCCTGGCTAGAGATACCCAGCCCGTCTCGATGGCTCCGTCGAACCGTCAGGATCGGCTATGCGATTCAGTTCCGCCCTGGGCCCCTCCCAAGTTCAGGGGGCGTCCACTTTACGTCAGTGAAAGCTGCAGATGCCCCTGTCTTGCGTGCAGGGATCGCAGTCCTACTGGCGAAGGACGAGATAGAGCCGGTCCCTCCAGCCGCTATGAGGTCGGGGGTTTACAGCACTTACTTTATTGTACCCAAGAAAGGCAGTGGGTTGAGACCTATCTTGGACCTGAGCGTCTTGAACCGGGCCCTTCACCGGCTACCGTTCAAGATGTTGACGCAGAAACGCATTTTCGAGTGCCTGTAGCCGTACCCCAGACTGGGTTCCAGCGGGGGTGATCGACCTGAAGGACGCGTACTTTCATGTTTTGATCCTTCCGCGCCACAGACCATTTCTGTTGTTTGCGTTCGAAGGACGGGCATATAAGTACAAGGTCCTGCCCTTCGGGCTGGCCCTGTCGCCCCGTGTCTTTACGAAAGTTACGGAGGCAGCCCTGGTTCCCACGAGAGAGCAGGGCATTCGCATCTTCAACTACCTCGATGATCGATCATACTCGCCAAGTCTCAGGATCAGTTGTGCGAGCACAAAGACTTGGTGCTTTCACACCTCAGCCTATTGGGCCTTCAGGTCAACTGGGAAAAAACAAACTCTCCCCGACGCAGAGGATCCCTTTTCTCGGTATGGAGTTGAACTCGGTCGAACAGACAGCACGCCTCACAAAGGAAAGGGTGCTCAGTCGGGGTTGAACTGCTTGAATACATTCAAGAGCATGATGGCGGTCCCACTGAAACAGTTTCCTGGGGCATATGGCAGCTACGGCGTCAGTCACGCCGCTGGGGCTGCTCCATTTGAGACCGCTGCAGCACTGGCTCCATTGCCAAGTCCCGAGGTGGGCGTGGCAACGCGGAACCTTCCAGGTCCAATTTACAAAGGTCTGCCACCAAACCTTCACCCCGTGGTCAGACCTTGCGTTCCTACGGGCAGGAGTGCCCCTGGAGCAGGTCTCCATGCATTCTGTGGTTTGCACGGATGCCTTAACCACCGGCTGGGGGGCCACGTACACCGGGCTTGCAGTGTCAGGGGTTTGGAACGGGGCCCCCCCCCCCGAATGACACTGGACAATCAACTGCTCGAGTGCTGGCAGTGCACCTGCCATGAGCCGTCCAAAGGGCGGTACGAGGCAAGCATGTACTTGTCCGCACGGACAATACAGCGGCCGTTGCGTTCATCAACCGACAAGGTGGTCTGCGCTACCGTCGCTTATCGCAACTCGCCCGCCATCTCCTCCTCTGGTGTCAGAAGCATCTGAGGTCGCTTCGTTCCATTCACATTCCAGGCTTGCACAACCGGGCAGCCGACGAGCTGTAATGAGCTGCGCTCCAGGGAGAGTGGATACTCCATCCCCAGACGGTCCAGCTGGGTTGGGGACGTTTCAGAGCCGCTCAGGTAAACCTGTTGCCTCTCCAGAAACCTCTATCTGCCAGTTGTTCTTCGTCCTGACCGACGGAACACTCGGCACGGCCGCTCTGGCACACAGCTGGCCGCGGGGCCTTCTCCCCTTTTTTTTTTTTTTTCGCAAGGATGCGTTTCCCCCAGTGAGCCTTCTGGCATAGTTCCTGTGCAAAGTCAGGGAGGACGAGGAGGAGGTCCTGCTGGTGGCGCCCTATTGGCCTACCCGGACCTAGTTCCCGGAACTAATTCTCCTCGCGACAGCCCCTCCCTGGCCAATCACTCTGAGGAAGGACCTTCTTTCTCAGAGACGGGGCACCCTCTGGCACCCGCGTCCAGACCTCTGGAAACTTAATGTCTGGTCCCTGGACGGGACGCGGAGGTTCTAGGTGTCCTACCCCAAGGGGTAGTTGACACCACCACTTCAGCGAGAGCACCGTCTACGAAACACGCCTACGCTTTGAATTGGAACCTGTTCGTTGAGTGGTGTTCCTCTCGCCGAGAAGACCCCCGGAGATGCTCGATCAGAGCTGTGCTTTCCTTCCTCCAGGAGGGGTTGGAGCGAAGGCTCTGTTCCCTCCAACCTTAAGTTCATGTCGCGCGATTTATGCCTAAATTTTTCTACGACCCCTTAGAAGGGAGGGCGTTGGGGAAGCATGACTTGGTCGTCAGATTCCGTAGGGGGGCGAGAAGGTTAAATCCTCCACGGCCACCCTATATAACATCTTGGGACCTGAGTCTGGTGCTCCCGGCACTACAGCAGGCCCCGTTTGAGGCTTTACAGGCAGTGGAGCTGAAGTTCATCTCAATGAAGACTTTGCTCCTGCTGGCATTGGCCTCTATCAAGAGGGTAGGGGAACTGCACGCATTTTCGGTCAACGATTCATGCCTAGACTTCGGGCCGGCTGATTCCCAGGTAACCCTGAGGCCACGGCCCGGCTACGTGCCCAAGGTTCCCGCTACTCCCTTCATGGGATCAGGTGGTGAACCTCCAAGCGTTGCCCTCGGAGGAGGCAGACCCAGCCTAGCTTTGCTCTGTCCCGTCCGAGACTTAAGGTGCTACATAGACCGGACGCAAAGCTTCAGGACCTCAGACCAGCTCTTGTCTGTCACGGAGGCCGGCAGAAGGGGAATGCCGGCTCAAAGCAGAGGATGGCCACTGGATAGTGGATGCCATCACCCTGGCTTATCAGGCACAGGGTGTGCCCTGCACATTCAGGTTGCGAGCTCACTCAACTAAAAATGTTGCATCCTCCTGGGCGCTGGCTCATAGAGCCTCTCTGACAGATATTTGTAGAGCTGCATGCTGGGCGACCCCCAACACATTTGCTAGATTATATAGCCTTTGTGTGGAGCCGGTATCCTCCTGTGTTCTCACCTCAAACGATTAGAAGCACTGAGTGGCCCCGGCTTCAGGTCGGCTTGCTAAAACCACTCCAGAAAGTCCATATAGTAGACCCTGTTGAGTTCCTCCGTACCCTCGGCAGCCAGACGTGGCGGAGCGTCCGGGGCCAGGCCTTCACTCGCTGAATCCTCAAAACCGGTAGAAGGCTGGGTTCCATATACAAGACCTAAGTGGATCCCAAATGTGTAAAGTCCACGGTATAGCCTCAAAGCCCGTGTTTCCCCGGCAGACTTCTGCCATTCAAAGAGGGTTCAATCACCTCCATTCTTCCATATGCACCTAAGGAATGTTCATATGTGTATTTGCTTCCGAAACCTACTTCGGGAAGGTTCGAGCTTCCGTAACGCCCTGTTCCAAGTAGAACGGGTACGTTTTCCTGGTGTTATCCAGTCTTACTCATTGGGTAATGCCATAGCAGCAGTAGCTGGTCCTCCTGTGAAGAAGCCCTGGCCTACGCCAAAAAAAAGGGGCGCAGGTGGCTTCCACAGGAAAACTGGAAGGGGCAGTACCTGTGGCCCTTTGGTATGGATCCCAATTCGTCGGTCACCGACGTGATGTAGAGAGTGACTGACTGAAAGGGATTGTCTCGGTTACGTATGTAACCCTCGTGCCCTGAAGGAGGGAACGGAGACGTCACGTCCCGTCGCCACAGCTCCTGTACCACAGCTCCGGGTCACCGGCTCGGCTCCTCAGCAAAAACCTGAATATGCGCTGCATCTGCTGCCTACTTATACTCACGCTGTGATCAGCAGCAGCTGGATGCAATAATCGCATGCCAATGTGCATTGGCTCGTTTAGTTTACACTCGAAGTAGATTGGTCCCTCTAAGCGAGATCCCAATTTCGTCGGTCCTCCGACGTGACGTCTCCGTTCCCTCCTTCAGGGAACGAGGGTTACATACGTAACCGAGACGATATCTGATGCATATGCAGTGCTATTGATACCTCGAGGAAGGGCACGATACCATCCCGCGCGATGGCCTGCAGCAGCCGGGGGGCGCCGGTGAGACTCTGAAGCCCCGCCCCACAGCAGGAGAAGAACGAGCCAATCACGATCACCCAGGGCGAGGGCCAGGACAATGTGCCAATCACTAAATTACCTTTAACAGAGTCTCCAAACCTAAACAACAACAACAACAAATCTCAATTAAACCATTTTATATTGATACAAAATACAAAAACATTTCTTTCTTTTTTTTTTGCTCCCACACAGCTTGTTGCAGTGCATTCTGGGATCTGGGATGAGATCCTGCATTAAAGTTCTGCTAAATGTAGGAATCTTATGGGGAGCGTAATTGCAGCCTATATAGTATACTGAAAAATGCCTTTGAAACTATTTTCACTCTGAAATTGCCATTAAATTTCACAAATATGATTTTATAATAGTAACAATAATTGAAGTAGCAATTTTTAAATAAAATGGATCTATCTCTGATGCACAATAGCAAAAAGTGTTATTGTTACATAAAACTGTTCCAAATTTATTGTTAACTGAATTAAAGCAGAAATAAAACAAGTATTAAATGAAAAAACATATGTATTAAAACTTTTAATACACCCGTCTCTTGATTCTGTCGTTATTGATACACAAAACTAAAAATCTATTTTGTAATAAAATATAGGTAAACAAAAATATTATTAATTTAAACCACTTTATACGGATAGCTTGCAGTACTGAATGAAATATCAAAACATTTCACTGAAAAAAAAAGGCTTTGAAACAATTTTCACTCAGAAGATGCTAGTTAATTTCATAAATAATGGCACACTGAACACACTGAGGTAGAAAGACTGAAATAGTATGTTCTTGCAAAATTCACTCTGACAACCTTTGCTTTATTTCAACATGTGTTACAGTGCATCTGTGCATCTTTGGAACAAGTAACTGCTGTCTCGGTAGGCAGCGCACTAGGTTTAGGAACAGACACAGGCATTTTCCTGTGATATAATCTTGAGATATTACATATAAAGAGTTCATTGACCCACAGTGCAGAGCTGTTCGCAAACAACCTGCCGTTATTAAAGTAGATTGCCTGTATGTTTATCCAGGAAAATGAGGATATTATGAGTGGAAAATGAGAAGCAGAAAGCGCTCACTTGTCTCGGAGCAACACACCCTCGATGCAGGCGCCGAACAACACCACGCAGGACAGATCTGAGTTACACCGCTAAGAAAACCTAACAGCATCTCGCCTTACTCTCTCTGTCTCTCACAGACACAGTACTAATGGTTCAGTGATCTAGCTTTACAATTGATTCAGTTATGATTCCAGTACATGGTTAAATATATAACGTTGTAGACCGCTCTAGACTAAGGATACAGATGATGGTGGTGGTTGCGATGGCGAGGATGGTGCCGATGGGAATGGACCTCTGAGCGTCTCTCAGATCCCCGGATCTGTTGGATCCAGCCATGATACCTGCGCCACAGAAACACATGGATCAATTACATCTGTGTGTTTTTCAGAATGTGAAATAAGATTCTTATCAGATGAGAAAAACGTAAGTTATATAGAAAAAAAATAATTACTGGTGTATGAATAATTGAGTTACAATACATTACAAAAATGTATGATGTCTTTAAGTCAAAATTCAGTTTTATTCATTGTAAAATAAAAATAAAAATATAAAAAATAATTTTAGTTTACTGAAATAAAGCTGAATATATATATACACATACTAGAGGAAAACCTAAACTTAAATCATTCATTGAAATAAAATAAATTGAAGTACTAAAATTAATAAAATTAAAAAAAAAACAAAAAAAAAAAAAAAAAAAAAAAAAAAAAAAAAAAAAAATAAAAAAAAATAATTAATGATAAAAGCACATAACAAAATTACTAAAACTTATACTAAATTGAAAAGAAAACTGAAACTATAAAATACAAATATTAATAAATTCTACACTGTATGCTATATTGCTTTAATAGAAATAATTCTAAAATAACACTTGTTAGAGTTGGTGAATTCAATGAATTTCTATGAATTTCACGTTTTACTGTTTTTTAATTAATAAGTGAAAGAAACCATTCAAAAATGTTTAATGAATTAAAATTGTAATATATTAAACTTTTTTTAGTAAAAATATAGCTAATATATACTATATTGTAGGTATATAGAAAAACATAAAATATAAAAACACATCTGTTCCACCTTTATTTGAACCCTAGCACTTTCTATTCTATTTTAATTCTACTTCATCTATATTTATCTTCTTTTTTTATTTAAAAAACAACAACAAAAACAAACAAACACTAGCTTTCCATTTTTTCTACTTGTTTTTCTTTGTGTGTGGTGTGGGTGTGTGGTGTGTGTGTGTGTGTGTGTAATATATAATAAAAATAGATGTATATGTGGTGTATGTATAGGGTATGTACAGTGGGTACGGAAAGTATTAAGACCCCCTTAAATTTTTCACTCTTGTTATATTGCAGCCATTGCTAAAATCATTTAAGTTAATTTTAATGTACACACAGCACCCCATACTGACAGAAAAACACAGAAATGTTGACATTTTTGCAAATTTATTAAAAAAAAAAAACTGAAATATAACATGGTCCTAAGTATTCAGACCATTGCTCAGTATTTAGTAGAAGCACCCTTTGATCTAATACAGCCATGAGTCTTTGTGGGAAAGATGCAACAAGTTTTTCACAAACTGGATTTGGGGATCCTCTGCCATTCATCCTTGCAGATCCTCTCCAGTTCTGTCAGTTGGATGGTAAACGTTGGTGGACAGCCATTTTTATGTCTCTCCAGAGATGCTCAGTTGGGTTTAAGTTAGGGCTCTGGCTGGGCCATTCAAGAAAAGTCACAGAGTTTTTGTGAAGCCACTCCTTCGTTATTTTAGTTGTGTGCTTAGGGTCATTGTCTTGTTAAACCTTCGGCCCAGTCTGAGGTCCTTAGCACTCTGGAGAAGGTTTTCGTCCAAGGATATCCCTGTACTTGGCCGCATTAATCTTTCCCTCAATTGCAACCAGTCGCCCTGTCCCTGCAGCTGAAAAACACCCCCACAGCATGATGCTGCCAACCACCATGCTTCACTGTTGGGACTGTATTGGAAAGGTGATGAGCAGTGCCTGGTTTTCTCCACACATACCGCTTAGAATTAAGGCCAAAAAGTTCTATCTTGGTCTCATCAGACCAGAGAATCTTATTTCTCACCATCTTGGAGTCCTCCATGCGGGCTTTCATGTGTCTTGCACTGAGGAGAGGCTTCCGTCGGGCCACTCTGCCATAAAGCCCCGACTGTGGAGGGCTGCAGTGATGGTTGACTTTCTACAAATTTCTCCCATCTCCCGACTGCATCTCAGGAGCTCAGCCACAGTGATCTTTCGGTTCTCCTTTACCTCTCTCACCAAGGCTCTTCCCCCCGATAGCTCAGTTTGGCCGGAAGGCCAGATCTAGGAAGGGTTCTGGTCGTCCCAAACGTCTTCCATTTAAGGATTATGGAGGCCACTGTGCTCTTAGGAACCTTAAGTGCAGCAGAAATTTTTTTTGTAACCTTGCCCAGACCTGTGCCTTGCCACAATTCTGTCTCTGAGCTCTTCAGGCAGTTCCTTTGACCTCATGATTCTCATATGCTCTGACATGCACTGTGAGCTGTAAGGTCTTATATAGACAGGTGTGTGGCTTTACTAATCAAGTCAAATCAGTATAATCAAACACAACTGGACTCAAATGAAGGAGTAGAACCATCTCAAGGATTATCAGAAGAAATGGACAGCACCTGAGTTAAATATATGAGTGTCACAGCAAAGGTCTGAATACTTAGGACCATGTGAAATTTCAGTTTTTTTTTTAATAAATCTGCAAAAATGTCAACAATTTTGTGTTTTTCTGTAAATATGGGGTGCTGTGTGTACATTAATGAGGAAAAAAAATTAACTTAAATGATTTTAGCAAATGGCTGCAATATAACAAGAGTGAAAAATTTAAGGGGGTCTTAATACTTTCCGTACCCACCCCCAACCCTGTATATGTGTGTGTACTGTGTATATATATATATATACACACCTTGCTATGTGTACTGTGTTAGGCTAACCGAGACTTGTCATTTGCTCTTATATATTGTTGCTCTTTTGTTAGATTTGACTGCTTCTATTGTCCTCATTCGTAAGTCGCTTTGGATAAAAGAGTCTGTTAACGACTAATAAAATAAATAAACATAGCCTACAGTAGGTATATATTTTAGGTATTTATTGCTATAATATTAAATAAAAATAAGTTTTGTATTGTTGTTTTATAGTGTTACACACATGTATAGGATAAAGAAAATTCCTAGTATTCATTTGGTGAAACATGCAAATTATATCAACTAGTTGCTTTCTGTAGTTTGCATCAAACATTTTTAATTGACCAAAAACAACCAATTATTTCAAATGTTCCTCTGAAAACAAAATAAAATCAACCTTTAAAGCCACTTCAGAAGAGATGATATCATTAACAGGATTACATTCCTCAGCTCATATTGTTCCAAAAGCCTCAGTTGTTGTTTTTTTTTTTTTTTTTTTTTTTTTATTACGTAAGCTGAGTCCTGAGACGCTATCGCTGTGTTCACAGAGAGTTCACCCGCGTCCTGCTGAGCTCTCTGTGAATCTGAGAGCACTAGATAAGACAGATCAGGACCAGATCAGACTGGTTTAGTTTCGACCGAACAGCAGAGAGAAGAGAGAGTACTGGATGTGAAGGCACCTGTGACGGAGGGGAAGTAGATTCCCACCAGCAGCGTGAAGAAGGCAGTGATATCATTGAGCACATACGGCAGGTGTTTGTCCTGAGACGCGTCGCTCGCCCGCACCGACGGCACGGCTTTCTCCACCAGCATGCCAGCGGGACCGTAGCTTCCCCACATGTTCTCTGTGCAAATCAAACAAGAGGCCAAGACGTTGACAGACTCGATCGTTACAATGAGATAAGCTTTCATTTATGGCCATTTGGTTCAATAATATCTGCATCTGAGAAACCACTAAAACTGATCAGATTAACTCTTTCCCCGCCAGCATTTTTGAAAAAAGTTGCCAGCCACTGCCAGCGATTTTTTTCACTAAAATTTGATGGCCTCCAGAATATTTTGCTGTATGAATATTTGAATATGCAACACACCAAAATAAAGATCAGAGCCTCTACTTTTAAACAAAAATCTATTTTATTCTAGCTTAAAGCATTATTTTTTTTATCAACACTTGAATATAAAAACGTCATAATTTTGAGCAAAAAGGTGAGAAAATCTAATTTTTATCAGACACTACATCTGGATAATTTTCAGTATGATTATCAAAGCATAAATCCAGTAAATCGCTTCCATCAACACCTCCAAAGCTTGCACAGACATCTTCCTGGATCAACATTTTACTCCGTAACATTATGCAATTTTCATTTATATGCTGCCATTGCTGATGATCGCATTATTTTCATATGCTTCTGTTTACATAAGAGATGGCTCGTTTCTCCGTCCTGTACACGTGTGTTTTTGTTCGAGAGGTTTTGTACTCGTTCAGAAGATGTGTAATAGCACCTCCTACCGTATAACAGTGAAAACACAGAAAGCCATAAAAATGTGTCTTTGGCAGGGAAGCGTTTTCTTCTAAAAGACGAAATAACTCGTCAATGGCGGGGAAAGAGTTAATCAAATTCACGTCAGTCTGAAAACAAACTACATTCATTCTTAGAAGTACTCAGAAAAACTAATTACACTGAGCGATATGGCCAAAAATATTATTTTTTATATCATACAATGACAATTTTTATCACAGTATTCATTTACCGTTAATGGGGAATGAAATTAATGGGGAAATAAATGTAAACATAACTTGTTTGTTCACAATTAAGCTCCACAGATTAGGAATTTTAATATAGTATAATTTTTTATGTAATCAAATAAAAATATAACAATTAATTTACAACAAAAACATTGCATTTTTATTTTTGTCAAATAAGATGCTGCACAACAGAAATAGTTAATAAAAATATCCTGGTTGTATGATATTACTTACTATTATTATTATTATTATTAGAGCCAAGAGTGCTTTTTAGGCATAACCTGAACCTGCAAACTATTTTACTTCCATAATGTGACTTGCTTCCCAAACCTGATGGATATTCAAGATTATAATGACTAATGCTTATTTTTTCTTGGTTAACAAATGAATCTTACACAATAAGATCAGGAACATGTAAATATAATACTCCAAAAATGACCTTTTTCTTCACCCACTCCATTAAAATCATCATTGAGACCATAAAACACGAGTGCTGTGCTAGTTTGATCAAATTATGAGGACAAACAAGCCGTGAAAAATCACTTGAATGTCCTGTACTGACCTACTTACACAAAACTCCAGACCAGACGCAGTAATGCTGCGGGAAAACTATTATTTCTGCTCACTTTGACATCAGTGTGGAGATATTAATGTCAGGCCTGGCCTGTTAAATCCAGCAGGATCCGGTCTGGAGCGGGAGAAATCACCAGTGACCTTCAGAGCCACAGCGGCTATATGATCAATAACTCAATAATAAATACAAGAGCGTATGGCGTATGATAAGAGAAGGTATTACAAATACACACTGGTGACCAATAGCACAAGCAAGCTGAGGTTAAAATGAACGCAAAACGGCACGTGCAACCTATTTTACTTCTGTAAAACTTATTTCAAGGTGTAACTTGGAGCATATTTAAGGTTATGTATATATAATAGAGGGTAAATCACCTGAAATGACTCCGCTGGTGAGGCCGGGAATGCCCTGGATCTCCGTGACGTTATTGAGGCTGAAGTATTCATTGCAGCTGGCGTTGAGCTCCGGACCTTTACAGAACAGAGACCAAAGCTTCGTGGTCACGGTCACGTTGTCTATTATTTCTGTCTTCATGCACTTGTCAAAGCCGTGGTTCTGCAGGGTGCGGTTGCCCAACAAACAGACCCTGGAGAGGACAAAAGAGCCTTTACAAAGAATTCAAAGCATGGGCTGCACATTTAAATCAGAGTTTACTGTCAGGAGGCTTGTGGTCATTGAGAAAGCCTGTGTTCATCTGTGAAACAAACACTGCTGCGGATGTTTGTGGTTCAACTTAACGCAAAGAGGCCCGGACATGACTCCCAATCAAAAGAAGCTTTGTTTAGTTTAAATAGGCAATGCTGTAAAACATACAATACAAGGAGGTTCCAACGTTGGGCAGTAACAGTGCCTTTGTGGGCTTAAGTGCAAAAAATAAAAAATCCAAATAAATAACCAAATAAAAGTGCTTTTAGTAACTAAAAAATAACTTATTTTCAGACAAGTGTGAATAAAATAAAATTTAAATAAAATTAAATAAAATTAAATAACTGGTAATTTTTAGGGTAAGGATATAGAGGTGTTAAAATTAATTAATTAAATTAAAATTAATTAAACTCTAGTCATTTAGGTAATGAATAGGAGGTGTTACAAAAATAAAATATAAATAAAATAAAATAAAATAAAAAAATTGCCTTTAGGTAAGTGATGTATAACGGGTCTTAAAGTAAAATTAAAATAATAAATAAAATAAAAATATTTATTTATATTTAATATTCATTTAATTAAAAAACTTTATGTCACATTGTACCCACTTGTTTTTCCCTTTCCATGAAACTTGTTATATTGTGTTTTTTAAGACAAGTGACACAAAGGGTCTTAAAATGAAATAAAATGAATAACCAACAGATAAATAAAATAAATAAAAAAATCTTGTCATTTAGGTAATGTGAAAATAAAAGTGCTTACAAATACAAATAAAATAAAAATCTAGTCCATTTTAGGTAAGTGAATAGAGGTGTTTAAAAAAAGTAAATAAACTAATTTATTTATATTTGAAATGAATTAACACAGAATTTTAATACTTTTTTTTAGTGTTTAATGTTTTACAATGTTTTTTCCCGTTTCAACTAAACCCTTGTATATTAATGTGTTTTGTTCAGACAAGTTAAATCAAGTGCTTAAAATAAAATTCACCATGTTTGCTTAATTTTCCATGGCAGCAAAGAAACAAAGTGCTTAAAAAAAAATAAAATAAAATAAAATAAAATATAAATAATAAAATTAAAATAAAATAAAATAAAATAAAATAAAATAAAATAAAATAAAAAATAAAAAAAGATAAATAATCTAATAATAATACAAAACCTATGGACTCCGGAAAAACGGGCGGTTTCAAAGATGGTTTGATGACCCCGGCGTTAGATGGCCAGGAGGACGCACCACACAGGCCAGGAGACAGCGCGGAGCTTATTCTACATATTCACACGACGAAACAACACACGAGAGACATGAGCGTCAGACGCACTCCATAAAAGCATGGTATCAGCAGAGCGTCGCCTCTGCGCCTTCTCTCGCATTAAAGATGGCAGCAGCGCTGGGCAACCATTACGTTCTGTGACACCAACACGGAAAGGCGATGAGTTTGATTTTGTAGAACAGAATATAGAGGAAACATGGGGAAACGATGGGAATGGGGACTGGGAAACCTTATTAGCAGATTTCAGTCTCTGCCAAATAAGCGTTTTTAGCAGGGGTTTTTTCAATTCTTTGAATGCCACAGACCCCCAATGATCCTCCTTGTGCGGTAAACTCTCTATCCTAGAATTTAAAAGGGAGCTATATATTGTCATGTATAAAGACCCAATTTAGACTGTAAAAACTTAATATTCTAAATATGTGCAAATTATTTAGAAAATATTTAGTTTATAATATGTTAAAAAAAATCGTATGTTCAATGTATTACGCTGTTAGGATGATATTGCTCATTTATTTACATTTAAGCATTTTTTATTTTCTTTTATAATCAATATTAATTTAATGTTATGTTTACTTAGTTATTTATTTAATTTAAGCATTTTATTTATTTATTTTGAATTTACATAAGTAAAACATTAATGTTAATACTGTTTTGTATTTTCACTTTTTACCACTGTTTTTTCTTTTCATTAAACCTTGGAACTTATGTGTTAAATAAAGTTATATAGTTCAATAAAAGTCTTAAAATAAATTTCCACAATGCTGCTTATTTTACATTGGCAGCAAGTGACACAAAAGTGCCAAAAAAAATAAAATGAAATAAAATAAAATAAAAAATAAAAAAAAAAAAAAAAAAAAAAAAAAAAAAAATAAATAAAAATAAAAAAATAAAAAATAAATAAAATAAAATAACACTAAAATAAAAGAAACTATTCACCATGTGCTTAATTTTATATCGGCAGCAGAAACTTTTTGAATATTTCATGAATATTCACAGCTATCATTGGATAATTCCTCAATTGAAAGTTTAAAGTTATTCTTAGATGATCACTATGTCCTAGTAGCTAATTAGCGGTTTCTAAAATCTCTTGTCTTTGGATTTTCTGGCCGTAATCTGACTGCACCTTTAACTGCACACACAACACTCACCAAGAGGATCTCGATAGTCCCGAGGATGTACATGGCGCCGGCGAACGTTGTACCCAGATAGAAACACAGACCCACAGCGCCTCCGAACTCCGGGCCCAGAGAGCGAGAGATCATGTAGTACGAGCCTCCAGCTGCACAAAAACATCAGCAGTGGAAATGTGACACAGGACGACAAGCCCTTGTGAAACATGACGACCGCAGCACATTTCTACTGGAAACCATCGCTACGTTTGCTATAAACACCATAATCGCTCACGCTGGTTGAGAGGTTTAATTTGGTTTTATGCAGAACATGATGACATTTTCTGTTTAAATACAAGTTGAAAGCGATACATTTAATATGAAAATGTCTTACCTGGAACAACACCGTTTGTAGCAATGGCACTCATTGATATGGCTGTCAACATTGTCTGAAAAAAAGTGTCCACAGTATTTTATTAAATCAGAATAAAAAATCATTAAGAATTACAAACATTTTAACCAATTACTATTAATTCAGAGAAAACTATTACATTTTAAATAACTGAAATTTATTTATTATTTAAAAAAAAAATAATAATAAAAATAATAACTTCTAATTCTATTTTATATAAAATAATGCAATATTTACTAAAAATGTTGATTTGAAACTGTAAAAATCTTTTCGTATTATTCAATAAAAAATGTCCACAGGCCTATTAATATTAATAAGACAAACATTTTAAAATGTAAATACTTATATGAAAAATCATTATCATACCAATTCTCGTAAGGTTAATATTTATATCCAAACAATGTATATTTACTAAATTATTTACATTTGAAAATATTTTTCTTATTATTAATAGAAATGTAAGAAATGACTATCACATCCAATGCTAATGTGTCAGATCTATAACAGTAATGTTGGTAGTTGAGTATCATGTTGAGTTAATTGTTAAAATATTTTCATTATTTAAAAATTAAAATAATAAAAATCATTTTATATATGTTTTCTTATTTTAAAAATAAAAAAGCATCTTATATAAAACAATGTAATATTTTGTATAATGTTGATTTAATTTGTACAAATATTTATTCGTATTATTTAAGAAGAAGAAGAAAAAAAAGAAGAAGATTATATTATATTAAGAAAAATTAAGTTCATATTTTACCAAATATTACAGTATTTTACATAATATTAACCATTAGAATTTAAATAATACTGTAAAGGAAGTTTCATATTCAGCTATCATCATATCACAAAGATTATTTTTAGAATAACATGCGCTGATGAATCGTTCACACTCAGACCAGGAACATGTATTAATAAAGTAAACAGGTCAATGAAACTCAATCAGCATCATTTCAAGATAACAATGTACAGCACAATAATGAGGTTCTCCTTTTCTTTTTCCAGGAGCGTTTAGTTCTGTTGAAGGTCATCTGCATCCGGCCGCTGAGTCTGAGTGTCCTTGAGCCGAACGTCTAAATCCCTGGACTAAAGCCAATTAACAGCCACAGGCTTAACGAGTGAAATAAAGCTGCTTGAACCGGCCAAATACAGACACAACGAGCCTTCACTGCGCCTGACGTTTTCATCAGCACTGTTTCTGATTATAAAAACATTCATATACGCAGTATATTTAATAGGAATCATTTATATTCTGATCGTGTTAGATTATGCTAGAGTGGTTTAGAAATAAACGATAAACAAATCACAGACACACAGACAGACAGACCGACAGACAGACACACACACAGACACACAGACACAGACACAGACACACGCACAGCCAGACAACACACACAGCGAAGACAAGATAGACACACACACACACGCAAGCACGCAAGCAAACACCACACACACACACACACACACACAAACACACACACATACACAAACACACACGCATGCACGGCACGCACCACACACCACACACACAGGGACCGACAGACAGAAAGACAGACAGAAAGACACACACACAAAACACACGCACGCACACCACACACACACCACACACACAACACACACACACACACACCACACACACACAGACAGACAGACACAAAAGACACACACAGACAACACGCACGCACGCACGCACACACACACACACACACACACACACCACACACACAAACACACAAAGACAGACAGACAGAAGACACGCATGCACGCAAGCACACACCACACACACACACACCAGTAATATCAGTCTTTGAACATAAAAAAAAAACAATTCAACTTAAAAACTTCAGTTCAGTTCAGTTCAGTTGCTGCCTTAAATTTTTAGGAATAATCAAATGAGCTGAATTCATTTAAAACCATTTAGAATTTTTAGTTCATTTAAATGATATTAAACTGCTACTAAAGCTTACTCATATAAGCTAAAATTGATTAGAATATTTTGACGAGTTAAAGTCATGGAGTTAAATGATCATATAATTTTTCACAATATCAAGGGTATTTGAAACACTATGGTATTTGAATATGGTAATCATTCCGTACCCCGTTATTACCATCACTCTACCGCGGTACATAATGAAAGAGGAAGGTCTGTTAGTCATAATTGCGAATACAAAGACAAATAACAATAATCAAGGTAATTTGGATGTGATCCTTCATTAAGCACAATTTCAGGCTAGCTGAGCAAGAGCCGTGGCTCTTTATGGGTCACCGTGGCAACTGACAGGAAGTGAATGTGCAGGCGCTAATTAGCACAGCTGGCGATTCAGATTGCACTGAATTCGGTCTGGACTACGAGCGTATAGCACAGTTTAGGCATTTATTTCTTCAGAAGCGAGATAAGATGTGGAATAGTATGCAGTATGCAGATAACAGCAGTGCGGCTCTCGGCAATCAGAGAAAAAAGTCTAAATAGGGCTGAAGTCTTGAGTTCACTTGAAAGAAAAGGCCAAGTTGACTAATAAAACGGACAGGAGAGAGAGAGAGAGTGTTACATAACACATCATGGTGTAGGAGGAGAAACTGTGAAGAAAGAAAAGGCCAGACGGCCACCTGTGCACTAAAAAGTGAACTCAAAATAGCAGACAAACACGCGCACTAGTACTGCAGCACTTCACTCTCTGTTGCAGGCTTCTCAGCCTTTTTGGGCAGCGCAACCTGCATATTATCCAGGACCCTCACTGCCCCCCATCAAATAAAACATAAGCTGCGTCCCAAATGACGCACTATACACTCGTACACTATGTACTCAACCATGTATAGTATGAATTATATAAGGTTATTTTGTCATTCATAATCGGAGTCTGATAGCCCATCCCCCTTCGCTATGTAATTAAAGAGGTCATATGATGCATATGTTCAAGTTTTCCTTTCTCTTTGGAGTGTTACAAGCTCTTGGTGCATAAAGAAGATCCGTAAAGTTGCAAAGACTAAGTCTCAAACCCAAAGAGTGATGTGCTGGGCGAGGTGGACCAAAAATTTATATCACGGTATTTTTCAAAATTATTCCGGTTTCACGGTACATGACGGTATTTGTTTTTTCATGCATGAGCGGGTGTTAACCATATTTTCTACTGATTGAGAGGAAATACTGCAATATATTGACTTAGAATGCACTATTTTACTGTCATGACGAGTGAATATTGTCAAAAAATACCACACTAAATAGTGACTAAACACGACCCCTTTTAATACATGTTAACCAGGAGTCTCTCTCATTTATAATCACAGCATCATCTGATAAAATCAGCATGCATCTACACTAAAGAGCGGCTATGCGGTGGTTTTGGCTAGATTACTCTTTCGTCTCATGCAGCGCACTGTCTGCGTCTGAGTAACAAAAAAAAAAAAAAAGTGCATGTGATATTAAGAGATGAACTACGCTCATATTTATAATTCCTAACAATCAGTAAGCGACAGGTGCTAGGTAACGCTGTTTTGTACTCATTTATTGAGGAGTCGGCTGCAGTGCTTCTCTGCCGCTCGCTGCACAGAACAGACGCCGAGAGAGGCGACACTTCTCCGGGAAAGCCAGACCTCACGCTCGCGGGACAGCACTGGAGAAATCTTCCAACTGAACCATAGCTAAGCGTTTATCCAAAAAAGACGCTAGGTTTGTCAGTATGAATATTCTCTGGAAAAAAGCCACTAAAAGGGTCTGAAAGTTGCTAAATCTCGTGCTAAAGTCATGTTTGTGTGTGTGAGACGTGGGAGCTGATTGCAGGGGGCGGTGGATATTTGTGGCGTTCAATGTGGATATTGGGGATGAGTTCTTCTGTGTCATCACGTACTATTAGTTCTACAGCTTCAGTTTCGGAGCTTTCACGCTTAGTAACACATACAGCTGTTCCCTCACCACAGTGCAACAGTGAAAAGGGACCCCTCTCAAACAGTGTCGCGTTCCGAACGTTGTTTAAGCGACACACACCGGTATTGCGGTATTTTAAAAATTCATATCATAACAAAAATAAACACCGGTATTCGGTATGAACCAGTATACCACCCAGCACTACAAAGATATATTCTTTATAAAAGTTAAGAATCAGCCACACCCCCTAAAATGGCTCGTTCTAACACGCCCCCACATGTCTACGTCACTATGTGGGAAGATTTGCATAACGCCGCCCCAAATGTTCACGCAAAGAAAGAAGGCGTTACTTTTATTCTCGCAGTAGTATTGTTGTTGCCGACGCCATGTCGTGAAGACGCTGTGTTTAGTTGTGAAAGCGAAACTACATTGTTTGGCCTTCCAAAAGAGGACACGACCTGAAATCAGTGGTTAAGTTGTATTTAACAACAACTGTTCCAGAACACTTCAACCAAATATTCAGATGTGTGCAGCGCATTTTATGGCGGACTGTTTCCTGATCCTGGTAGGCGTAACATTTCCGTCACACGCTTGAGGTATTCGGCCACAATCACAAAGCACCTCGCTTTTCAGACCGATGAGCTTTGTAAAAATCGACGTGTTTCAGAAAGGCGGGGCATAGAGGAGAAACAATAATGTACAGCATGTGGAAAATAATGTTAAATCTTAAACCTTAAACCGCGTAAACACATTGCATTACACCAAATAATGTTATTTTTAGCAACATCAAATGACCCCTTTAAAAGTAGGACCGTTTTGAGTGCTGAAGCGTCCAACATTCCACACTGCGTTTATAAACGGTAATTAAAGTGCACTTTTTCTTTTTGGAATTTTTAGTGTGAACACACTACTCGCACTATTCATACTACAAAATATCATGGAATAGTGCACAAGTACGCGATTTGGGACGCACCTCTAGTCTAATTGTCTTCACTGAATATTAAAGTTGATTATTATTTTGTGTTTATATTTACAGTACCATTCAAATGAATGAGGTCGTTACGATTTTATTCAAGGATCCATTAAATTGATCAAAAAAAGACAGTGACGTACAATTTTTTTTTTAACAGTAAATAGTTTTATAACATTTATTTACAGTTTTTTAAGCATGTTGGTGATTTTCAGTGCTGCAGCTTCGGTGATGCTGAGATCTGATACACCTTGTTGCCCCAAATTTAAAGAGACTTGATAAAAATCCCTGTTTAGAAAATATCCATTTCTACAGAAGAGATTTTAGTGTGTTCTTCCAGAACTCTTGAACCCTTTTTACTGCTGTGATGGATATTTTCAATTAGCTTTCAGTGAAAAATGATCACAATTATCCCTTAGTTTTAGAAAATACATATATATTTTTTTTCCTGACATAGTGGACATGGTCATTTTAGAGGCTAAATACCACATTTACACATGCAATTGGAAGAAATGCAAACTTTTGTGAGAATATTTCAAAGTTTGCTTACAAATCTTCAAAGAAAACTAAAAGATGGGAAACATATTTTAGTGCTGCCCTGATTTATATCTTTGTTATAGTCATGAGTTCAATACATTTCAAATCTCGCTTTTTTTTTGTCAGTATGGTGTACTAGCTATAATAATAGTAATAATAATAAGAAATCTGTCTTGAGCAGCATTAAGCATGATTTCCGAAGGATCATGTGACACTGAAAGCTGAGAAGAAAACACATTTAATATATTCAAATAGAAAGCAAACTTCTTCTTTCAAACTCTAGATTCATTTTTTGATCCAATAAATGCGACTTTACTGAGCAGCAGAAGAGGTTTGCGTCCTAAGCATACTGAGCTTTTTTTGAAATGGGGCATATTATAGGCTATATTTTATCTATAATATATATTTTAAAAGCATGTATTTTTTTAACCCATATATAACAGCCAACGTTAGCCCATATATAATTTTAAAAATATGTAACTGAATGCAACATGACATTTGATTTGACTGGACTTGAAATATCATTAATCTCCCAAGGAGCAAAAAAAGTCACGTGAATAGAAATGAGGCTACATTTATGAGCACTGAATAAACTCTTTGGAAATGTGGCGTTCAATTACGCAGCCAATCAGCAAACAAAAAGCATTCATATTAATTTTTCTAAACTAGAAAGCATACTGTTTAATTGTGTCTAAATGCTTGATATGCGAACGCCCCCACTGAGAAACACTTCTCTGTTGGATTCATTTAGAAATTCTGATGAAAAACTCCCATTGTGTTGCCAAAAACAGGCATTTCCAACAACAATATCGAAGGAGGAATTAAAAACAGTGACTGACTGCTATCTGCGCACTGGCTAACATTAAACTGAAGTCAGGCAGAGAGAGGAAAGTCGTTTCAAAGGTGGACAACGTTATTACATTTTGATGAAAGCTATTGAAGACAAACACTTTAGTTTCTTCAGAACACACCACGGAGTAATTCTGAGTAATAATGTGTATTAAGACCGTAAACGGAGTCCCTTTAGACTTGAGGACTGATGTGTTTATCGTGATTCTTCCACCGGTCATATCGAGCACGTTCACCGGCAAAGACCAAACAAAACGAGCTGTTTTATATTCACGGCGCATTAAACTTTATCAGGAAGTTGTGCAGCACCTGAATAATTGATTTCTTTGTGTTGTGACAGTGACAAAGGTCTGAGACTCGCCGGGTGGACCGGTAATTAACAAAAGCACTTAATTAAAGGAGAGAAAACCCACAGTGACCACGAGTGTGTTCATGATCAAATCAAATCTCATAGACTTCCACTGTTTTTATATCAGCTTTTGATAACACTTTACAACATAGCATTAGGCAACATGAACTAACATTATCATTTATAAAAGGAAGATATATTTATATATATATATAGCCAATTTTACTTCACTGTAAAGTGTTACAAGTCATTTTAATGATTAAAATAAAAAAGAAACTTGAAAAATAAAGTAAACATAAAAAGTAAACGAAAAACATTGTCAGCAATTAAAACATTATTTTTACGGGGTAACACATTTATAGGTATGTTATATCCATCTATCCATCTACTAGGATTTGTCAAAACAATAATAAAAATATCATATGCGAATAAAATTTATCTATATATAATTAGTATATATAATATAAACTGTTTTCAAAATAAAACAAAAAAATACCTTAAATGCATAATAAGGTATTAAATAGTAATAAATAACATCTAGTTTGTATATATATTATACCACATTAAGTCGAATCAACCAAAATATGTACAAATACAATTTCACGTAATATAATGGAATAATTAATATATTTCATATTATGTATTAACTGTAATAATATATAATATATGCATTGTATTCGAAATAAGCCAACAAAAATAAATAAAGCATACTAATATAAATGTATTAAATGGTAACTAAATAAACATTTATATATATCTATATGCTCATGAACAACAAAATATGGAATACAATTTACTATATATAATTAATATATAAATATATTAATAGAATTTAATGTGTTGAATAATAATAAAACAACATATATATATCTATATACTCATAATTATACATACATAATTTAAAACACCCTCTATCGGTTGAAGCTTTACAAATTTGACAATCAAACTGATCATTTGAAATAGTTTTATTTGTTTGTTTTTTTTGTTTTCAAAGGGACTTTTTTCACAACAATAGCAGATATGGATCTTTAAAATGCTCATTCGCTAATCGATGTGAATTTCAGTTCAAGACTGTATTGAAAAGCTAAAACACCATCATGCAGAAAGAGAGAGAGAGAGAGAGAGACGAGAGAGAGAGAGAGAGAATTGTGAGAGGGTGGCATATCGGAGGAGAGGAGTCTGCTGGAGACAAGAGAGAGACAGCGTGCCTTCATGACGTTAACAAACTGTTTAACACTCTACAAAAAAAAAAAGAATAAGCAAAAAAATTGCGCACAGAGGCTGAGAATCCATTTATTTTTGCCACAACACAAAATCAAAGGGGCACAAAAGCAAACGTGCACGCCACCAGAGCCATTCAAGCATCTGTAATATTTGTTTTTTGAGCATCTAATGTGACGGGAATGATGTTGAGCTGAAGCAGGGAAATTCATCAGCTCTATGAAGTATACAAACCACTCGTTTCTAATTAACAGTCGGAAAATTAAATGTACACGTTATCATGATCATCATCATAATACACTCGCTCACTCGCTGTAGTCTGAACTCTAAAGTCCGTGTTTAGTGGTGTTAGACAGGTGTTCCCATTGGTCCTTATGGGAGGCATGAGTGACAGGTCCATCAGCCAATGGCTGACTCCGATCAACTAGAGGGGAAATTAAGCTCCTCCCCCAAATCAAATAAAAAGGTCATGAAAACAAAACAAAAGGGAAACTAGAGGAGCGCAGCAGCCAGAGAGAGAGAGGTGTGTGTGTGTGTGTGTGTGTGTGAGAGTGTTTAAAGGATCCAGTGGTTGTGGTCAGAACCTCTCCGCTGCCGGCAGCGTCCGACTCACTTCAGTAGATCTTTGATGGTCTCGCTCTCGGCCGCCTCAAACGCGCTGAGACCATCCGGACCTTTCCTTTCCGTAACAGCACCCTGGAGGAACACACACACACACAGTGATTAAACACACAAGTCCTGCAGCAGAAACATTAACACACACACTTGCATTCATCCTTATAAACACACAGGTTCCATGCGGGGCGGGGAGGCTGTGTGTGTGTGTGAGTATGTGTGAGTGTGTATATGTGTGTGTGAGTGTGTATATGTGTGTGTGAGTGTGTGAGAGAGAGAGAGAGTGTGTTTGTGAGTGTGTGAGAGGTGGTGTGTGAGTGATGTGTGGTGTGAGAGAGAGAGAGGAGAGAGGTGTGGTGTGGGTGTGTGTGTGTGTGTGAGGTGAGAGAGAGAGAGAGTGTGTGTTTGTGAGAGAGAGTGTGTGTGTGTGTGAGAGAGAGGTGTGTGTGTGTGTGTGTGTGTGTGTGTGTGTGTGTGAGAGAGAGAGTGTGTGTGTGTGTGTGTGTGTGTGTGTGTGTGAGAGAGAGGGAGAGAGAGAGAGAGATAGAGAGAGTGTGTGTGTGTGTGTGTGTGTGTGTGTGGTGTGAGTGAGTGTGTGTGTGTGTGAGTGTGTGTGGTGTGTGTGTGTGTGTGTGTGGTGTGTGAGTGAGAGTGTGTGTGTCCGAGCGATGAGAAGAGATTGAAACACACTTACACAACACTGCGGTGATTCAAGACCAAAACATTCTTAACTACACACACACACACACATACACACACACAACAACACACAGGCTCTAGTACCAACACAACCACCCACACTATTACACAACACTATGGTATACAACATAACATTTTATTATCTTAAAAAAAAAAAAAGTTACAAAATAATTTTCTTAGATTTTTCTGATAACAGTTGAGATTGCGACATAAAAAAATACCCAGGTTTTCTGCGCTGCGTTATATTCCAATTTCACAAAGAAACGTGCAGCAACAACCTGATAAAACGACACCTTTTCATTTACTGTATAATGTCTTCAATCTCATTCTGTTAGAAAAATCGTGAGAGAATCGAATCGTGAGTTGAGTGAATCGTAACTCATAAAAACATATGTTTTACAGTCAGGCGAGCACTAAAATATTGACGTTCTTGTGCTTCTTGCAGCTCAGAGAAAGGCGTCAGAAGGCCTCTAATTCTGCGGTTTCATCCAGAGTAAACAGACTTCACGCCGTTACGACCCAACATTATTCAAGAAATAAAGAACAATTTACAGCAGATTAGCCTTCCACCCGACCAATAAGAGCCGATTACACCGTTATTGAGTAACAGCGAATCTCATGCATAATCTACAGGAGCCGGACCTGTGGGGCCCCTCAAACTCAAGGGCGATCCTTTACAGAAATATTATCCTGCGGGCGGATCGATGCGGCGGACTGAATTATTCCTCGTTACACACAGGTCAGAGTCTGCAGTCACAGCTTTACTCTGAACTCACTCAGCTTCAGCGGCCGAAAGCGAAGGCCATCACACATCTGCCTTCTCTGTGAAAACACCAGCGGGCACCGAACACACACCACTTCATTCGTTAGTTTCACATCTCTCACCGCATAATAAACGTCTGTTCAGCTCGGCGTTTGTTCCCTGCGCTGTGCTCAGTGCTGATGCATGCTGGGTAGAAACTCATGAATCCAGATACTGACCCTGTGCTGTACACATGATAACTCAATGCAACAATCGCATCAGCATTAATAAAAGTTTGCTAGTAGACGGTGATGATCATAATTCAAACTTTCCACAAATCATCTACTGAACTGCATACATTTTATAATGGCTGACAACGCAACTCATTAGCATATCATTTGCATATCAACCCCGATTGGATATTCAGCAGCTTGGTGGGTTGTAACTCATTTCGTATGCGCAGAGGTTAGCCAATCACAGAGCTCAAACTTAAAGGTTATAAAACAGAATAAAAACATTTATATATTTTTTTAAGATATCTATTGTTTTTATTTAAAGGTGTTTTAATTAATGTATTCTTAGTTCAGTTTCGTCATTTTAGATATTAAGTACGTCCTTTGCATATTAACACCTATGGCTATTCCGCAGATCGGTGGGGGAGGGCTCATTTCGTTCAGCGCAGAGGTTAGCCAATAACAGAGCTCGAGATCTAAAGCTACAGTGGGTTTCATTTTTGGAATATGGGACCATCAAAACTAAACTCTTAACGAGCCTTGAAAAAAACACGGCATACTTGAGTATTAAATTTAAAAGAAATTAACTAAGATAGTAAGAAAACATTCCAAAAATAAAATTTGCTAAACTTTTGTAAGGTTATACAGAATAAAAACCATTTTATTTATTTTTTGAAGATGTCAATCGTTTTTTTTTAAAACATTTTATTAGGTTATTTTCAATTTAAGTACATATTTGCATTATCAACACTAGGATGACTGCCAAACATTTTATAATGGCTGGCTAACACAAACTCCTTAGCAGATCATTTGCATTCAATTGTATATTCAGCAGCTGGTGGGTGGTAACTCAATTTTTTTTTCGCTTATGCGCAGAGGTTAGCCACAATCACAGAGCTCAATAACAGTGTCGCGGTCTTAAAGATTACAGCAGCAAAAACAGGCCGTTATTTAGGATGATCTTAAAAAAAAACTAAATAACTATTAAATTCTGATTGGGCAAATGTTTAAGTGGACTTCAGGGGAGAAGATTAAAAGGCACAGAAGTAGAGCTAGAAATATAAGCTCTTAAAGAATAAAAATGAATGGCAGGATTATGCTGGAGCTTAATTTGGACGTTTTCTTCGTTCAGAGCATCGACAACTAAAAAAAAAAAAAGAGGAAGTGCTTTTCTATCCTCTTTCTGTCCGTTTCAGTCAATGTGACTTTCCTCTCATCTACTATGAGCTCAGTGGAGGAAAGTAAAGGAGTTAATATAAAACACAGATTGTAGGTTTTAATGCCATTCCAAGTTCAACAGTATTCATGGTGGCAAATCATTATCCAATTTCAAATATAAAAATTAGATATTTAAAGATTTTTTCCCCAAAAAAAATTCCCAAAACATTTGCCTTGCGTTTAAATCCACGCATTAACGGTCATTAAAACTGGAAAAATACGGGCCGATCACAAGTAATCGGGATCATTTAGAAAATCAAGCATGATGAAACATTTCTACTTAATGTAAAGCATTAACAAGGACTTAACTGGAATATTGGATTATTGAAATAAACATTCCTAAGCTTAATCACTACTGACGCTTTTATAATTTTTCATTTTATTGTGATTTTTTTTGTCATATGAAATATTTAAATATGTACAAGTAAGGATTAAATAAATAAATAAAATCAATGTAATAAAGTAAGCTACTAACAAATGATTAAATAATACTTCAGAATTTTTAAGGGGGGGAAAAAAAAAAAAAAAAAATCACACGTTTCATCGAAACGGCTTGCTTTTAATTTGTGAAAAGATAAATTAATATAATATTTTATGCCGTCATTTGAATACCAGAAAAATTAAAATAAACAAAAAAAAGAATATAAAAAAAATCATAGGTCCCTATTATCGTAAAGGGTAAAAAAAACACTGTAAAAAAAAAAAAGCTTTAATTAAAATGTTATTAATCAAACCATTCGCAATTAATTAGACATACTTTTTGGTTACTAAAACAATTAAATGTCCAGAAAGCTTAACACGGGGGGACAACATTTAATTTGGAAGAAAACTAACAGAATTTTGGAAAAAAAAGAAAAAACGTATTTCATAGGGCCCTATTACTGGTGTATCTCTAACAAAGGAAGTAAGTTCCTCCCCAACTTCCTGTTTGAGTACAGGACGACTCCAGAAAGCCCTGCACTCGTCTAGTGACCCGATGGAGAATAAGCTGAAATATTCCTCCACAAACGCCTGATCAGTGCTCAGCATGTGAGCGGCGCAGAGGAGATGTGTGTGTTGTTGTGTAATCTCAAAGGGGATCTCAGTGAAGAATGTGCAGCGCGTTGCTGCATTACATAACCCCGTCTGACCCTGCGGATGCCCCCGTTTACAGCCGCGCTCAGACGCTTTCAGCTTCAAAACCCACAAACAAAAGCTCTTTCTCTGAACGCTACGACAACACAACACAACAGCAGAACTGTGCAGCCAGCAGAGAGTCTGAGCAGCAGTGTCCTAAACAAGTCGACACGAGGAGGGGGGTTTATTAGGCACAATAGGAACATTAAACAACCGGTCACTTTAATATAGATTTCTACAGACGCATGACATAGGCGTGTTCATATTGGCTGTTTTTTATTTTCAACACACACTCACTGTAAAAACAAATCTAGGGCACAATGTGCTATATCAATATGAAGGAATTTTCCATATTTATCTTTTACAAGTGTTATTTTGTGAAAAAGTGTTTTATTGGACATTACTGGATAATGTCCTGGCAGAAAATTAAATTAAAAGTACATTTTACTCCCCCCCCCCCTTTCTTTTTACAGTGATAGATTATTAAAAATATAATAATTTTAATTAACTAATTTAGGAGGATTGGACTATGTTTGTATTATTAAATTATAATTATAAAACGTAAAATCTTATTAAATATTTTTAATATTTATTGAAGTTTTTAAATAAACATAAATAATTTATTAATTATTTAAATCATTTTAATTATGATTAGTTATGGGTATTAGTATGTTTTTGGGTGAAGAAGTTGTTTTGCCGTATTTAAAATAATTCAAGGGATTATCCCAAATATAAACAATATATTGCTATTAATTGCATTTTGATACTAAATAATAATTCTAAAGAAGCAAAATATAGTTTAAAAATTATTAAAACACTTGGTAATATAGGTTGATTGTTATATAAATATTAACATTTTAATAATAAATAAAAAAGATCAAAATGTATCATTTAAATTTAATATATAAATACTGTATTATTTTAATAGATAATTTATATAATTCTGTTATTTTGACACAAAAGTGTTTCGGAGATAATGTGAAATCACTGGATTATCCCACAATATGACATCCATTTTTGTTCGACTTGTCATTGGAAAAATGGAGGTATAGCATTACTGTCACCTATTATATCACACTGTGATGTAAGATTTGGTCAGACGCCCACCTGTAGCACACACACACACAAACACACACACACACACTCACACTCACACTCACACTCACACTCACTCTCACATACACACACTCACACACACACAAACACACACACACACCACTCATAGACACACACACACACACACTACACAGACAGGACAGAGAGACACACTACAGACACCAGACACAGCCACACTCACACTCACAGACACCGACACAGACCAGACACAGAAACAGGGACACACACACACACACTCACAGAGACACTCACAGAGACACTCACAGAGACACTCACACTCACAGACAGACACTGAGACACTCACAGACACACACACTCACAGACACAGACACACTCACAGACAGAACTCACAGAACGGACAGACAGACAGAGAGACACACTCACAGAATCACCAGCAGACGACACACTCACAGACACATACACACTCACAGACAAACACACAGACACCGACCACACCCAGACAAGACAGTGAGAGGATGTGCAAATGCATCAGTACCTTTTCTAGAAGAATCTTCACGCAGCTCACGTGACCCTCGTAAGTGGCAGACAGCAGCGGGGTGATGCCGTGTTTATCTGGAGCCTGTCGAGAAAAAACACAGCAAAATTCACACATGCTGCGAGCGGAGAGGAACATACAAACCCTTGAGCACATGAGTAAAATATGAACCGCTGCTTTAGAACATTGATTTTGAAACTTGTGAATCCATTAGAATCGTTAGAAGACAGAATTGTGATTCATATATGAATAGATTGTTACGTGCATCTCTAGTTTTCTCTTCATCTTCTCTAAAGCAGCGCAACATGGCAACCTTTCTTGCATGTTTCCCGGGGCGGGGATTATGTAAATTTCAGGGTTTGTGATGTCACAAACCCGGAAGTAACTTGTTGTAGTCCCTACCAGCAATATTTGAGGCATTAATCTGCCAGAATTTTAAAAGACGATATCTCCTTTTGCATTGAACTTTCAGCTTTGTAAATTTGCAGATTTTGTTTATGCTCAAACAGCAACATTACTCACTAACTAACGTTAAAAAAGTGAAACCTTTAATATTGAGGAACAAACTTGATGAGTTTATATTTTAAATTACATTATACTCCCAAACAAGTAAAATATAATTAAATATTCTGATATGATTATGATTATATTTCCTACACATAATATAATTTTAATAAACAGAAAAATATAAATTAATAAAAAATATAATTTATTATAATATTATAAATTAAAATATATATTACTTATTTTGATAATTATAATTTAGTTGTTTTTTGTTTTGCCTTAACATATTTCATAATATGAAGATATTTTTGCAGCATTTTATTTCACTATATTAAAAATATGATATTTAAACTATAACTCATTATCTAAAAAAAAAAAATACAAATTAAATTACCCTAAACTTTAACTAAAAATGAAATTATATGGGAACGTTTATGAAAAAAACTAACAAAAGTGTCTCAATGATACACAATGGTTGTGATTAATAAATTGTAATTCCATATTACATAATTTTATTTAATTATAATTTAGGAGTCTTTTGCTTTGAGCTCACATATTTGTATGCAGTATTTAATCTTACTGAATTATTCCAAAACAGGCACAAATAGATTGATATTTAATCTATAAACCATTTATAGACCCTCTGAAAAATAACAAAAAATGCTAAAAATTACATGTTATTAATATGTGATAATGCGGTGCACCTGGTCAGAAAGTTTGGGGTCATATGTGAGCGTGGAGCACAGAAGCAGTGTTAAGTCGCTGGGGTATAATTGTAGCAATAGCCAAAAAAAACATTATATGGGTCAAAATTAACGATTTTTCTTTTATGCCAAAAAATCACTAGGATATTAAGTAAAGATCATGTTCCATGAAGATATTTGTAAACTTACTACTGTAAATATATTAAAACTTAATTTTTGAGTAGTAATATGCATTGCTAAGAACTTCAATTTGACAAATTTAAAGATGATTTTCTCAATATTAGATTTTTGCATCTCAGATTCCAGATTTTCAATAGTTGTATCTCTGCCAAATATTGTCATATCATAACAAACCATAAATCAATGGAATGCTTATTTATTAATCTTTCAGATGATGCATAAACCTCAATTTAAAAAAATTTACCCTTATGACTGGTTTTGTGTCAGGGTCACAAAGCTTTTTCAAGTTTTTTGAAAAGTTTTGTCTATTCGCCCAGGGCTGCATTCATTGATCCAAAAATACTGTAAAAAACAGTAATATTGTGAAATATATTACTATTTAAAATAGCTGTTTTCTGCTTTAATTTTGCAGAAGTGGACATGCTGATATTTTTATGCTCAAAACAGCAAACATGACACACTAACTAACGTAAAGTGGAAACCTTGTAAATATTGAGGAACAACTGATGAGTTATATAAATTAACTTATACTCCCAAACAAGAAAATATAAATTAAAGTATTCTATATGATTATTATTTAATACACAGTAATATAATTTTAATAAACAGAAAATATAACTAATAAAATATAATTTATTATATCTTATATATTTAAAAATCTAATATACATTATTTTGATAATTATAATTTAGTGTTTTTGTTTGACCTAAATATTTCTAATATGGAGATATTTGCAGCATTTTATTTCCTATAATTAAAAATATTGATATTTTAACCTATTAAATCATTTATATAAAAAAAAAAAATACAACTTAAATTACTAAAACTTTAACTAAAATTAAATTAATATGGAAAGTATGAAAAAACTAACAAAAGTGTCTCAATGATACACAATGGTTGTGATTAATAAATTGTAATTCCATATTACATAATTTTATTTAATTATAATTTAGGAGTCTTTTGCTTTGAGCTCACATATTTGTATGCAGTATTTAATCTTACTGAATTATTCCAAAACAGGCACAAATAGATTGATATTTAATCTATAAACCATTTATAGACCCTCTGAAAAATAACAAAAAATGCTAAAAATTACATGTTATTAATATGTGATAATGCGGTGCACCTGGTCAGAAAGTTTGGGGTCATATATGTGACGCTGGACTACAAAACCAGTCTTAAGTCGCTTGGGTTTATTTGTAGCAATAGCCAACAATACATGTATGGGTCAAAACTATACATTTCTCTTTATGCTAAAAATCATTAGGATATTAGTAAAGATCATGTTCCATGAACATAATTTGTAAATTTCCTACCATAAATAAATCAAAACTTAATTTTTATTAGTAATATGCACTGCTAAGAACTTCATTTGAACAACTTAAAGAGATTTTCTCAATATTTAGATTTGTTTGCATCCTCAGATTCCAGATTTTCAAATAGTTGTATCTCTGCCAAATATTGTCCGATCCTAACAAACCATACACCAATGGAAATCATATTCATTCAGCTTTCAGATGATGCACACATCCCAATTTAAAAAAAAATTGAGCCTTATGACTGTTTTGTGCTCCAGGGTCACCAATGCTTTTCAAGTTGTTTGAAAAAGGTTTGGGGTCTTATGCTCACTAAGGCTGCATTTATTTTGATCAAAAATACAGTAAAAATGTAATATTTTGAAATATTATTACATTTAAAATAGCTGTTTTCTGTGTAATTTTGCAGAAGTGGACATGCTGATAAAAGGCGAGCGTGAATCAGAGGCTGGCGGTTTGATGCTATCAGGTTTTCACGAGTAATGAGCATCTGTGACTCCACATGTTTAAACATTTAAATACAGTCTGGAGCCCTCTGTTATAAAATATGCACACACACACAATCTCACACACACTCTCACACACACACACACATATACATACATACATACACACACACGCACGCACGCACGCACTCACAACACACAACTATAACAAACACACACGCTCTCACACACACGCTCTCACACTCTCTCACAAACGCACTCACACTCTCTCACAAACGCACACTCACACTCTCTCACACACACGCTCTCACACTCTCTCACAAACGCACTCACACTCTCTCACAAACGCACACTCACACTCTCTCAAACGCACACTCACACTCTCTCACAAACGCACACTCACACTCTCTCACAAACACACACACACACTCTTCTCACAAACGCACACTCACACTCTCTCACAAACGCACACTCACACTCTCTCACAAACGCACACTCACACTCTCTCACAAACACACACACACTCTCTCACACACACACTCTCTCTCTTTCTCTCTCTCTCACACACACGCTCTCACACTCTCTCACAAACGCACTCACACTCTCTCACAAACGCACACTCACACTCTCTCACAAACACACACTCACACTCTCTCACAAACTCACAAACGCACACACGCTCTCACTTCTATCTCTCAACACAACACTCACAACACAATCACACTCTCTTACAAACACCCCCCACACAACACGCTCCACACAAACACACACGCGGCTCACTCTCTCTCACACACACACACAAACACACAAACACTCTCTCTCACACACACACACACAACACACACCACGCTCTCACTCTCTCTCACACACACACACACACAACACACACTCTCTCTCACACACACAAACACACACACTCTCACACGCACACTCTCTCTCTCACGCGCACACACACACACACACACAAACCAAACACTCTCTCATCTCACACACTCTCTCTCTCTCTCTCTCCACACACACACACAACCACACACCCAACCACACACGCTCTAACTCTATCTCAACACACACACACACACACACACACACACACAACACTCTCTCACACACACACAACACAACACACTCTCTCTCTCTCTCTCACACACACACACACACACCACTCTCTCTCTCGCACAAAACACACACACACACCACGCACTCACCACACACACGCTCCACACACAAACACGCGCGCGCTCTCACTTCTCTCTCTAACACACAAACACACAACGCGCGCGCGCTTCCTCCACACACGACACACACAAAAACACACACTATCTCTCACACACACACACACCTCTCACACACACCCGCTCTCACTCACACGCGCACACACACACACACACACACAAACCCCCACCCCCCCAAAACCACCCCCCCCCCCCCCCAACTCTTCTCTCTCTCTCACACACTATTCTCTCTCTCTCTCTCACACCCCACACACACACACCACACACACACCACACACACACACGCTCTCACTCTCTCTACCCCACACACACACACACACAACACCACAACACAACTCTATCAACCACGCCACACACACACGCGCGCGCTCTCACTCTCTCTCTCACACACACACACACACACACCTCTCTCACAACACACACCACGCCCTACACACACACACGCTCTCACACACACACACGCGCGCGCTCCACTCTCTCTCTCACACACACACACACACACACACGCGCGCGGCTCACTCCTCTCACACACACACACACTCTCACAAACAAACAAACACACGCACACACACACACACACACACCCGCTCTCACACACACACACGGCGCGCGTCTACACTCTCATCTCTCACACACGACAAACACACACACACACGCGCGAGCGTCTCACTCTATCTCACACACACACACACACACAAAAACACACACTCTCTCACTCACTCACACACACACCCACTCTCTCACACACACTCTCTCTCACTCACACGCGCACACACACACACACACACAAACACACACTCTCTCTCTCTCACACACACACACACTCATACAAACAAACACACAAACAAACACACACACACACACACACACACGCTCTCCACTCTCTCTCATCACAAACACACACACACACACACACACACCAAAACCACACACACACACACACACGCACCCGCGCGCACGCACTCACTCTCCTCTTCACACACACACACAACACTCCTCAACAAACACACAAACACGCCCTCAACACACAACGCTCCACACACACAAACGCGCGCGCTCTCCCGTTCTCTCTCACACACACACACAACACACACACACTCTATACACACACACACACACCAAACACCCACACACACACACCCAACACACACACACACACACCCACAACTCTCTCTCCCTCTCACACACACACAGACACACACAATGGAGACAAGAGCAGAGGGACAGTTACGTTCACATCGGCTCCTTTAGACAGCAGAAACTCCACCATCTCGGCCTGACCGCAGTCCACAGCGTAATGAAGCGGCTTGCGGCCTCCTTCCAGAGTCCTGTTCACATCCTCAGCCTGCACAACAACACACAGCACACCGTTACATTACAAGAACAAACACTACTTCAGATTTAATACGAGGATAGGATACTTTAGTCTTCATAAATTATTAATATTGGAATCATTATTTTATTATATTAAAGATCTACTATTAACTATCATAGTAGTTTGTGTCTTTATTGATTTAGGTTCTTATAACAAATATATCAGCATGGTATGCTGTCTACGAATATTAAACATTATTATTTCAAAAATTATATGATTATGTGAATACGAATTATTTCAATATAACATTTAAGTTTTTGTATGATTTAGGATCCTTGAGTCATCATAATAATACTGAATATGAAATTATTATTTTAATCTTCTATATTTTTATTTGGTTGTGATAATATGTAATTACATCTAGATAATGGGGTAACATTCACATTAAATATACTTTAATCAATTTCAGATTCAATATAATTATCTAGTTAATTGGCGAATGAACAATTGAAAATGTAACAATTAAATAATTTTTAAAATATTTCATATGAATTTAGGATACTTTAGCATTATGAATAATATTGATATTACATCATATTATTTCTATAGAGTTACTATTTAATATTTATGTATTGTTATCATTATAATAATACTGAAATTAGGCAATATGATTTTAGGGTAAATAAATAACAAATTTTATACAAAAAATATCTTAATTTTATTTAATATAATTTTATTAATATAATGTAGGAACGTTTTGTTTTAATCTCAAATGTTTCATAATTTGAAGCATTATTTCATTCACTGAATCACCCAAAATAGAAATAGACAATTATTTAATCTATAAAATCACAAAACACACAAACAACATCACCTGCTCATCTGAAGTCATCCATTAGACCTTATTCAATTGTTCAGATTATGTTTATTTCGTTAAAATAAATATATTTCTTATGGAAGCACTGCTTTTATTACATGTTTTGACACTTCACTTTTTTACACTATTGTGCCATTAATATTTTCATTGTGTAATAATCACTCCACAGTGTCTCGTATCTAGCTGTGAGTATTTAACACGAACCTCAAGGGTTTAACTGCTTAAGTCTGATGATGAGCAGCACATTCACACAGCAAACAATCATGATGAACCTACTGTGAGTGTGAAATGAGGTAAACAGCTGAGCTAAACAATATTCACACACACACCACACACACACACACACTCAACACTGAATGAGCGGCTCCAGATCTGCAGTTCCACTCTCATCTGATGGGTTAAAGTTATGCTGTAAAGTGATGATAAAGGTGAGATATTCTGAGGCTGACAGAAACGAAACCACACGACTCTCCATTCAGAAGCTGGAGCTCAAAGCACCTGCGGCTTCCTGCCCACATCCTCAAACCACACACACACACACACACACTCACCACTCACACACTCACACACTCCACACCTCACTCACACACACACACACACTCACTCACCACACACACAATCACTCACACTCACACTCACACTCACTCACCCACACGAAAAAACACTCACACTCACAAACACACACACTCACACACTCACACACTCACACACACACACACACACACACACACAATCACACACAATCTCACACACACACACACACACAAACTCTCTCACACACACACTCACACTCCACTCACACACTCTCACTCATTCACTCACACACACACTCTCTCTCATTCACTCACTCTCACACACACACTCTCTCTCTCATACACACACACACACACACATACAGGACAAACAGATAAATCACACACACACACACACACACACACACACTCACACACACAAAAAACACACTCACAATCACACAAAATCACACACACACTCACAATCACATACACACAATCACGCACACGCACTCACACGCAACGCACACGCACACTCACATTATATCAGAGGAGGAGGAACAACTCCGGAACACAAGCCATTATTCAGCGCACACACACACACACTCTTCTGGGGACTGCAAGTGTGTGTGTGTGTGTGTGCGGGATATATAGTACAAGGTGATATTGTGACCCAGGATACACAACTTTAACAGATGACCTACAGTCCAGAATGTGTGTGTGTGTGGGAGACATTAGCTGAACGTCTTTAAACCGTTAACAACCACCGCACAGAACAAACCTATTATGGTAATACCCTAGTACTGCATGATTACTAATTACTATATTTATATACCATGGTACTTACTTGTTACTTCAAAAAAAATGCGTATTATCCTCATTAAAACAGCAGATAGAACACTGAACTGCCTGACGGCATTTCGAAAATAAACATCCTTAAAAAACATCCACCTGTTGATTTTAACATTAACAAAAAGTACCACGGTATATGTTTTTGGACATACTGTCATCTGGACATCTAACCGGACTCAAATCATCATATTGTGCTCAAATCATTATTGCAAAGAAACACACATTTGTCGTCTTAATCTTAAACGATTTTTCTTTCCAGCTGACATTAGGGACGCAACGATTATAGATTTTGTTGGTACGATTATTGTCTGAGGAACAATCACGGTTTTACGATTATTATGCATTTATTCATTTCCCAACATTACTAATGTATAAAATCACATGAACACTCTTTAGATATTAAAGTGTTATTTATTGCTGGCTTTTGAAACAGAAATAACACGGTAACCAGCAATACAGCACAAAATAATAAACAAAAGACAAACAAAAGTCCATCTCTCCCATTGGACTCTGCTCGGTAAAAAACATCACGACAGTATTTCTCTTTGAAAAAACTAAATGGAAATAGATCTCAAAAGTAGTTAATGTTTACATTTCTTTTGGACCTGGGGTAGAGACTTTGGAAACATGGTGAAAAAAAAATATTGTTGGTTTTTAAAGTTAATGAAGTAGCCTATTATTAATATACGACTAATATACTTTATTTGTCCCACAGGGGAAACTGTTACTAATGATGGAAATAAACTGAAATATTGTAATCAACTGTCATCCATACGTAGCCTATTCATTTTAATAATCTTTATAATAATTCATATGATTTTACATGTGGCCTGAGAAAATCATGCTTATTATTTTGGTTTGTGAGATCGGATACAAACATTCAGGAGGACACAAACTTCTTGAGAATGCTGCCCCGTGACTTTTATTAATAAAATAGATTAATATCCTACTGGAGAGATGCACAGACACAGGTAGGCAACTGTCACCTCTCTCTCTCTCTCGAATAATTAATTCAAATAGCTAAATGTTATAATTAATTAATTCAAATAAATGTGATCTTACTGCACTATTTAATCTCTTTCTGATCTGAAGCGGACAGAATGCGGAGCTAACGAGCTGTAGCTTCGCGTCAGGTGGTTCTTATCTTCACGTCGTGCATTAAAATCAATCAATGTACAGCAAGCCATGCATTATCCCTTATGTATTCACTCTTTAGCAGCAGTTTTTTACAGCAATATTTAAACGACAACCCTGGTCATTCTTGGTATACCCAAAATGGTCCCACACTATCGAATTCAGGCATTTCTCTGGTGGAAATAAAGATTCGCTGTTTGGTCCCTCTGTCACAGAGTTAATCTAATACATGTAGTAGCCTCCGTGCCTCTGATAAGCACAGCATTTTAAGCTGGTGCACCGCTAGTGTAACGTTTTTCGTAAGCTGCAACAGCTCCGTTCAGTGTAACAGAAACACTCGGTTTAGCGGAACCTTTACGATTAATTAACCGTGACGTTTTAAAGCGTGGTTAATCGCGAAACCGCTGCATCCCTAGCTGACATCACCATTCTTTTCCTATACACCAATTACGAGTAGACGTCACAGTTACGTCACTTGCAGCTGCGCGCGCATAGTGTTGCAGAAAAACACTGGGAACAAGTGGAGGTAAACGGGTAAAATCCATGGAATAGAAGAAAAAAATATTTTTGTGCCTTTTGATGCCAGGATCGGAATGCAAATAATTTTTATAGAATACTGTCGTCATTTGAAGCTAAACGCAGACATTTAAATGGACATACTATGGATGAAAACTGCTATGATTACTCTACTTTTAAAGCATAAATTCGATTTAAACAATAGGTCTACATAATATTCACATATGCTGTTCACAGGGGACGTATTGTATTATCCCTACAGTTACAGCATGAGATGTTATTTAAACCTTACTATTAACATTTTTACATAACATTTACTTTATCTCACAATTCTGACTTTTTTTTCTCGCAAATGCAAGTTTATATCTCCTAATTTGGACTTTATAACTCGACTTAACTCAAAAATAGTGAGTTTGTCAAATCTCAGGGAAGAATTGCGAGAATAAAGTCATAATTTTGAAATATAAAACGATGACAAGCTCTTGTAATATGCGTAGAACGTTTTGAAAATGACATCTAATAAATATAATTTATAATATTTTTAAACCTAACTATTTTGTACCGTACCCGTGAAATTCTCTAGCTGTAAAGGCTATCTTTCCTGGGTTTTCTGCAACCATGATGCACGCGCATCCTGAATCTTTACAAACCGGTAATTGGATATGGAGTGCTTTAAAGGGGTCATATGATGCTTTTTTAAAGATCATTATTTTGTGTATTTGTTGTAACAGAATATGTTGACATGCTTTAACGTTCAAAAAACACTTTTTTTTTTTTTTCAAATACTGTACATTATTGTAGGTCTCTATGCCCCGCCTCTCTCAAACGCTAGTTTTCTACAAAATCCCTCCTTCCGACAATCGCAATCTGCTCTGATTGGCCAGCTGAACCAGTGCATTGTGATTGGCCGAACACGCAAGCACTCGTCGGAAAATGTAACGCCCCTTACCATAATCGCCAGCTTCATCTTTCAAAATAAATGTAAAGAAAGAACCCGAAAGGGGAACAGAGTCGCGTGACAGACACAGTGATGAAGCTGGTATGTGTTTGCAGTACACAAGCCACGGTTAAGACAGCTGACTCCACTTTGATGTGACGCTCTCTCTCTCTCACACACACACACGTGCGCGCGCACACACACACACACACACACAACATACACACAACACACACACACACACAACACACACACACAACACACACACACACACACCCACACACACACAACAACACACACACACACTCTCTCTCTCGCTCACACACACACAATGTGCAAAACTCCACATTTGAACAGACAATAACAAATACTTAAACTAATAAAAAAACATACTTACAGTAGCTGATTCAGAAGTGCCAGATTGTCATAGCAACGTCAGAATTACCTCCTCTCCTAGGTTAACGAAACGGTCATCCATAAAATGCATCGCTGTTCTGTTGTAAGTCATCTTAAAGATTCCTAAATGCATATACTTCCGGAAGGCCAAATAAAGTGCGTTTGCTTTCGCCTAGAAACAACAGCGTCTCCATGACATGCTGCTTCAACAATAACTGCGGTTACT